>JAXCMG010000060.1:4199583-4219429 GCA_034642415.1 Podarcis siculus
GTTCTCTTTTCCCTCTTACATGCCCAAAAGGAGCCTGGGGCGAGACTGGGAGGCCCAGCAGCTCCGCCACTCTGGTCCATGGGAGCCATCTGCAAACTACGGCTTCAGGTCCTGTTTGCTTGCTTTTGGTGGTAAACAAACCATAGTTCAGCTACTGTGTGTGCACTTAATACTAAGCCATGGCTTGATAAACCATCGTTTTCCTTCTCCTCCCTTTCTCCAGGCGATGGAAAGCAAGTTGCTGATTGGCGGAAGGAACATCATGGACCACACCAACGAGCAGCAGAAGATGCTGGAACTGAAGAGGCAGGAGATTGCGGAGCAGGTAGAGAGACGGGCAGGGCAGGAGCAGGGCCAGTAACAACCCCTCCTGCCTTTCCTCCCCTCTGCTGGCTGATGAATGTGGCCCTCACCAGCCCACTGCAGCCATAGCTGGCGGCCCTTTAAAACACACCTGTCCCCTTCCTTCCAGTGCTCTGCAGGAGAGAAGCAGGGCCTGGCTGCCTGGCTGCAGTCCGCAAGCCCTTGACGGTGGCCATCTGTGGCTGTTGGGTCTCCAGTTTGCTCCCCTTCTTGTAGGCTGCAAATCTGGCGTCACTCCCCCAGGAGTGTAGCCAGGTGATCAGGACACCTCGGGCGTAAAGCCGGCATATGCTGATGTCAAGGAGCCGTCAAGTGAGCCCAGGTCATCTACAGGGCAGGAAAGAACGGGAGGCACGATTAGCTTTTTATTAACAGAAAATACCATATTTTTCAGGGACGGGGGTGCCACTGTGGGTTAAACCACTGGGCCTAGAACTTGCCGATCAGAAGGTTAGCGGTTCGAATCCCTGCAACAGGGTGAGCTCCCGTTGCTCAGTCCCTGCTCCTGCCAACCTAGCAGTTCAAAGCACCTCAAAGTGCAAGTAGATAAATAGGTACCACTCTGGGGGGAAGGTAAACGGTGTTTCCGTGCGCTACTCTGGTTCGCCAGAAGCGGTTTAGTCATGCTGGCCACATGACCCGGAAGCTGCACGCTGGCTCCCTCGGCCAATAAAGCGAGATGAGCGCTGCAACCCCAGAGTCGGCCACGACTGGACCTAATGGTCAGGGGTCCCTTTACCTTTACTACTACTACTACTACTACTAAATTATTATTTATACCCCGCCCTCCCCGCCCAGAGCCGGGGTCAGGGCGGCTAACACGAGTAAAATTACAGTAAAAACATAATTGGGGGGAAAGGGGGGGAGAAAAGGGGGGGAAACCAATTTAAAATACAGGTTAAAATGCCATTTAAAATGCACTCATCTTAAAGTAGCCGATAAAGCAAGACCTCCAAAGTCCTTAAGGTCCTCCGTGGGACATACCGGGAGAGGCGGTCCCGTAGGTACGAGGGTCCTAGGACGTGTAGGGCTTTAAAGGTCAAAACCAGCACCTTAAACCTGACCCTGTACTCCACCGGGAGCCAGTGCAGCTGGTAAAGCACTGGATGAATGTGAAGTTTGCAGGTGGAAGGGCGCCTTGCGGCACACCCAGCTCCGCTTCCCCCCGGGCAGCGTGTTTCAGAACGAAAAGGCACGGGCGAGGATCTGCAGGTGGGGGGTTTCAGCTGAGAAGCCCCTGACCCACACAGGCTTTGCTGGCCTCAACCCACAGAAGCGGCGGGAGCGTGAGATGCAGCAGCAGGTGCTCTTGCGGGACGAGGAGACCATGGAGCTGCGGGAAACGTTCACCTCCTTGCAGCAGGAAGTGGAGATCAAGACCAAGAAGCTGAAGAAGGTGAGCCGGGGGGGGGAGCGTGGCCAGAGGGGGCGGTGGGAGACGGGGGGGTCTGTCCTCCATAGCTGCAGTCCGAGGCCCAGCATGAGAGCCCAGGTCATGGCTTCGCTTGCCAGGGATCGGGACCCAAGCCAGAGACAAACATTTTTTCAAAAGTTTTTTATTTCTACTTTTCAAATTTATACATTTCATTAGTTTTACAATCCACTGAACATTTCAAAATTTGACTTCCTTCCCCCTCTTTTCTGTGGTTCCTTAAATTTATTTTTTAATAACTTCTGCATATCCAAATTAATTTAACTTGCTCATTTAATTATAAATGGATGCTTATGAAACTGCAGGTTGTTGCAATAATCCTGCCAATGTTTTTATCTGTTTGCAATTTATCTGTAAATATTGAATAAACCGTTTCCGTTCTTTTATAAAAAGTTTGTTATTTGTTTGTTATTTCTTATTCTTCTGGTAAGTCTTGCCATTTCTGCATATTCCATAAGTTTCAGTATCCATTCTTCCTTTGCTGGGACTTCTGCTTCTTTCCATTTCGGGGCAAGTGACATTCTTGCTGCTCTAGTAGCATACATAAATAAAATTCTATACAATTTAGGTAGTTCTGTCCCTATAATTCCCCAAAGAAAAGCTTCTGGTTTTTTAAAAAATAAAAGTTATTTTGAACATCCTTTTCAATTCATTATATATCATTTCCCAGTAAGCTTTAACCTTACGACAAGACCATATGATAAAAAGAACCTTCTTTCTCTTTACATTCCCAACACTTATTTGATTTAGATTTATACATTTTTGCCTATTCACTCGGTGTTAAATACCATTGATATATCATTTTCATATAATTTTCTCTTAGACCGTAACATGCTGCAAATTTTACATCCATATTCCACAATCGTTCCCGTGCTTCCATGTCTATATTATGACCGATACCAATTGCCCAGTGTATCACTGAGGATTTTACTTGCTCATCCTTAGTCTCCCATTCCAATAATATTTTCTACATTTTAGACAACACTTTTACATTACATTCCAACAGGTCTCTCTCCAGTTGTGATATTTGTTCCCCAAACCCTCATATCCTATCTTTCTTAAATACTTCATTCAAATGATGATATTGTAACCATGTTGTGAATTTCCCAGATAATTCCTTAAATTTAATTTGTACTCTGCTCCCTCTTGTTTTAATAAATTTCTATAAGTCGTCCGCCCTTCTGTCAATTTGGCCTTCAGTGCCCATGGCGGCTTGTGGCATGGTGAAGGGCACATTGGCTGGCAGTGGCACAACGGCCGTTCCCCTAAACAAGCGATGCCCATGGACTATATGGAACTTCCCAAACTGACCGGGAGACTCCGAGACCAGAGAGAAGAGACGGTGGAAGAAGACAGGAAGGAGTTTAAGGAATATTTGAAAAAATATGTTAATATTTAAACCCTAGAATAGCTTTGAAAGTGGACATAGGCTGTAGGGTTAGAAGCAGAAGATAGGGTATTTTAAAACAGTATTATTTGTAAGTGATAAAATGTGAAGTTATTTTAAGTATGATTAAAGAAAAAAGATGGTTAGAAATTATGATATATGTAAACTGCTAAAGATGAAGGAAAATGAAAATCACATAGGTGGGACTTGGGGAAGTCAACTTAACAATGTTTAGAAAATAAGGTGTAAGGATATGACAAGAATTTGTTCGTATTGTTTGTCTTTTCTGTCTGTGTTTTTTATTTGTGTTATAAAATGAATAATATTTTTTTTTGAAATAAATTAATAAACGAGCGATGCCCCTTTTTCTCGCCCCGACAGCTCTATGCAAAACTCCAGGCCGTGAAGGCTGAGATCCAGGACCAACACGATGAATACATCCGTGTGCGGCAAGACCTGGAGGAGGCACAGAACGAGCAGACGAGGGAGTTGAAGCTCAAGTGAGTGTCCGGCAGGGCTCAGCCGGCAGCAGCAGCAGGGAGAGCCCAGCCCAGGAGGAGCCCAAGCCAAGGTTGCCCCTGCCTGACCTCCCTCTGCTGCCCCTGCCACTCTCGGGGGCTGGTGGTCTGGAGGCCTGAGGGGTGGGCAAGCGTGCCTCAGGTTGGGGGAGCCAAGCCAGAGCCCACAGCTTTTTAGGAGCAGGAGGGACTCTACAGTGGGACCTTGGTTCTCAAACGCCTTGGTGCTCAAACAACTTGGAATCCAAACACTGCAAACTGGTTTGCAAACTTTTTTTTTGGAAGCTGAACATGACAGGTCTGTCTGTTTTTGCTGTTTACTTTGCGTTTCTGTGGCTCTTTTTCATTTTGTTTTTGTGACTGTGTGGAGCCCAATTCAGCTACTGATTGATTGATTGATTGTGTGACTGCAGTACAGTGGTACCTCGGGTTCAGAACTTAATTGGTTCCGGAGGTCCGTTCTTAACCTGAAACTGTTCTTAACCTGAAGCATCACTTTAGCTAATGGGGCCTCCTGCTGCTGCCACACAATTTCTGTTCTCATCCTGAAGCAAAGTTCTTTACCCGAGGTACTATTTCTGGGTTAGCGGAGTCTGTAACCTGAAGCGTCTGTAACTGGAGGTACCACTGTACATTGTTTATTGCTTTCATTTTATGGATCAGTGGTCTCGTTAGATAGTAAAATTCATGTCAAACTGCTGTTTTAGGGGTTGTTTTTAAGTCTGGAACGGATTAATCCACTTTGCATTACTTTCTATGGGAAAGCGCGCCTTGGTTTTGGAACGTTTTGGTTTTGGAACGGACTTCCGGAACGGATTAAGTTTGAGAACCAAGGTACCACTGTATTGGCCCTTAGCGTTACCTGAGCCCCATCCCTAAACTGGACGCTGCAGTATCTTGTTCTGGCCTCTTATGGTGGGGGCGCTGGAGGGCAACAGGTGGCCGGCCAGCTGACCCCTCCCTGGTGTGAGGAGGAAGGTGAGGGGGTTGACTTGTCATCTCACCTTGCTGGGCCCTGGGATGAGATGTCAAAGGCTCTGAGTAGCAGTGTTGGGATGGGGAGAGTCGAGTGTCCCTGGAGGGGGCAACAGAAAGAGAGAGCTCCAGAGGAAGGGGTCCATAAGGAGGACTTGAAGGAAGGCAGGGGAGCCAGCAGGATCCCGAGAGAGGGGGATGTTCCTGCTGCTGCTGCTTCTCTTGGAGTGAGGGTGGAAGGTGTTTTGAAGACCAGCTTGACGTCTCAGTGCAAATGGGGTCAAACTGCTTTAGCACAGCTCCTTGTTGTAGGAATGATCGCTGGGTGTGGAGCACACTTCCGCCCGTGGGCAGCCTCAGCTGCCCTTGGGGTGCGGAGCACACTCCCCCCCACAGACAAAGCCACAGCTGTCTGAACATCATGCCCACTATCTAACCTTTGCTCTCTTAGTGGTCTGTCTGTGACCTTTGTCTCCTTATACATGGTTCAAGGGGAAACTGACGGGGTGGAAACAGGTGCCAAAATAACTTTGTACCACCCCACGATCTCGGGATTGGAAGATGTGTAAAGGTCACAGTCCAAAATGTATCCAACCGGGTTTGCATATTGTGCCAATAAAAGGAGCCTCCACAGAGCTGGCCGGCAGCTTGCTCCTGCACAGCTCGTCTGCATTACCAACTCCTGCCTCATGTCCTTCACTTCACGTGTAAGGGATGTCCTAAAATGTGAGAACACGAAGAGAGCCTGGCAGCTGGATCTGGCCCATCTAGTCCAGCATCCTGTTCTCACAGTGGCCAACCAGATTCCTACACCGGTATGACCAGTTCTCATCTTTCAGAACAAGTGATAAAATAATGTATTTTTTGCTCTTTAAGACGCACCAGACCGCAAGACGCACCTAGTTTTGGGAGGAGGAAAACAAGAAAAAAAATATTCTGAATCTCAGAAGCCAGAACAGCAAGAGGGATCACTGTGCAGTGAAAGCAGCAATCCTTCTTGCTGTTCTGGCTTCTGGGATAGCAGCACAGCCTGCATTCGCTCCATAAGATGCACACACCTTTCCCCTTGCTTTTTAGGAGGGGGGAAGTGCATCTTATAGAGCAAAAAATACGGTAAATCCACTGTTGCTCACTTAGTTACCCACCTGTTTTCATCGGCCCCCAAGCTGTCCCCGCCTTCTTTTCCCAGCCATGTGGGAATAAATAAAAATCTGAAATCCCCACATGGGCAGACCCCCCCGTTTCCCTCGGCAGCCTGCCTCCTGCTGTCGCTGCCCGTTCAATCTTTGCTCAGGTATGTGTCAGGAGCTCATCCTCCTCTCGAGTAGGACCCTGGCAGAGACACATGCCCGACTGGCATGTTCCCTCCCTCCTGGTCCATCGTTCGGGAGCTTCAAAAACTTTCTTTTGCCCGAACATCACAGTGATTGATGCCGACAGATACCGGCACACTTAGGGATCCGCAGAGTCTGCACATTTTGCGTGACAGACCTCAACAACTCAGCATTTTGGCTAATCTACTTTATTTACACACAGAGCACTGCAACATGGCTCCCTCTCTCTCTGATATCAGACAGCAAAGAGAAAAAACAAAGGACAATAGTCCCACTGAAGGGGCAGGCTACCGAAGCCTGAATATAGAATTCCCTAAAACAGGCCCCAGACCCCATTAATCCCCAAATTCCTTAGAAATTCCTTCCTCAAGAGTCCATTAGCTAAAGTGCATTAACCGGATAACAGGAACCAGGCTGTACAAACTATGTTTTGGTTGGCCAAACCAACTGGTAGCCTGGGGGCAGGTAGCCTGTCCCTTCACCACTTCATGGAACACAGGAACACAAACATCCTGTCTCTGTCACTTCCCACTCTGTGAAGTCAAAACATACACCATCATGTGACAGACAACAATCCCATGACTGCAATCACGGAGCAGGAATTCTAACAGTTCACACCTTTCAGAACAAGTGATAAAATAAATCCGCTGTCGCTTGCTGACTCACCCACCTGTTTTCATCGGCCCCCAAGCTGTCCCCGCCTTCTTTTTCCAGTCGTGTGGGAATAAATAAAAATCTGAAATCCCCACGTGGCCAGACCCCCCGCTTCCCTCGGCAGCCTGCCTCCTGCTGACGCTGCCCGTTCCATCTTTGCTCAGGTATCTGATCATTGAAAACTTCATCCCCCCCGAAGAGAAGAACAAAATCATGAACCGCCTTTACTTTGACTGCGAGGAGGACCAGTGGAAATTCCAGCCCTTGGTGCTAACGCCAGGAAGGTGAGTATCTGAGCCCTCGACAAGGGCAGAACTGCTCTCTGCCCAAGCAACCCCCCCAAAAAAAACACCTGGGTTCCTCAGCTGGAGCCATGACAGTTGAGCAGATATCAAGTTCATCTACATTTGTAGCACATACAATAGCCCAAATGAGAAGCACCTCTGAGGACAGCCAGGAAATCCCAACCCTAACTATGATTATTGTGATTCTTATATTTATTTATATTCCACATTTACCCCAGACTGGGACTCTGGGCGGCTTTCCTCTGGCTCATGGGCTCTGGCTCACGAGGAGACCTTCCCACAGCCAAAGAGGATGTGGGGAGGGTCTCTTCACAAGCCATGCACCACTTCTGGGTTCCCAGCGTCATGCAAGTAGATTGCATGCAAGTGGGGAGTTGCCCGCATTCTCATTTTGTGTTTATTTCTGAGCTGCCTTGGGATCTTTGGATGAAGGGCAGTGTACAAATAATAATAATAATAATAAAATAATAATAATAATAATAATAATAATAATAATAATAATAATAATAATATATTTATATCCTGCTTATCTGGCTGGGCTTCCCCAGCCACCCTGGGCGGCTTCCAACAGAACACTAAAATACAATAACCTATTAAACATTAAAAGCTTCCTTAAACAGGGCTGCCTTCAGATGTCTTCTAAAAGTCTGGTAGTTGTTCTTCTCTTTGACGTCTGTTGGGAGGGCGTTCCACAGGGCGGGTGCCACTACCGAGAAGGCCCTCTGTCTGGTTCCCTGTAACTTGGCTTCTCGCAGGGAGGGAACCGCCAGAAGGCCCTCGGAACTGGACCTCAGTGTCCGGGCAGAACGATTGAGGTGGAGACACTCCTTCAGATATACTGGACCGAGGCCGTTTATTTAACAAATAATAGCAAAATAATTAGATGGCAGACAGGCAAGGCAGACGGGATATCCTTTGCCCAGCAACTCAGGCACAGGGTGGCAGAGATGTGCCACGCATGAAGCCTTTTATCAGTGCTGATGATCCTGAGTCCGTCCTACGCCCGTTCTCCATTCTTGGAAACCAATCTCTTTACAGCAGCAGCGGGAGCGGAAGCAACAGCCCCACCACCACCACGGCCACCCAGATGAAGAAGCGGCCAACCTCCGCCGTGGGGTACAAGAGGCCCATCAGCCAGTACGCTCGCCTGGCCATGTCGATGGGCTCCCATCCTCGGTACCGGGTGAGCCGAGAGGACCTCAGAGGAGGGGGGGAGGGAGGAGGGAGAAACAGGGTCTGGGGGAGGGAAGGGGACCCTGAGATGACCGAACTTCCTGGTCGCAAAGCAAGCACCACCCAGATGGACCGATGGAAAGTCTCGGCTCTGGAAAGAAACATCTACAAGGCAGCCAACAAGATTTTAAAATCCACAACACAAAAGTACCATATTTTCCCGTGTACAGTGGTACCTCGGGTTAAGAACTTAATTCATTCCGGAGGTCCGTTCTGAACCTGAAACTGTTCTTAACCTGAAGCACCACTTTAGCTAATGGGGCCTTCTGCTGCCGCCAAGCTCTTAACCCGAGGTACCATTTCTGGGTTAGCGGAGTCTGTAACCTGAAGCGTATGTAACCCGAGGTACCACTGCATAAGACTAGGTTTTTTCACTAAAAAAGAATGTCAAAAATTAGGGGGCGTCTTATACATGGATACATCTCCCCCCCCCAATTTTCTTAAATCTGAGTCCCCAGAAATAAGAGGCGTCTTATAAATGAAAAAATACAGTAGATAGTGATCAAAGCAGAGATAAGAATACAGTAAGTCTGAACAGTGGTGGCCAAACACGGCCCTTCAGATGTTTTGAGACTACAATTCCCATCATCCCTGACCACTGGTCCTGTTAGCTAGGGGTGATGGGAGTTGTAGTCCCAAAACATCTGGAGGGCTGAGTTTGGCCACCACTGTGTCTTCTCTCCAGTAGCTCTTCCCAGTGATGGAGGACCTCAAAATAGGGGCGGCTCCATATGGGAGGAGTCCAGGACCTAGACCATTTGGGACAAAGGCAGCACCCAGTGGAAGCCCCCTTCCTCCTCCCTGTGGCTGCCATTTTGATGGCGCAAACTCATCTCAGGGAACTCTGTCCATCTCCGATTTGGAGGAAGGTTCATATAGATTTGTAGGGACACCGTCTCCTAGGGCTGTGGCTACAGCAAATAGGCTTTACACAATGGTCTTTGTTGCCACAAAGGACTCACAATCTAGGCTAATTCATGGGGAATTAGTAGAAGGCAAAGGTTATCAGTATTGCTTTACCTTCAAGATGATTTGGGGAATTATTTCCTTTCTTTCCTTTCTTTCAGTTTCTTTCTCTCTCTCTCTCTCTCTCTCTCTCTTTCTTTCTTTCTTTCCTTCCTTTCTTATTTTTTTAAATAAAAATATTATTGTCTGTCAAATGTGGAGGGGGCCATGATGAGTGAGAAGTATGTTAAATAACTAAGCAAGTATTAGGGAATCCCCTTTCTAAATCCTTGGAGGGGATTTTTTTAGCAGAGGTTGGGTGGCTATCCATCAGGGATGCTTTAGTTGTGATTCCTGCCTTCTGGGGGTGGTTGGACTAGATGACCTTGGGGGATCCCCTTCTAATTCTACCATTCTGCAAATCGACGAGAGGACAAATCCCTCTTCATATTTTTTGTGGATGTGTTGCATTTCCACCCTTTTTCTGCCCCACCTCCTTGGCAAACTGGCCTCTCCTTTCTGAATTCCCTCCCTTCCCTGATTTCATCACAGGCTGAGAATATCATGTTCCTGGAACTGGACGTCTCCCCGCCGGCCGTCTTTGAGTTTGAGATCACACGAGACCCGAGTGAGCACGATCCACGGGCCCTGCACCTGGAGAGGCTCATGCGTCTCGACAGCCTCCTGGAGCGACCGGCGGCATCACGAGTGCGGAAGTCGCGGTCTTGGTGAGTGAGCGAGAGAGAGAGCAGTGATGGAGAAGGTTTTGTGGAGTGCTCATCGGCACAGCTGGGAGTGAATTTGAGGTGGAGACATTTCCCCACCAGGATGTCAGGAGCTCAGCCTACACTCGAGTAGGACTCTGGCAGAATCTGGGGCCAATGGAGAGGTTCCAAAGTATGGCATTAGCCAAGTAAGAAGGCTAGGAATGGGCCACAGAGGCTGAGGAGGACCGGTCAAGCAGAAGGAATGCAGTGGTCACCCAGGACCGGCATTTGATCTTTTCAGCTACGTGCCAGCCAATCAGAAGAGCAGGCTGGGAATCAACCAGGTTCTGGGACGCCCTGCATAAACAACAGAGAACTGTGGCGTGACTTCTGGCCATTTTCCAAATTTGGGGGATTAACAGCTGTGAGTGGACATTTTCACTATGTCCTCTCTCTCTCTGGCAACGGAAAAGTTAAGGCTGCTGAGTAGGGGTCAGCAAACTAAGGCCCCCAGGCCGGATCAGGCCCACCTGGGTCCTAAATCCGGCCTGCGCCGCAAAGCCGGAACCCGTTGCGAAGCCGAGACTCCAGGTGATGGCGATGGGAGGAAGAGGCCAAGCGGCGGAGGCTCTGCCAATCAAATGCCGTGCCTGGTTTCCCTCAGCGGCGTTTGATTGGCAGAGACGTCCCTGCACCGCGCCGAGGTAAACCAGGTGTGGTGTTTGATTGGCAGAGCCGCCGCTGCTCGGCCTCTTCCTCCCGCCGCTGCCGCCGCCCTGGTGCTCCTGTGGGCCAGAGAGCGGAGCGGACGAGCTTGCGCTGCCTACTCGCTTCTTGAGAAGTAGCAGTAGTGGCAGCGGCGGCAGCACCTTCTTTCTCTAGGCAGAGAGGAAGCCCGTTTTGTGCCACCGCCACCAGCCCTTTGGCGAATGAGGCAGGCGGCACACTGAGAAGGTGGCTGGGGTGGGGTGGGGAGGAGGACTACTTGCCCCCTTTCACAGTGTGCATAGGAGTTCATTTGGGTTTATATATATATATATATATATATGCTTTCGTAGATTTTCACGGGTACAGGAATGCAGGTTTTGGTGTCCTCGGGTGTCTTCCCGTGTAAAAGTTGGGGTGTCTAGGCGACGTTTCGACGAGGTCTCACTCGTCATCTTCAGGCTGGTGCTTTCGGCTTCTTGTTACTGGAACAGAGCAGGATCTCAGTGTTTGAGTTCCTATAAATACTGTTGAGGAGGTGTGGTGTATAGCCTCCAATGTTCTGGGCAGAGAGGAAGTTCCCAGGCTAGTGTGCCTTTTCTTCTTTTGTTCCTTAATTGCTTGAGGGATATCTTGAGTGATTTCTTGAGTGATATCCTGAGTACCACTTAGGTGGGTCATTAGGTGTGGATTAGTTGCTAAAGCCTTTGTGTCTTGACCTCTTGAACTTTGTGAAGAGTTTTTCTGAGAAGATGGCTGTACTGCTTTGTTGTGCTCTGGCTTGGCTTCGTGTATAGGGGCGAGCTGTGGTTTTGTGGCCTGTGCCAGCCAGATCTGTGTAGGGATTGCAGGGGGGTGCAGCATCCGGAGGTGCCATCGTGGTTTGGCTACTGGATGGTGTCTGTAATTTATCTGTGGAGAGGGTCTGGGTTTGGGTCTGGTGTGGTTGATTGGTGATGGCGTTCTGTGTGCCTCTGGATCTGGTGTCAGTTTTTGTGGGGAGGGCTAATTTCCAGATGTCTGGCAAGCGGGATGTGTCGTCACGCTTGTTCATGTTGTGAGGGTGTTTCTCTATCTCGATGGCTTCCATGATTATTCTCTTGTGGTGATGTTCCATGTTAGAGAGCAATTTGGAATCTGCAAAATTAATTTCGTGTCCTGTTTCTTTCATGTGTTGGAAAAGAGAGGAAGTTTTTTCTTCTTTTTTGACGGCATTCTTGTGTTCTGCGATACGTGCATTTATTCGTCTGTTTGTTTGTCCAATGTACGTGGCTGGGCAGACTTTGCAGGGTATTTCATAGACCCCTTGGTTTTCCAACTGGATTTTATCCTTGGGGTTTCTGAGGATATTGGCTATTTTTTGGTTGGCGCAAAAGGCTGTTTTGATATTGTGTTTATGGAGGATTTTGCTAATTTTATCTGTAGTGCCCTTGATATAAGGAAGGAGGGCCATGCCATTGTTTTCTTCTGTGTCTTGGTTTTTGGGGGGTGTTTCTTTTTGGATTAGCTTCGTAACCCTGTTTTGCTGGTATCCATTGGCAATTAACACATTTGAGAGATTCTGTAACTCAGTTGTCAAGTGGTCTTTGTCAGCCAGGCGTTTGGTTCTGGAGATGAGAGTCTTGGCTACGGAGTTTATTTGTGCAGGGTGGTGGTGTGATTGTGCATGTAAGTAGCGGTTGGTGTGTGTTTTTTTCCGGTAGATAGTGTGTCCTAGGGAGCCATCAGGTTTTTTGTAGATTAGGACGTCAAGGAAGGGAAGTTGGTTGTTGGCTTCTATTTCCATAGTGAATTGTATTTTGGGGTGTAGGCTGTTGAGATGTGTGAGGAAGCTGTCCAGTTTTTCCTTCCCGTGTGGCCAAATTACAAAGGTGTCGTCAACATATCTGAGCCAAAGTTTGGGTTTGTGTTCTGACTTGTCTAAAGCATTGGTTTCAAAGTGTTCCATGTACAGGTTTGCGATGACCGGTGAGAGGGGTGATCCCATAGGTGCTCCTTCTATCTGTTTGTATCTTTGTCCATTGTGGATGAAGTACGTGTTGGTTAGGCAGTGGTTGGTCAGGTCCAAGATGTATTCGGGGGGATTGTATTTGTTTTGAATGGCTGTCAAGGCTTCATTAATGGGCACTTGTGTGAAGAGAGATACAACATCGAAGCTCACAAGTAGGTCATTGGGATGTAGGTTTTGCTTCTTTATTGTTTCTATGAACTGGAAGGAGTTTGGAACGTGTGAAGAGATGGATTCTGCATAGGGCTGAAGTTGCTTGGCGAGAAATTTAGCGAGATTTTGTAGAGGTGAGCCTATGGAGCTGACTATTGGTCTGAGTGGTGTTCCTTCTTTGTGTATCTTGGGGAGGCCGTAGAGTTTGGGGCATCTGGATGATTTTTCTCTGGGGATGATTCTTAGCTGGATTTCTTCACTGATAGGAGAGGCTTTTATTTTGGATTTGGTGGTTTTTTCCAGATAGGTGGTGGGATCTGTTTTTATAGGTTGGTAGGTAGGGTCTTGGAGTAGACTTGATAGTTTTGCTTGGTAGTCCGATGTGTTCATCACAACAGTGGCATTACCTTTGTCTGCTGGGAGAATGATTATGTTGTTGTCTTTCCTCAGGTTGGTGAGTGCTTTCTGTTCTTCTTTGTGTAAATTGCTTCTGGGTGGTTTGCTGGAGCAGAGGATGTTGGTGACTTCAAGTCTGATTTTATTGGCTTCATCTGGGTTGATTTTGGTTAGGCTAGCTTCGACTCCGCATATGATGTTTTCCGTGGGGATGCGTCTCGGGGCGACTGCAAAGTTGAAACCTTTGGAGAGTACTTTGGTTTCAGTTGAGGTGAGGATCCTGTCTGATATGTTATGTACTGTTTGTTTCATGGGTTGTTGTGGAGGGTGGCTGGGCTTCTGGCGTTTCTCTAGTTTGTGGAGTTTGTTGGTGTGTGTGTCTGTCTTATGTGAGGTCTCCGTTTCAGCTCTCCAGACGGCTATATATATACACACACACACATACAGTCAAACCTGATCTTACGTCTGCTTCATGTTACGTTCTTTCGGGTTACGTCCCATGGCGACTTGGAAGTACCGGAAAGGGTTACTTCCGGGTTTTGCTGCTCACGCATGCGCAGAAGCGCAAAATGATGTCACGCGCATGTGCAGAAGCGGCAAATCGCAACCCACGTGTGTGCAGATGCGCTGCTGCAGGTTGCACTCTTTTCATGTTGCGAACAGGCCTCCAGAACGGATCCCGTTCGCAACCAGAGGTACCACTGTATATAGTCCGGCCCTCCACAAGGTCTGAGGGACGGTGGACCGGCCTCCTGTGGAAAAAGTTTTCTGAGCCCTGCTGCTGAGTCTGGAGGGGCTGTTGGTCTGCCCTGGGTTCCTGGAGGGGGAGCTTGCTTGAGGGACGCGGGGCATTTGGGCCAGCAGGGAAGAAAGAGGGCAGCACGGCCCCTCACTCTCCCCCTCCTTCTCGTCTCTCTCCTGCAGGTGCCAGGCTCCTCGTTCCCTGCCCTCGTCGACGACGCACGTGTCCCTTGCCTCCAGCTCACAGAACGCTGCCACAGCACTGGCTCACGAGTAACAAGGCCCCGTTGGCCCTCCCTGGCCCTTCCTTTTGCACATGGAGGATGAGGCTCCTTCTCCTGTCACCTGCTGCCTCGGAGGACACGTGGTCCAGGGAGGGGGGTCCCCCTGCACTAACTCATCTTTGTCCTTAGCTACTTCTTGTGTGTGTGTGCGTGTGTGCGTGTGTGTGTGTGTCTCTGTGCATCCATACAGGAGGATGGTTCTGGGGGGCCCGTCCCCCCGCCCTCTCTGGACTGTCGCTCTATTTATTTAACATATTTATTTATGATGTGTCTTTGTACGGATGCTGGGGGTGGGTTCTTCTTTGGGGCCAAGCAGCGTCCTCAGTGCCAGCTGCTCCCCTGGCAATGTTGGGGGGCAGCCTGGCACCACGCACAACCTTCCTAGAAGGCGGACTCTTGCTTTTTCTTCACCCTGTCGATGTTCTGAGCTCAGTACGGACACCTGTTTGGGGCAGGCGGAGCCCAAACCACTTGCACTCGGCTCCCAGCCCCCTCTGTTCCCTCGGAAGAAGTCGCTGCCTCCTTGCAGTGTCCCCTACGAGGAGTGTTTGGTCGGTGCTGGCAGAGCTTGGAGGCAGGATTCGACCTCCTTGCCAGCCACGGAATCCTCTCTGCTCTCGCACCAAGACCATTGGCTTCGCCTTGCCTTCTGTTCACCCAGCCAAAAAACACACCAAATGGCTCCATGCTGCACAGTGAGAGCCTGAGGACTGATTATGCAAGCAGATCTGTGAGGGGGCCGGGATGCTACGAGACCTTCTCACCAGCACCACTGGCTGGGGGCCCCCGCTTGACCCACCAAGTGACTGCAATGGCCCACATGGCGGGGATGTTGCATATTCCCTCTCCAGGACAGGAATCATCCATATTCTGACTGGGAAGAGACGTCCTCAAGTCAAGAACCAATCATGTGCCTCACATGGGGAGAGAGGCAGAGGGCCCCGCTCCCCTGAGAGAGCAGAGGAAAGGGCGCCTCTTGAGATTTACTCGAAATTCATGGCTCTCTTGCAGCGGCAGCGGCGACAGGCAGCTTTGACGCAGTGTCCAGCTGGTGGCAAGGACCTCCTGGGGCCACGTTGAGGTCAGGAGGGGAAGGCAGAGAAATCAAAGAGAAAGGGAGAGGGCAAGGCGGAATAAACACCCCGCCGCCACCAAACCCAACCCTCACGCCCCTTGCCTTTCCCTCATGGTCACTGTCTCTCTGCATAAGTGGCCCTTTGGCTTCTAGTCAGCTTTGTGGCTGCCCCTAAAATTGGCCTGGGAATTTCCTAGAAATAAGCAAAACTTACCCGCCTTCTCATGGGGAAAACCACTCTTTAGTGCTCAATCGGAGCCAACGGCAAACTTCTTGTTCCAATTTAAGGCTAAAGAGTGGGTTTTTTCCTGGGAAAGGAGAGAGGGGCAAGAGGGAAATGGCTGAGACTTTGCTTTCTAGGCAAGTGGAAGTGTTGATGAGCCCTCTCTCTGGGGGAAAGCCCGCAGGCTGCATTTAGCTAGGGGAGATGGAGAGCGCTTGCTGCCTGGTGTGATAGCTGCCAGCGCGCCATTGCCACCAACCCTTGTGATGCTGCTCCCAAAGACACCCCCAGTTACCTGGGACTCGGCCACAGGCAGCCACAATGGGCAGCAAATGGAGAAAAGTGTGAGGGCACGAGAGCAAAGGCGATGGGGTGGCCAGGAGGTCAGCGGGAAAGGTTTGGTGGGCCACCTTTCTTTGAGAGAGGGAAGTGGCAGAGTTTCTCAGTGCTCTGAATGATCCGCTCTGTGCCTGCTGCAGCTTTTGTAGCAGAAGGACTCTTCCGCTCTGCACGGTCCAAGACCAGAAACCAGAGGAAGGGAAAAGGAGGAACTTGGTGAAAAGGTGGCTGTGGCACTGAGCTAGGGGTTGGGCCGTGGCTCAGATGGTACAGACTCCTGCTCTGGGTGCAAAAGGTCCTGGCCTCAGTCCTTGTCATCTCCAGGGAGGGCTGGGAAAGACTGCAGAGAAACCGTGGACAATCAGGGATGCCAGTTGGTGCAGACCAGATTGATCTTGACGAAGCAGTGGTCTGATTCTGTCGACAGCAGCTTCTGATGTTCCTAGCTGGGCAGTCAGCCTGAGACAGTGCAGCCTGAAGCACTGGGGGGCGGTCCAGTCTGGGGTGGGGCTACAGATCCCTCTCAATCAGCCCGACTCCCCGAATTTCCTTTTTGCCACTCTAGTCCTGGCCAAGGATTCTGTGGCTTCCTCATCTCTCGTTTACTCTGGAACCAGCCCCAAATAATAATAATAATTTATTATTTGTATCCTGCCCATCTGGCTGGGTTTCCCCAGCCACTCTGGGCGGCTTCCAACAAAGATTAAAAATACATTAAAATGTCACACATTAAAAGCTTCCCTAAACAGGGCTGCCTTCAGATGTCTTCTAAATGTCAGGTAGTTGTTTATCTCTTTGACATCTGATGGGAGGGTGTTCCACAGGGCGGGTGCCACCACCGAGAAGGCCCTCTGCCTGGTTCCCTGTAGCTTTGCTTCTCACAATGAGGGAACCGCCAAAAGGCCCTCAGAGCTGGACCTCAGCATCCAGGCAGAACGATGGGGGTGGAGACGCTCCTTCAGATAAGTCCCTGCGACGGCTAAAGGAAAGGTAGCAGGACAAATTCTCCCCTCCCCATATGAGACTTCCCTTGCATGAAGCAAGGATTCTGATCCATGCCTGGTGGTTGCGAGTATGGAATTTGGCTGAGGGTCGTTCCAGGGGGCAGAGCAGCAGCAGCAGTTATTCCTGACTCCTATATGCGGAGCAGGGGCGTCTTGAGTTTGTGGTCTCTGCTTCTGAAAGGCACAAACCGCCAGAAGGTGGGTGGGAAGGGGGCTCTGCAAGCTGCTTTGGGGCAAGGGAATAGAAACAGCCTATTTTCTATGCTATGGTTTATTTATATACCGCTTTTTAACCCAAGGCTCCAAAAGCAGTGAAGAACAATATATATGATTAATATAGATACAATATATACTAAAAGTACAATGTACCTGGAAAACTCTCGATGCAGAAAAGGCTTTCCAGAGGTGGTCCCACAGGAACCGTCTTACTATGCAGTTTAACAGTGTGCTATGCCCCTTGGTCCCTGACCGGCTGCCCTGGCTGCTCCCAGCCCATTCTGTGCCCCGGCTGCACTGGCCCTCTAGAGATGCTGAGCTGCCGTGATTCATAGGGGTCCTGCACATGGCTGGGGGATTAATAGTGCCTAGTAGCAGCAGAGAAAGCTGTGCTATAGGGACTATAGGAACAGAGGAAGCTGCCGTACACCAGGCCAAACCATTGGTCCATCTGCCTTCATACTGTCTTCATTGATGGGCAATGGCTGTCCAGGCTTTCTGACAGGGGGTCTTTACCTGCCCTCAATGCAGCTGGGGAGTGAACCTGGGACCTTCTGCATCCAAAGCAGAAAGGATTGTCTTTCCTGTTGGGCTGGAAGAAGTTCCTGGGCCAGCCAGAGAGGGTCAGGGAGGCTGAATGCTTACAAAAGAAGACGCATTTCTGTAGTCCAGCAGCTGGAGGAAGGCCCCTCTCACTCCTTCACCTGTCTGAGAGTGGATTTGAACTAACTCTGCACTTCCTTGCCTTTGATTCCCATAAACTCAGAGATCTGTGCATGGCTCTGGAGCCAGGAACAAGCACACCCAGGGGAAGCTGCTTCGTTTACTTCACAGCACAACAGCCACACGCACTAAAGGGATAGCAGAGACTTCTGAAGGCCAGCCCCACGTCTAGAGGTGCACCTGAAGGCTCAGCTGAGCTTTTTGTCCTTTGTTTACCGTGGGTTAAAAAAGTGTGTTTCTGGAGATCTGCCAGAAGAGAGGAGATGTGTCCTTCCCAGTTTCAAAGGCTAAAGACGTTACTTCTCCCTGAGGAATTGTTTTCTACAGCACCACAAAGACGAGAGCAGCCATCGCATTGGGAACTACAATAGAACAGAATTATTTCCATTCAGCCCGGATGGGAAATGGAGGAGGTCAGTGTGTTGAGGCCGAGCGACGCCTCCTGCGCTACAGATTTTGGCTTTGGGGAGTTGGAGGTGTCACTGGGAAGTTACCCTCACTCACTCCCTGCCCCACCGGCGGTGGTGCAAACAAGGAGTCCAAGAAGCTATACTTTCTATGCCAAAGCCTGCCATTTCCTCCTGCCATGTACTTTGCGTTGGGAGATCTCTCACAATCTGCGTTTCTCAATCCACCGCTGTGCTGCCAATAACCTCCAACGTCCTTCCTAGCACAAAACTCAAGGACAGCTGTAAGGAAATACTGTTATTTAAGACAGGAGCCGGTTCCCGTTGGCGGAGGTGTCTCTGTACAAGGGGCTGCCACAACCTCAGATGTAGATTTCTGATGTTCTTTGATCTTTGTATGTTGGCGAGTCTGTATTTACATATGAATGTGTGTGTTGGGGTGTGTGTGTATGTGTTGCGTGGCTGCTTGTGGGTGTCCCACCCAGGGGAACTGTGGAATTTGCGCTACTGTGGGGGGCTGGAGACTGGGGGGAATTCCAGAGTGGGGTGGAAAGTGGGAGGGACTTGGTTGCTCAGCAAGACAAGGGCCTAGACTGGGACCAAAATCGTCTGTGCCTGTTGCTGTGGTGGTGATTTACTTAGGAAGTCAAAAGTCGGTATACGGTGGTGGCCCATGCTTGTTGCTCTATACATATGAATATACAGGACATATTAAGCATAGTTATATTATACATAATGTACTGGCAGAGGTTGTCGTCCCACACCCCCTCTGGTTCTGGGTGGAGAGCTCTTCAATACCCTTGTGACGTCGCTTTGATTTGGTGTGGGCCTGGACATTGCGGTGGCAGCACCGCTCCAAAAAGCCCAGCCGTGACAATAAAGGAATGAGCATTGTTGAAAAAGGAGACCAGCTTCATTCATTGGCATCTCTCCTGACTTTGTTTTTTTGGGGGACGGGGGACACTTGCCCTAAACTATCCCACCATGGTCCATAGTGGTGCCCCACATCACAAGCCGGAAAAGGTCCAGGCCAGCAGAGAAAGTAGATGCTCAGGACAAAAAGCAGAAAAAATGTGGGGCTGGGGGGGGGAGCATGACGAGAAAGCCCCAAAGTCTGCAGTTTATAACGATGAAAATAAAAGTGTGTGAGATAATTAAAGAGATTTCGGATTGTGTCTGGCTGTTTCTTCGTCACGGTGGCTGGCTGGTCTTGTGAGTCTTTATCGGGAAACTTCTGTCCCCCCCCCCCATTAGCTTCCCAGAACAGGGGCATCACAGTGCTGAGCAATGATGAATCCGGAGCAAAGATTGGCAGCATGTCTGGAAGACACAGGGGAACTCGCCGTGTCATCAGCCGGGCACGTTATTCCTAAATGTCCAGGAAATAGCACGCAAAAAGCTGGCAGGCTTCTTAGAATCATAGAATCATAGAGTTGGAAGAGACCACAAGGGCCATCGAGTCCAACCCCCTGCCAAGCAGGAAACACCATCAGAGCACTCCTGACATATGGTTGTCAAGCCTCTGCTTAAAGACCTCCAAAGAAGGAGACTCCACCACACTCCTTGGCAGCAAATTCCACTGTCAAACAGCTCTTACTGTCAGGAAGTTCTTCCTAATGTTTAGGTGGAATCTTCTTTCCTGCAGTTTGGATCCATTGCTCCGTGTCCGCTTCTCTGGAGCAGCAGAAAACAACCTTTCTCCCTCCTCTATGTGACATC
>JAXCMG010000060.1:4231963-4270585 GCA_034642415.1 Podarcis siculus
TTATTATTATTATTATTATTATTATTATTATTATTATTATTATTATTATTTCTATCCCGCCCATCTGGCTGAGTTTCCCCAGCCACTCTGGGCGGCTCCCAATCAAGTGTAAAAAACAATACAGCATTAAATATTAAAAACTTCCCTAAATAAATAACACTCTCTTCCTGATTGAGGATAGAAAAGGAGAACTTGGTGGCCAGAAATGGAAATACATTTAAAACTCATCTGATCTGAGCAAGTGTGCTTAAGCAAGTTTGCCATCTCCCTCCTTCCCTCTTTTTCTTCTACCCCCCTTTCCTTTCTGGCTGTTTCCAAGGCGAAACAGCTACTATTAACTTTGGGGTTGGTTTTTCATACATGTCTGTTGACAGTACCAGTGTTCAGATCCTTAAATCTTCCTGCAGGCATGGATTGTCACTAGGTGGCTCTTAATTTGCTGTTGCTTTGCTGCCTCTCCTGAGCAAGTCCCTGGCTGCTGCTGCTGCTGCCGCCTCCTCCCTTCTGCTTTCTGCAGGTTAGCTAGCTGAGTTAAAGGGAACACTGTGTGTTTGCATTTCTATAAAATAAAATAGACAGCAGGCAGAATGCAGACACACGTGATCTCTAATTACCTGGCTGCTTCTCCTTCCCTCATGACCCCAATTCTAATTAAAGACTTGAACAGCATTTGGCTAATTGGATGAGTCAGAGGAGCAGTAATCTGGGTCAAGTCCTCCTCAAACCTGTCCCTCTTTTCCCACCGCTATGTTGTTTCTAGGCAGTGATGTGGGATTCCTGGAAAATTTTGAATGGTGGCCATTTTTCCAGGGTAATTTGCATCTGAAAATTTCTATGGGAACTTCTCTGATGCCCTGAAAAGTGATCTAATTTAGCATATCTCTTTTATTTGCATTTTGTAAACAAAGGTAAATACTTCAAAACATCCAAGCTTGATTAATACTGTATTTGCAGTTCATTGCTTTTAATGCATTTAAGTAAATGGAAAATTTTCTATGGGGGGGGGGAGCGCTGGAAGAAATTTCCATCCCTTATCACTGCTTCCAGGTGGAGATGACACTTACTTCTTGTCAATGACAGCTGCTGCTATTACAGAATCCTTTAGAAAAGTAGGAAGATGAGATCCACTGGAGTTATTAAGCTAATTCACACAATTCCTTTCAGGTGCAAGACTCTTTGTGAGACACCCCTTCCCCCAGATTATTTGTTGGGCAAGATGGTCTTGCTAAAGGGGGCATACACCATCATTTTCTCCATGTCTTTTCAGCTATGATGCAATGTGGAAAGACTATTGGGTTTGGAAAACCTGGGCTGAAATCACAGCTCCATTGTCTGGAAAAAGTGAGAGTAGTAGCCCTGTTCCTGGTTGTTAGGGAAGGATGCCGGCAGAATGTCCTTCTCAAGTGCTCTGTTTGTCACAGTCAATTTAGGGCGTGTAATTTGCAAGGTCAATTTCACGTGTGTGTTTGCACATGTATGTAGGTAGAATGGCAATTGCAGCTGGTCATCTACTCTTACTGGCTACTCTGAAAGAGGAGAATAAGGATAATTCTGCATCTAAAACATCTCCAATAGATACCTGTCCTTAAATAAGATTCCAGTTACTAAGCTTAGGCACCATCTTTCTAATGTTTAACCTAGACTTTGCCTTTCAAGTTTAAAATCAGTTCTCAAGAGCTGTTCTTTCCTACAACATTCTGAGAACACTCCAGGGACTAGAAAGCTGAATATGGATTCAAAGAGCTATTAATCTTTTCTCTAGACCAGATGCATTCTCAAAGGAGTCACTTTCCAGACCATTTGCCATCAACTTGGTTCTCCTCTGAATCCATCCATTAGGCTCTGTGCGCGCTGTAAACAGTATATTGGCACCTGTCAATCTCAGGAGACAGTGGGAGAATGCGCTTTCGGGTGGAGAGTTACAGCACTTACTGTGGTTGGTGAGACCAATATGGGAGAGAGATGTCTTATTGCAGCTGCAGCAGATGAGGGCGTCCAGTTTCACTGTTACAGATGCACCAGGGTGTTTCTTTTCTCTGCGCTCCTCCCAGTGGTCATTCCTCCTCTGGTCACTGCTGTGGATGCACGATCTGTCAGTCTCCAGGCACTGGAGTCGTCTGCAAGGGATTCCCACACAGCAGGGTTGATGTTGCCAACCATCATATCACGTTTGCAGACATCTTTGTAATGCAGAGTTGGTCTGCCAGTGGGTCTACTGCCAGAGGCCAGCTCCCCGTAGAGCCCGTCCTTGGGGATCCTGCCATCTTCCATTCTGTAGACATGACCAAACCAGTGTAAACGTTGCTGAGATGGAAGAGCAAACATGCTGAGAATGTGGGCTTGGGAGAGCACATCTTAGTTTGACACTGTCCTGCCATGTGATGCCCAAAACCTTCCTGACAACAGTGCATACGGAAGGCATGGTGGCGTCAGCATCCAGACTCTGCTTGTCTTGAAGAGCGGGACACCCCTCCCTCCCTCCCTCCCTCCCTCCCTCCCTCAAGGAGCTTAAGAGTGCCACCAACTCTTAGGTATGAGGGAAAGCCCCAGGAAATGATGGAATGCCAACGGAAGTGCTGAAAACGAGCTTCACTTCTTCCCTCATGGCACAGCTTCATGGTCTCCTCTTGCAGAGTTGGGAACAAGGATCCATGCCAGAAGACATTGTGACCCTCTGCAACAGCGGTTCTCAACCTGTGGGTCCCCAGATGTTGTAGGACTACAACTCCCATCATCCCTGAGCTCTGGCCTTGCTATCTAGGGGTGATGGGAGTTGTAGTTCAACAACATCTGGGGACCCACAGGTTGAGAAAGGCTGCTCTACAAGAACAAAGGCAACTGCCATGACTGTAACAACTACCGTGGGATCTCCTTGCTGAGTGCCATGGGAAAAGCCTTTGCCCATGTAGTTCTCAACAGATAACAGTCACTTGCTGACAGAGTCTATCCCAAATCACAGTGCAACTTTAGAGCTCTGAGGTCAACAGTTGACATGATTTTCTCACTGCTGCAGCAGAAATGCCGAGAGCAGAGGCGCCCCTTGTACATCGCCTTTGTGGAGCCGACAAAGGACTTTGGCCTTGTCAGCCGACAAGGACTCTTCACACTGCTCAACAAGATAGGATGCCCACCTAGCTCCACAAGATGATCATGTCATTCAATGAGAACATGCACAGCACCATCCGGCATGACGGCTCATCTTCAAGACGCCTTCTCTATAAAGATGGGTGTGAAATGGCTGTGGTCTCGCCCCAACTCTCTGGCGTATTCTCTCTGTTGCTCTCATATGCCTTCAGCTCATCTGAAGACGGTGTGTACTTTCATTCAAGGAGTGGCACCTCTCCATGCCAAGACAAAAGTGTGGCAGGTTCTTACCCATGAGATGTTGTTTGCAGATGACGCAGCCTTGACAGCGCACTCTGAGGAAGCTCTACAGAGACTCATCTTCAAGTCTGCACAGAGTAGTTTTAAACAGTGTACTTTATAATTCAGAATGGTGTCCCCCTCTGTATGGTTCAACTTGGGGCTTCAATATCCTTCAATGCATTGTGTGAGGCTTAACAATATTGCTGTTGAATTGCTATGAGCAGAGCTAGCAGTAATAACTTATTCTACTGCTTATAGGACTTAGTGTGCTGTTGGTGTTTATGCACAGAGCATAGAAATAGCATTCTCTGTTCAGAGTGTGTAGACTAGGGGTTGGGAATTGCCTGTCTCAAAATCTAATCTGTCTCCTGCAAGGCAGAGGCAATGGGGTGGCAGCAGAGAGAACAGTAACTTTGGGAAGATTGACGTAGCCCATCACCCCATCACAGACTGACCACTGAATCCCAGATCTTAGAATCATAAAGCTGTAGAGTGAGAAGGGAAATGAAGGGTCATCTAGTCCAATCCCTTGCAGTGCATGAATCACAGCTCAAGAATCCCTGACAGATGGCCATCCAACCTTTGTTGTGAAGACCTCCAACAAAGGAGAGTCCACAACTTTCCAGGTGAGTCTGGTCCACTGCTAAACAGCTCTTACCATTGGAAAGTTCTTACTGATGTTTAATTGACATCTTTCCAGTAACTAGAAGCTGGTTCAGGTCCTCCTCTCTGGAGCAAGAGAAAACAAGCTTTCTCCATCTTCCATGTGACAGCCCTTGAGATAGTTGAAGATGGCTCTCATATTGCCTCTCAGTCTCCTCTTTTCTAGCAGAGCAAGAGAGGATTAAGCCCACCTGCTTTTCAAGCTGGCACCTCAAATCCATGAGGGTCACAGTTCTACCACTCTGTGATCTATCTAACTTCAGGTGGAGAAAGACACCTGGCTGTACCAATCCAGCCTGCTCTCCAAAGCAAAGAGGCATATCGAAAATCTGTGACAATTCAACTGCCACCTAGGCTTATAGCAGGAAATTGCTTGCTTGAATGCTGCTCTCCATCTCTCTTGGATGGGGTGTGCTGGCACCTCACGTTGCTAGGGTCTCTCAATAGTTTGTTTCTGTTGTGCATACTAGATGGCTTTCCTGCTTTGTCTGTTTAGTTTGAAGAACTGACAAAAAGCTCTCCTGCTCCTTCCCACAGGAGGCGGTAGATGGGAAGAGGAGAAAACAGATGTGTGTGAAACACTTGCAAGGTGTCCTGTTGAACGAATCCTCCATTGTCTTGATGAGAGGGGCATAAGGAACTCTGGAAGAATGATAACCATTGAGAAGAATGATGAGGACTTGTGGGGCGTGCAGTTTTCCCCAAGAACACATTCCCCAAACGTCCAAACCATGGAATTGAAGGCAGGGCTTTTAAAAGGGTAGCAATGTGAGTGTGTTGGCATGTTACACAGAGGTGAATTTGTCAGAGCGGCTTCCTTGTGGTTTTGGGTATTCAGGAAGGAGACTTCTGTCATCCTGGTGGTGGAGTTGCATCATCACTAGGATGACACATTCCAGTCGCCTTCCTGAATTAATGATGAGAGAAGAGCAGACGCTTAAGAAATTGAAAGCAGTTAACCAAGTGCCAAGGCAGGCTGAAGGATGAGACTGGCTCAGAGGTGGGATTGCAGGAGGCTGAGAGCAAAGCAGTGCAGTTTTGATAAGATCAACAGAAGGTTTTTTGAAAGACCCACCATCACCACTGGAGCATGCAGGTGCAGAATGCTGCAGCCCTTGGTCAGGGCTGTACAGGGAGATACAGAAGCAAATACTTCCAGTCCAGAAGTCACTGCATATTTTTCTATTTTTTCATTGTGCTTCCCATTTAAAAACACATGTGCACTATGCAACCAATAGCACCTGATTTTTGCAAAACAGTTCCAGACCTATACAGCACAACAAGAAAACAAGCTGCTATGTGGGGCAGGGAGACAAGCTGTTGACCGTTTGGCGTGAAACCAAAGAGTTCATTGACTTTACCTAGCCATTATTTGTTTATTTCTACCGAGGAGTCTCTTCCCATAAAATATCTCAAAGCAATTTCACAGTAAAAACAGCTCCACAATTTTGTATGTAAGAAGTATCAGAACATCTAAAACAAAATACAGACACTTCTATGTGTAAACACAACAGAACAATTTTGTATGTAAAACAGTTTCAGGTCTAATACATCCACAGTTTGGGATAAAGATCTCAGGTTCAAAGGCTTGTTGAGAAAGGGAATTCTTCAGTAGGCGCTGAAAAGTCAATTTGAATGGTGCCTGTCTGGTTTGTACTGGGGAAGGCGTTCCGGAGGGCACTAAAGGCCCAGTTCAGGCACCTCACTAGATCAGACCTCCTGATGTTGAGATGGTACCTGCAGGGTGGATGGGACAATCTTTTAGGTATCCTGGTCCCAATCGGTATAGGGCTTTGTAAACCAGTTCCAGTATCTTAATCTTCGCCAAGCAGGTGATTGGCAGCCAGTGCAATTTTTCCAGCCATGACATAATACGGTGGGAATAGTCTGCTCCATTTTTACCTGTTGCAGGTTGTGGGCCAACCTTGTGGGCTCCACCACCCTGTGTGAGGCTCCTGCTTCGAGCGGGCAGTTTTCCTGTTGTGGGCAGAGTTCTGCAGCCTGGCTCCAGGTTTCTCCTAAAAGCCTTGCAGCATTCAGAAAGGAAGTTCCCAGGAAGAGTTAGCGATACCATGGCAGATGAAGCCAGCTGGTCAAGTGGTTTTTTGGATCTTTCTTTGTTTGCCGTGACCTTTCGCAGTAATGCTCTCTTGGTCGTTCTTCATGCCAGGAGGGTTGTGCCCGCTTTAGACAGGTTCCACTTCGGTATCTGGGGCAGCTTTGTATTTCAACACCAATGTGACGGCAGTAGGGAGTCAAAAGAATTGCCTGCACAGAGAATTTGAGGCAAGAAAATGGGCTCGCAGCCAGCACAGAACCAAGTGGGTCTGTCATGGGGGGGGGGGAGAGCCCTCTCCCCTCCCTGCATAGAAGCGCAGCAGGCTGTGTGTTAGAGGAGAGAGTGGCAGAGCCCTCTGCCCCTTTGCAAGCCAATTGGGTTCCCCCCCACTGCCGCCTTGTTTACTTGTTTACAAGGCTAATCTAGGGCACTGTTTTTAATTGAGAAAACCACATGCTGAGTTGGATATTCTCCATTCCGGGCATTGCAGCAACGTTAAGCGAAGGTGCCGGCGGTCCAAGTTGGCCTCGGATCTCAACCCCTTTAGTGGGAAGTTGCTGACACGTAGATATGTGTGGCGTCTGTGCATTGGCATCTGCCTTGCCCATCCCTCCCCCTTGAACTCTCTCCTTGGCACCAGCCCTGTTCCCCTAAATTGTTTTGCATCTAGTGGTTTTGATCCCATGCCCGGTGTCCTGTCCGTTCAGGACTGCTGGCAGCGGTTTCCCATCACTCTGCGGAGTCAACACTGTTGGAATTTGAGAAGCCTTTGTATGCAGAGAACGTGCTTCCTTAGTCATCCAGGCCTTTTGCCTTTGCTGCTATGGAATGGTGTTGCGCGGTGGGTCATGAGGTGGAAACAAGGGGATAGAGCAGGCAGTTGCACCCCCACCGTGCCTTTCGGCATCTGCTCAAACTGTACTTCCGAAAAACCCCACCTCCCTTGCTGTTGAAAGAAGCGAAGTTACCAGGCACAAGTTTTCCCTTTTATTAGAACATTTATACGCAGACTCCCTTGGGAGACGTTGGACGAGAAGCTATCATTGAGCATCTTTGAGTAAAGTTGTTTATGGTCTTGGTTAGAGAGGGCCTTGCATGTCCTGACTTTGCACCCTGCAATAGGGAAGAGGCTCTGTGGCTTATATCTGCTACGTTCTTGGGAAACGGCGCCTCCCTGGGAGCAATTGCCCTATCCTTGACCAACAGATACCAGCGCCTGGGCAGGTGGGCAAGGCTGTTCCTGCTGTCTAGTTTTTCCTCTCTCGTAGGGCAGAGCTTTCCTTCCTCGTGTCAGTGGCAGTTTTGGTTGTCTTGTTATTGGTAGCATTGCAAAGAGCATTCCTGTGCCCCCTACCAGTCTGATCTGTGCGTCTCTAAGGAGGCTGGGTCTTGGTAATGGTCAGGTCACAAATGTGAGAGCAAATGAAAAGAGACAGCATTGATTCATTTTCTCCTCTGGGCTGATTCAGTGATCTTGCAAACATAGAAGATGGATAGGAGAAATTGAAGGGGGGGGGGAGAGAGTTAAGTCTAGAGCTGGATTAAATTTATGACATGGCAGCCAGGGGGCCTGGTTCTTTAAAGTCTCATCCATCATCCCTGATATAGCCAGAGCTTGTATTAACTTCCTTTTTCCTTTACAAACACCCGTCTGTAATAGTGGATACAAATGATGGCGTCCACACAGGAGGGACAGCAATTAATCATTATATAGAAGTCTGCATCTGAAATGCTGCAGCTGAGACTCCCATGCATTTCAAAGACTGCTTGCCAAGTGGCGTACATGGGCTGCGGAAGAGGGTCTCACCCAGGTGGGCCTTCTCAGCCAATCATGTCACATTTGTTGGGTAAAATGGTTTGATGTCTTTTGGGGATCCCCATCTCCAGGCTGCGAGGCAGAATTTAGTTAGGGACTTTGTGTGTCTGTGAAGGGGCGCACCTTATTCCCTAGAAATAATGGAGGGCAGGAGACCAGAGACTGTCCCAGACCCCACGGGGTATTTCTGGTTTGCATTTGCAGTCATTAAGCTTCAAAATGTACAGTTTCTGTCAGATGGTGGTGTGGTTGCTCGAGAGCAAACAGGTAAGACTCCGACCTGTCTTTTCCAGGCTTTATTCTTAGTGCAAAATTATTTACAGTAAAGAGCGACGCAAGTTCATGTCTGGCTCAGTCGCTAGCAGAATCTGGGAGTGGCCGGTCTTTGTACCTCCCCCAGCATAACAGTCGTGTGACCCCCAGCCTTCTCCGCTCCTCCCTGCGCTGAAACCTCCTGCGCAGAGTGGGGGCTGGCAAAGGGGTACTTCCCTCCTCTCCGGCTTGCTCAGGGTTGGCGTTGAGGCTCTCCCTAGCATCCCCTGGTCCCACTACCTCCTCCCCACTGGAGGTGGGGCTTTCCTCCTTGCTAGAGAAGGAACTGCTTCGCCAGACTTTCGGAGGTTCCCTATAACACAACTGCCCTTCCACCTCTCGCCTCTGAGCTGATGGCAGTTCCCTGACAGTTTCCTTAGTCACCACCACTGCAATGAATTATTATTTGGGCGCCATCTCTATTGTATTGTTGTTGTTTAGTTGTTTAGTTGTGTCCGCCTCTTTGTGGCCCCCTGGACCAGAGCACACCAGGCACTTCTGTCTTCCACTGCCTCCCGCAGTTTGGCCAAATTCATGCTGGTAACTTTGTGAACACTGTCCAACCATATCGTCCTCTGTCATCCCCTTCTCCTTGTGCCCTCCATCTTTCCAAAGAGATCAAAGAGATAAACAGCTACCTGACATTTAGAAGACATCAGGGAAGTTTTTGATGTGTGACATTTTAATGTATTTTTAATCTTTGTTGGAAGCCGCCCAGAGTGGCTGGGGAAACCCAGCCGGATGGGTGGGGTACAAATAATAAATTACTATTACTATTCCGCCACCCCTGCTGTGCAACATGAGCAAACATGTACACAGGAGTTCTCTGCCCCAAGAAGCTTAGAATTTAAAGTTGGGCCTTGTAAAGTGAGCAGAAGGAATGAAAAGCAAAGATCAAACGGACTCCGTGGGGAAAGTGAAACTGGTGCAAGCCCTCTCCTCTCTTTACTGTAATAGAAGGTTTGTTGCAATTGGGGGGGGGGGGGATGCTAGGCGCATCTTGAGGAGAAATTTGAATCGGGCCAGAGAGGTGAACTGGTGGTGCTTGTCATGTATGTAGGGTCTGAAAAGTTTCCTTGTTTCTCTGTGCTCCCTCCAGGGTTTCTCACATTTGACCATCTGATGGGCCCCCTCCTGCTTCTTCGTTTGTCCTGCTAATCTTGGGGTGTCCCTCAAACTGGCAGCCTGGCCATGTGGGAGTCCCAAGGGTTCCTACGTCTGTATTACAAAGTTCCTGCTGCAAAGGAAGTTGCCTGAGGGTGAACAAGTTTGTTAGAATTTCAGATAACGCTTATTTCACATACCACTTAATATTCAGAATCTCTGAGCAGCGCACAAAAGATCTTTGAAGATACACATACAAACCTTTGAGCCCCCGACCTGCTTTTGCGGTATCAGTTTGGAATGTGCTGCACCTGCAGATGTTCCAGCTGCAAATCCCTGTGGTGCTGCGAGTGCAGAAGGGACTCTGTTTTATGTTTCCCTGGGGCAAGAGCATTCTCTGTTGCTCCCTTATCAGTGGTGTCTTGTATGGAAAGCAACTTCATCTTTTGACTCCCTGAAAAATAGTAAATGTCTGCAGGACTTTGTTTCGTTTCTTTTCAAAGTTTGTGCTTCTCTGAAAGCTGGATGCTTGCAGTTTTAACTTTGCAAAAGATTTTTGGGGTGTTTGGTTTCAGAGGCAGATTTGGGGGAGTGTGACCGGTCTGGGTGCCCTGGGTGCGGAGCTTTGGGGGTGCCACAGGGGACACCACAACTGTGATTTAGAATGGATCATGAGAGATGTGGGGGCACCAACTTCTGGCATTGCACAGGGTGCCACTGAAATTTGAGACTCCGAGGTCCACCACTGTTAGCTGGCTGCATTCTGTAGGCTTTGGTCTTTGTTTTGGGGTCCCAGTGATGATGTGTGGTTTGGGGCAGTTTGAGCTGCTTTGCATTAGGTGCAAACTCAGCTAATTGGCTATTCAAAAGAGAGAGAAAAACCTTATTGAATGGGCACTATTACATATAGCAACATAGTGTAAATGCTCTGCATTTGAATATATTTTTGTTGAGGATACTTTTGTTCTGGGGAGCTTTCCCAGCGGGATAAATGAATCTTTGCCATGTGTATCTATACTGTGGTTTTTAAAAAATATATTCGATAATGTGTTCTGTGTTGTTTTTAGCTGTTTTTATTTAATTTTGTACATCACCTTGAGACATGTGTGGGAGATGATAAATGAATGATGAAGATCATCATGAATAAGAAATTTTTGCCCTGGTTTTCTCCATATCTCTCAAAGCAGCTTACAAAAAAACATAGTGAAGCCTTCACACCACTTTAAAACATGAACTAAAACATCTGAGAGTACAATGTTAGAACTGCATTTCATGGTGCGAAGGAGCCTACTTCCGAGTAGACCTACAAGAGCCTTGGCCATGGATACAGGCATTGCAGCATGCTACATTGCTATCTATATCCATTGCTAGGTGGAAGCACTGTTTTAATTCCATTTCCAAATGGCATCAGAAACCCTGGTCCTTAAAGCGTTCCAGTGTGGAATCAGCTGGATTCCTAACCTTCCTTGTTCTGGTGTTAGGAACAAGTGGTAGGAAGGGAAGCACAGTGAGTTTCTGTAATGTAACTGCCTGTGCTTAAGCAGTTGGTTCTGTATTTGGAGTTTTAAAAAAATAAAATTTTATGTGCATGCAGATTTTTGAGCAGGCAGATGCTGATGGTTGTATCCAGCGAAGTTCTTCCATTCACACAAAGACTTGTGCAGGAGATGTTCCCTGCCCCGTGCACTCCCTCCAAATGTGTTCTGCCCCCCACAACTCTCTGAAACAGATAGGGAGCGGAGGTTTCGTTGGACTAGCAGAAGTCCTTGCGAAAATGGGACGACTTTGTTGGATACAGCCCTGAATGTCATAATACTGAGCCCAATTCAAGGCGTGAGTGGGGGAATACAAAGCCCTTAGCAGCTTAGGGACCAAGTACTTAAAGGAGTGCCTCCACAATCCCTCCTTCCCTTTGGGGCTGGTAGGGGAGGCCCTGCTCATGTTCCCATGGACAGGTATGGCCCACGGACTGGTGACTTGAGAAAGGGACTTCTCTGTGGTGGCACCTTGATTGTGGAACTCCCTCCCTCCCTCTGTCCCTGGGAAATGCAGCTGTTTCCCATGTTGTCAGTTTTTAGATGTCGGCTACACTTGCTTGCCTGGGCTTTTGGGAGATGCATTTGCTTTGAGTCTAGCACTGTTGGCATTGTGCTTTTTGTGCTATGCTGTTTTCAGCTTTTATTACTGTGTGTAAATTTTGTGTCAGCTGACAAATGAACCGATCTACTTCATTACAGTACAAATTAATGGGTAATTAAAACCTTGTGGCCTCCCAGGCTTCAAGCAAGATGCCACCTCAGCGTTCATAGGGAAGAGAGCCGGGTTCTTGCTGTGCGTTGCCCAGTTCCCATGGCTGCCAGCCAGTTGCCCTGGGTGGGGCAGAGCTCAGTCAGGCAAGGCTGCATCACGCATTGTCTTTGCCTGGAATGCTGGCAGCAGCAGCAGCAGCGCTTTGCTGCATGTGGCACCTGCCAGGCTGGATTGGATTTAAATCACGATTTACATCACTAGTCGGTAAGACTTGATTTACATCACTAGTCAGTAAGACTTGATTTAAATCATTATTTTACAGAAAGACTCATTCTTGCATATTTACAACCATATGAAGGTTTCATTTCTGGAATAATAAATTTTCAGAGTAGTTTTTACAGTTATATCAAAAATAACTGATTTGGTTATACTACTACTACTACAACAACAATTTATTTGTACCCTGCCCATCTGGCTGGGTTTCCCCAGCCACTCTGGACTGCTTCCAACAAAGATTAAAAATACATTAAAATGTCACACATTAAAAACTTCCCTGAACAGGGCTGCCTTCAGATGTCTTCTAAATGTCAGGTAGTTGTTTATCTCTTTGACATCTGATGATAGAAATACGTAGACAGATAATTATGAAATTATTGTGATGTTTAATAAGTTAACTGTTTATATTTGGACAACTTTTCTGCTGTGCTTTATTGGAAGGAGAAAAGTAATCACTTCCTTAATAGCAATTTAAACAATTTATTTAACTAAAACAATTATAGGATATGTATCCATGTTTGTTAACTGATGTGGTGAAATGCTGTTTTTTTTTTAAAAAAAAATCCCACGCATCTTAGACTGAGTTTTAGCACACATGAAAAACTTAAAACAAATCCTTATTTCCTGATGAATAGCCTTTGGACTATAATGTAATTTAAATAGAAAACTATCTTTAGAAAGATTTTTCCTCCAAAAGCATTTTATTTAAAAAATACAATTTAAATGAAAAATATCTGATTTAAATTTTTAAAAATGGATATTTTTTAAAATTATTTTTTAAAAATCATTGATTTTTATCCACCCTGGCACCTGCTCACTGAGTTGAAGTTTTGGGGGTTTTTAGTTAGAGAAAAGGCAAGTAAGACAAGACATGAATGGAGGTTAGAAAACTGCATGTTCTGGAGAAAGTGGATAGAGAAGTTATTTCCCTTTTGTCTCTCTCTTTTTTTAAAAAAATATTAAGAAGAAATGAGAGATCCACAAAAGATAGCATCTAAAACAATAATAGAGAGCAGAGCAGTTATGCATTATGATAATAAAATAAGGCACACATCTTGTAGCAAGGTCTTCAGGATAACCACATTTCACGACATGAAGGAGATAAGGAATTCAGAACCTCGCAGACTTTCCCCTCTCTCATAACTCCAGAATTCGTGGCCATCAAAGTGAAGCTGCATGTTGGAAGGTTCAGGACCGGCAAAGAGGAGGGACTTCTTCAGCCAGTGCGCTATCATGTTTCCTGAACAAAATTGGGCAGGCTGCCCCCAGAATTTACCCGCCATAATAGCTTTTTCTTCTTCTTTTCAAATATTTTATTATTAAAATAATTCAACATTAATAAATACATATTACGAATGAATGATTTTGCAAGTATCCTTTAAACACCTTCCAGTCCTTGTCTATCTTCTCTTTTGAGATCCTTCCAATTTCTCCCATTGTTTTGGATATATTGTAATACTCCAGTAATTTGGCAAGCCACTCTGTTTTTGTTGGTATTTTACGACTTTTCCAATTTTTCACTTTTCCAAGGCTATTGATTGCGAAAAATTGGAAAAGCGCCATAATAGCTTCAAGGGGAGAGTGGAGACGGGATTCCTGTAGGTGTGCTCCTAGCTTAGAAATGGAAAAACAGAATGCCTGAAAGTTCCCCACTTCTCTGCCCAAGGCTTGTGCCTGGTTCCTGTTCATCAACTTGTGCCTGGGGAAATAAACCGTTGGCAGAATTGGGTCCAAATCATTCAGCATTCAGCTGGAGACCAGGTAGGCAGACTACGCCTGGCAGAGCCAAAGGGTCCTTTTTAACCTTCCCTCTAAATCTGTTTCTTTCCAGGTCCTAGAAAAAAATCCCAACACTCCCATGAGCCATAAAGAGATCCTTCAAGTTATCCAGAAAGAAGGATTGAAAGAGATCAGGTGAGTGTTGATTGAGTCACATGGTTATAGCTGCTTTGGGAGTTTTTAGGCACCAATATCGACCTGCTACACTTTACAGGTGTATTGTGTGTGGAGTGCCATTCAGGTAACACGGCTCCCTTTTGGGGTCATATTAAGTGTTTCACATATCCACCTCCCAAATAAGTGCACGTTCAAGTATGTTTGCACTTCTCTCAGTGTGTTGATGGCAATCCACAGTTCAGCCTGCCATTAGGCATGCAGGTTTATCTATTCTGTTTTGTGTGTGGACGCTCACACATGCCAAATAAACACATCAGACACAACGCACTACAAAACCACACTCACACAGCAATGCAGTTGAAATAAAGGGGAGAAGTCTCATCTGTTTAATGGAAACACCACTGCTTTAAATTATAACAAGCTGTAAATTATGGCAAAGCAATTATTGTTCCTATTGTACCTTGCCTTGCAAAATTCTGTAAAAGGTTGCTGCTGCACTGTAAATTCCACTTCCTGCTGTGTCTCAAACTAAAAACACTTAATTTAGTTAACTGAAGTATCTGCCAAACATTATTTATCCTCTCTCTGTATGTTGGGCCACCTGAAATATATTTATTTCTGAGCAATTGTAATTTTAGCAGCTATTGGTAGGGTTGGGATTATTATCCAATGAGTTCTCTATGTATTCACATTATTAATTTCTAAAAGCATTGGTTTTTTTCCATTGGTAATGCATATCCAGTCTTCTGTAGGTCTCTTCTAGGTTGAATCTAATTTGTATACAAGGACTGGAACAATAAATGTGTCACTGACCTGCTGCAACTAACCCACATTTCCAGCAAGCAGTATCTGTAGTAGATTTATCTCAGGTTCACACACATAGCCTTACTTGCACCTTCTGTGAGAGAAGTTTCATATTTTGTAATAGCTGTAATTACCCCAGCCTGATAATATTGTACAAGATCTGGACAAGTCATTCTGCCAAAATACGTTGGCCTAGCTAATTACACTCGGGTTTTGTTCTTCCAGGTAGTTATGTTCTTAGTTTCTGGCTTGGGACATGTGGATGGTCATTGGAAAAGTTGGGAAATGTTGCTTTGCTAAATATTTAAAGAGTTCTCTCTCTCTTTCTCTCCCCCCCCTCCACTCTTTTTGGATTTCAATCAATTCCAGAAGGTAAGAACTACTGTTGGTGTACAAATGCCATTGAATTCAGCTAGCAAACATCACTGTTGATTAACTTTAAGCGGCAAGCTTGTTTTGTTCTGAGGCTTAGAAGTGTGTGTGTGTGTGTGTGTGTGTGACAAATACTATTTAGGTTAAAGGGTTGTTTTCCTGCTTGCCTGGAGCCAGAGCTTGTGGGACACAGCGGCCAGCTGAATGGTGTGGGAAGGGCCGGCGCGTTCCTGATTAGCGCACAGAACTGCCTTTAGTCCTCCTTGACCTGAGCAGCCGTTTTGGCTTGGGTTGTGGCTTTGCTGAGCAAAAGGAGCTTAGTGCAGCTCTTCAGTCTGGATGATTTCATCTCTGATTAACATGCCAAGCTTCTCTGAGCCATCTTGTGGCTCACTCCAGAATCTCCTGAATGCTGCATTAGACCACAGGCATGCCTGCATGGAAGCCACCAGCTGCGCTGCACGAGTGCCAAGCACAAGATGCATCTGTGGCGGAGAGCAAGTGTCTTACGCCCCGGGGGTTCTCTCCCCTGCTGTGGGACCATCTGCATAAACCACTGCTGGGCCCATGCTGGTTTGGGAGGTGACGTGCGCAGGTGGAATCCCCTCTGGACGCACTCGCAGGACTGGAGGCATTTCTTGAGAGCATCTTCAGTCCCCCAAATAAGCAACGTGCGAACTTGCCTGGAATGTGATTGCCAAAAGGTTTAGGCACAGGGCTGTGTTCTTTGGTTTCAGGTGCAAGGATTTGAAAGGACACAAGCTAAGCAGCAAAAATGAGTCGACCAAAGCAAATCTTTCACCGATATTGTGGCCTAATGTAAATCAACCAAACTGTATTGTGGGGATGGAATTCTTCTTAAACCTACAACACTCTAGCCAGTGTTTTTCTTGTTTGATTAAGTGCTTAGTCAACCTTTAGCAGATCCTAAACAATAAACATTGCCATTGCGTTTGTGTCTCCAACGGACTTCTGTCCAATGCAGGCTTAAAGCATTGCATAGAAACAGATCTGCTTTAATTGTGGGTGCTTGTATTAGTTGCCTGTTACAGTGGTACCTCGCAAGAACGCCTCCCCCCGCCGCCCGGCATCGGGGCATCGTCCCGAAGCCGGGCGGCGGGGCGGGAAAGCCTCCCCCCGGCATCGGGGCATCGTCCCGATGCCGGGCGGCGGGGCGGGAAAGCCTCCCCCCGCCGCCCGGCATCGGAACGATGTCCCGAAGCCGGGCGGCGGGGCCGCGAAGCCTGGGCGTGCTGGCAACTCTCTGCAAGCTGCGGGAGCGCTCCCGCTGCTTGCGGAGAGGTCCGCGAAGCCTGTCCTGGACCTCTTCTGAAGGCAGGCGGGGGGCAAAAGTCTTTGTCCCCCCTGTCTGCCTTCCCAGGGGCTTTTAAATCGCCCCGGACAGCGGAGAAGTCCTCCGCTGTCCCGGGCGATTTTAAAATGCCGCCCGCCAGAAGAGGTCGGGGGAAGGCGGTTTCCATAGGAACGCATTAATTGATTTTCAATGCATTCCTATGGAAAACCGTGCATCGCAAGACGAAAAACTCGCAAGACGAAGAGACTTGCGGAACGAATTAATTTCGTCTTGCGAGGCACCACTGTACCTGTTTAACGATAAGAAAGAAAGAGCCAGTATTTTAAAACCATATAAAGAAACACATAAAAACAGCAGCAGAAAAAAGCTGGTTCATTTTAATGGAGATTTGATAAACTGCATTAGAATCAGCTTGCAGTACTCTAAAACTGAGCCTTGGAGTCTTTCTTCTCTGACTGATTATGGACATAAAGCAGACCCTGCTGCTTGCAGCTGATCAAGAAGCCCGGTACCTCGGTCCCAGCCCAGCACACACTTATTTAGGGCTATGAGGACTACTCTCTTTCTCAATGGTCGGAAACCACTGGAGGGGAGAGAGCTGCTCTTACGCTTGGGTCCTGCTTGTGGGCTTCTTCCCTTTGGGGCGTCCAGTGGGCCACTGAGAACAGGATGCTGAACTAGATGGGCCCCTCTTGGCCTGACCCAGCAGGCTCCTCTTATGTTCTTAGGACTAGAAAGAAAACAGCGGAACAAGGAAAGTCCTCCCCGTGCTCTGGGGATGCTATTCTGCTCTGAAGGCCAGAGCAAGTCTCCCTCCTGAACTCAAGCAGAAATTGGCAGGACAGGAATGCATTTGTGTGTGAGCCCTCCATGCAATATATGCCGCAATATCCTCCCTTTGAGGCTCCTCTTTGTTCAGCTGTCTGGTGCATTTGTTTGCTGTCTCCAAAGCTGCCCTTGAGTGCCACTGCCTTGTGAGCTCAGTGCTGGTCAGCCTGGCCTGGCTCATGGGGAGACTGGCTTCCATTTGAAGTCATCAGCAGCTGGGCAAGGCCTTGGACAGGGCAAATACGAAGTTTGGCAGCAGTATTCCCCTTGTGTGTGTGCGCCAGGGGACTAACCCTGCCCTTCTCTTTTCAGTGGGACTTCTCCTCTTGCATGCCTGAATGCTATGCTGCACACCAACTCCCGTGGGGACGAGGGCATTTTCTACAAGGTCCCAGGGCGGATGGGCGTTTACACCCTGAAGGTAAGTGAGTCTCCTGCAAGGAATTGGAACTGGGCTGCCGTTGGGATCCCACACACTGCCAGTTTACGCACCGCACTGTGTGGCTTACAGCAGTCCCTCAAAGCACGGGGGTACTGTTGTCTTGTTTTTCTTTTTATTACTTGTTTTTTTTATCTCGTGCTTTATTCTGTGAGCCGTCCTGAGATCTTGTGACCAAGGGTAATATATAAGTTCAGTATAAATAATAATAATTATAATACAGTGGAGCCTCGGGTTACGTACCGTCCTCCTTATGAACGCTTCAGGTTATGAGCTCTGCTGACCTGGAAGTAGGTGTTCCGGGTAGCGAACTTTGCCCTGGGATGCAAGTGGAAGTCGTGTGTCGGTGGCAGTGGGAGGCCCCATTAGCAAAAGCACGCTTCAGGTTAAGAACAGTTTCAGGTTAAGAACAGACCTCCGGAACGAATTAAGTTTGTAGGTACCACTGTTATTTTGCATCTTTGTTCCTGGTGTGGGCTTTAAATATTTGGATCATAATCATGGTATTGGCTTGCAGAACTGAATTTTTGAGCCTGGGGTTTCCCCCTCTGTTGTCCTTACACTAGTTATGCTGCTTAAAGCCACTTGCTTCGCCTTCAGTGGACATGTGTCTAGCATGTTCAGATTGGGGTAGTGCTGTTGTTAAGATTTTGATCAGGAAGGCTGCGATGGAAGAGCTTGCTGGGCCTTGAAGTTCACTGGCCAACCTTGGCCAACACACATGGAAAGTTCCCCCCACCCCACCCAGTGAACCTGCCTAAGGGAGTTTGTGACAGGGCAGCGGCGTGGAGAATGGCAGAAGAAAGAGAGCAAGGAAGAACATGGCAGAGGGTGGGGGCTCTGTAATACCTGCCAGCTGTTGTGCCCTTTAAATGGGGACAGTTCAGTATAGTATAGGTGGATTTGAGGTGAACTCTGGGGGTGGCTGCTTCTTTTAAAAAGTCCTCTTACAGAGCTGAGGAGGTGCCTGAGGTTGCTTTATTTACCTGAGATCTTCCTAATTAACCAGAATACCCAGCCAGATGGGCAGGGTATAAATAATAAATTATAATATATTGTGCTCATCCCCTTTAAGTTTAAAAGAATGGCATAGCTTTGGGACAGCACCTGCAGTGCCAGAGGTTGAATCTAGGACACAGCAGGGGCGCGCGCTCTTTTTTCTGTGTTGCTTTGACGAGGTTTGTGCCATGGGGGGGGGGGTGATGGACAGTTTGCCTTGGCTTTTGCTGTGAATCATTCCAGGAGCAAACTCTGTAACAACCTGGTTGTGACCTTCCTGAAAATCGGAAACAGATTTCTCTTTTTTGTTTAAAACCCAGTTTAGCTTGAGGGAGGTTTGCAAGCTGCAGGAGCTGTTGGGCCTGAGCTGGCAAAGCGTCCCAGTGGCTTCTTGATGAGTTGCTTGGGTGCAAAGGTGCTCAGGGCATGCGGCCTTAAGGAGTTAGGCCAAGATACCGGAATGGACCCTGGCAAGAGGTCATAGGCACACACTTTGCCTGCCGCCCCTTCCAGACTTGAATCACTCTCCTATCCATCCGAAGGGTCTTGGGAGAAGCCGCCTTCTGTGCCTGAGACCCTGCAGGGCTTCTGCTGTTGAGGGTTGGCAGCATTCAGGTGCACAAGAAGGCAATATATATATTTATGCTATTGAGTTGGAAAGAATTACTCCGTAGGAGATTCTAGAGGAGCAATCCTGTGCAAACAGGCCCTGAGAACTGGATAGAGAGAAGGAGATTGGGCAGGATGGACTACATAATGGGCTGACAGCCAGGTTTTTAAAAGAACATAAAAAAGAGTGCTATCTCCACATGAGAAAGGTTTTGTCTATGTGGGCTGTGGAATCCCATTCCTTGGAAGGAGGCTGGGTGGGTGGGCAGCCAGCCCTCTGTTGGGAATGCTTTGGGGCAAAAGGGAGCCTTGCTGTGGAGTGGAGTCGAGTCCCCTGGCCCTCAGGACCGTAGTCGAGACACAGTGCCAACCTGCAATTTCAGGTGCCTGGAAAAAAAGTATTGCACAGTTGCCACTAATTTAAAATGTGGCTTGCATACAAGAGGAACCTCCGGGTGGATTATTATGCCCCCTGACTTTTGAGCCAGAGGATGGCGCTTGCGATATTCTTGTCTTTAATTCTCTCTTTCTCTCCCCGCCCACCCACCAACCCCATAGCCCAGTCTTAGTGATTGTTGAACTGACATAGAGATAAACGCACCAAGGTCCGCCTGTTTGTGTTTTGCCTGCAGAAGGATGTTCCAGATGGGCTGAAAGAACTCTCCGAAGGCTCGGAAGAGAGCAGCGACGTGCAGTCAGACTCCCCCAGCTCAGAGAACAGCAGCAGCAGCAGCAGCAGCGACAGGAGCAGCAACAAAGGAGGAAGGAAAAGCCGGTGGCGAAGGAAAGGTAGCTATTCCTGAAGAAACCCACCAGCTGGTTGTCCTCCCCCTACCCCCAGCCTGCTTTGCACGCCAGTTGCTGGGGCCGTTTGCTGTTGCTTGTTGCAACCTGGTCCTTATTGCAAAAGTGGTTTCAGATGATAACTTAGCCGAGGTTGCTCAGAGTATGGCACTGGTACACAAAGAAGTTCAGGCCTGAGATTGCTTTGGTAGCCAGTGAAGTGCTCCAAACAGAAGCCTGAAGCCATTGAGTACCGTCAGAATATTGTCCCAAATAGAGCTATTGTCCCTGGCCCTGACAGTCGGGAAATGGCCAAGCTCTCCCTTGCTTTGAATGGATCTTTCTGGAGGTGGCGAGACACTAGAGTTCACTTTTGGAGAGGAATTGACTCAGTTGAATGTGGCTTTGGGGCGCGTGGGGAAGTGGAAAAGGTTGTTTGCTGTTTGTTTGGAGTTCAGAATTTCCTGCAAGGCTTCTGATTCAGAGGGCATTTCAAATTTCCGGATGTGCACAGACAGGGCACATGGAACTTGCAGTCCCAGCGCAGCCTATTGATGGCTCAGTAAACCTCGTCACCTTGTTGCCCACCTTCAGTTAATAAATGGGGGCTGGGGAGACGTGCTGTGTCCCTGGAGTGCCACCGTACATGGGCCTGCTGGGTTGCCCTCATTGTGGTGCGACTACTGCTAGAAATCCTGGACACTGCAAGCTGAAAGGCTTGGGGGGGGCAGGGGGGGTGGTGTTCATTTTTCTGTCCAAGGAGCTGGAGGAGCCAGTGACCACCACAACGAGTTACTGCATTGTTGTTCTTCATGAGAAACACTTGCAAAATGCTCTTGCTAGTGGAGAGCACCACTTAGTAGCTGAATAAATGATTTGTGAGCCATGAATTATATAGCGGTATCTGCATGTGTGTTCAGCCAGGAAAGTTCACGCAGTGACTTAGGGCAAGTACCCATCTCTTGCTCTGTGGTGGAGGAGACGGGACTTCTCACACTTGGTAGACCTCCCCAGGTCAAAAAAACACTGTTGTAAGACCTCCCCGTGTAGGAGAGGCAATTGTTCCAGTGCCACTGAAGCTCTGTTGCAGCAAGAGGGAGGCATGCAACAAGTTGCCAAATGAGAATAGGCCGGTACTTGCTGCTTTGATGAGGGGCAGTCCAGAGTTGTACTAGATGTGTTATCAGGGGGAAAGTTGAATCGTGCGCACTTCTAGGAAATGTGGAGAGTCTTCCAGGCTAAACTGTGAATCATTTCTGTAAAATCTGGTGTGGCTAATCCCTGCTGGGAACGTAACATGAGCACACTGAGACGGGAAAAGCTTGGGAGAGCCAGATTGCAGCTGAGTCATCCCTCTTGGATTTTGAAATTATGTTGAGATTAGCTTCTTATCAAGCTCGTCATCCTCAAGGTTAACTGTATGTCTGCGTTTGCTAGAAAAGAGAGGAGCTTGTGAAGGTCAAGTATCGTCCGGGTTCACAAGAATGAACCTGTGCTGTGCTGGTGTATCGATAGCAGTTGAGGTCTTGCAATGTGAGGCAGCAAGTCTCTGAGCCACGCTTTGTTCAAGCAACAGCAGGGTCTTCAGCAAGCCAATAATGGGCTAAATAATGAGATAAATTTAATAAGCCCCCTCCCTCAGTAATGTAATACAGTGGTTCCTCAGGTTATAGACGCTTCAGCTTACAGACTCGCTAACCCAGAAATAGTACCTCGGGTTAAGAACTTTGCTTCAGGATGAGAACAGAAATCATGCGGCGGCGGCGGCAGCAGTGGGAGGCCCCATTGGCTAAAGTGGTACCTCAGGTTAAGAACAGTTTCAGGTTAAGAACGGACCTCCGGAACGAATTAAGTTCTTAACCAGAGGTACCACTGTACAGAGATTACGGCACTGGTCTACCTTGCATAGTTGTTGTAAAGATGACTGAGACCGTGCATGAAGTACATAGATCACTTTTTTGAGAGGCTGTGCTTTGCAACTCAAGGGCAATAACTGAGTGTGCATGATGTTGCTTATTCTTCTATGCTTCTCCTGCCTGTGACCATAACCACGTGTTGCTGCCATAGCAGAGCTGCGGTAAAGAATAAAAGTGCAGCCCTGACCTTTCCTGTAGCAAAAAGCAGCAGTTGGAAGAGGGTAGTTACCCGCAGCTCTTGGCGGTGTCCGTTTCTACCTTGTTGTAATGAATGGTGACAATCCAGAGGAAGTCGACTGCCTAGATGCCTGCTCAGGACCATAAGAACTGGCCTAACCCTGTTCCATGAGCTCTGTGTTTTCAAGATGGCCCAGTGCCCTTTTGCTTACTAAGCCTCTGGGAGCAGCCGGCTTGCTTGCAAACCAGTATCGGAAGCAGTGGGTGGGTGAGGGTTAAGGAAAAGGAAGCTGGATCCTGGCGAGGCAGAGGCAGTGCTGATCAGTTTGCGCTTTGAAGAGTGGATGATTGCCCCATCTTGGCAGTTGTGGAACCTGGGGCTGCTTCTGGGTGAACGGAAGGTGGCTGTGATCAGGGCCCCCTCTTCCCAGCTGAGGCCATGCTGTCCCCGTTCTCTTCCTCTTACTGCTGAGAGATCTCCCCCTGCTTATCCTATCCCCACTTCCATAGCCTTCAGGATGTACTGCTATCTTAAGCTTGCTGTGAGGTTGGTGTTGAAGACGGCTTTCAAGCTCTCCTGGTGCAGGGGCATCCGAGGTGAGAGCTTGTGTAGCCATGGGCTGGATCCCAGGAGCTTCTTTCTCCAAATCAGGCACCTTGTTCTTGCCGTGTTAATACTCTGAGCATTTTCGGGTTGCGCTCCACGGCGACCCGGAAGTAACGGAGTGTGTTACTTCCGGGTTTCGCCACTTGCGCAGATGCTCAAAATGACGTCACGCGCATGCATGGAAGCGGCGAATCGCAACCCGCAGACGTGGGTTGCATCCAGAGGTACCACTGTACAAGCCCTTTCTGCTCTTCTGAGGTTTAGAGGTGTCCCAGAAACACAAGGTGAGGACGTCATGGACAAATTGACAAAGGAAATAGCAGAATGGCTTGGAGTGAGGGAAGAAGACTTGATATTGGATATTGACAAAATTTTCAAGATGAAACCAGATGCTGAAAAACCATTTAAGGGGCCAGGGGATTGCCTAGTTTTCCTCAATTCGAGGTTGCTGAAAGATAAGATCTTACAAAAAAGAAGACTGACAATAGATGGACATAATATATTAATATACAAGGAAATTCCTAAACAAATTCTTAAAAAACAAAATAAGTACAAGATATTGACAGATGTGCTGAAATCTAAAGGAATTATGTTCAAATGGCTATTCCCTGAGAGACCGTCTTTCACATTTAAAGATAGAAGAAGGAACATAAGATCTATAGAAGCGTTAACTTTCAGGAGCAAGGCTTCTGCCACAATTCCCCCAGGCTCTCTTTGGGAGCACATTTCCTTTGCGGAAGTGCTGTAAAACCCTCTTAACTCTGGGTGGCCTTTTGGTGGAAGGTCTCTCCTAATTTAGTATGTTCTCTGTTGGGTTTTTGGTCTGTTTGTGATGCTTAATCTGAGTTGCAAATCATTTTTGCATTTGGCACCTTTTAGACGAAAGGCGAGTGAGAGGCGACTTGATAGAAGCTTATGAAACTATGCCTGGAGAAAGTGGTTAGAGGGTGTTCCTCTCTTTCTCATGAGTCTCGGACTAACGGACATCCAGTGATGCTGAAAGCTGGGAAGTTCAGGACAGATAAAGTAAACCTTCACACAGTGTAGTAAACCTGTGGAACTCTTTCCCACAGGAGGCAGCGATGGCCACCAACTTGGATGGCTTTGAAAGAGGATTGGACAAACTCAGGGAGGTGGGGAGGGCAAGCGGTGGCTCCTAGCCGGGATGGCTCTGCTCTGCTTCCACAGTGAACAGAGGCTCAATTGTTCTGAACACCAGTTGCTCGAAAACATAGGAGGGGAGTTGGCTCTTGTACTTCATGGTCTAGGACCCTTGTCCCTAGGGGACCGCCTCTCCCGGTCTGCCCCGCGGAGGACCTTAAGGTCCATAAATAGCAATAGGGTCCCGGGCCCTAAGGAAGCCAGATTAGCCTCAGCCAGAGCCAGGGCCTTTTCAGCGCTGGCCCCGGCCTGGTGGAACGCTCTGTCTCATGAGACCAGGGCCCTGCAGGATCTGATTTCTTTCCGCAGGGCCTGTAAGACAGAGTTGTTCCACCTGGCCTTCAGCTTGAAATCAACTTGATCCCCTTCCCCTCTTTCTTTTTTCCTTTCTCCTCCTGTGATAGAACTTCCCTGGCTTTTGGGGATTTCCCTGGCTTTTTTCTGGCCCACGTAGGACCAGCCTAGATAGTTGGCCTTGGTGAAGACTTGATGTTTTCATCCCCAAAAAAGTTTTTGATTTGAGTTTCCACTGAAATGAGGCTGCATTTTAATGTTTTGATGTTGTATTTTAATCTTGTTTTAATCAATTGTTTATATACCGGGTGTTAGCCGCCCTGAGCCCGGTCTTGGCTGGGGAGGGCGGGGTATAAATAAAATTATTATTATTATTATTATTATTATTATTATTATTATTATTATTATTATTATTCAGTTCCTGCCTGCAGGTTTCTCTTTGGGGTTTCTGGTTGGCCACTGTGAGAACAGGATGCTGGACGACCTGTGCTGGTGGTCTGATCCTGCAAACTCTTCTTATGTTTTTATATGTTTCTGGTGCTCCAAAAGCTGTGCCATCCCTTTGCACAGACAGCAACTGGGCAGCCTCCATAGGAGAAAGGCTTCCAGCTGTTCCTTCCTAGCAGAGAGGCGGCAGCACACCTGAGCTGTTGGCCCAAGGGGGGTGGGGGCAGGCTGCACTGAGAGCCACTGTGGTCACAGCTTGTTCTTTTCCATCCGTCAGGCAAATGGTCCACCGAATGATCACATTGGTTGCTAGTTAATCTCTGTCTTGAATTTTAGCTACTTGATTTTTTTATTTTTAAAAAACTTGTGTCCTGCTCTTCATCTTATGACCCATTTAAAGGACCTAGACCTGTGGGTTTGTGTGCTAATACCCTCCGGCAGCACAATCTAAGCATACTGGTTAGCACAAAGTTTGGAAATGGATCACAGAGAAAAGGAGGAAGATGGATATTCCTGGTAAGTAATTGTGTCCAACTTCGTGTTAAAAAACACGCACACTGGGTGCTGGTCAAACAATATACAAAGGGTATGTTACACAGTCATACCAGTACTTAGTTTGGTGTTTATATCTTGGTGAGATCCTTGGTAGGGGCTTTAGCACCATTAACTGGTCAGTTTCCCCACCTGTGAAGCTTCAGTCTTCCTGCTTAGTGGTTCTCCGGTCTTCCTGTTTTCCTCCTTTACACGCCAGGCAAACTCTTGAGTCCAGGGTTCGGTGTTTCCCTGCAAAAACGGATGGGATCCCAGGTTCCTGGAGCAAAGGAGGAAACAGCAGCTTCTCTTCTTTGTTATTTGTAGGTATTTGGTGTCGTCAGCCGAGGCTGAGGAAACACAGGCTTCTGAATTTGGGCCTTGCCAGGTGAGTAAAGGAGGAACTGGCACTTGCAATGGAAAGGGAGGCTGCATTCTGAGCACTCGCAGTGCTGCTGCTGCTGTGTTTTGGCATTCATCTGCAAGTTTACAACAATGTTAAAATATTTAGAAGTAGCAGGAAAGGCCTGTCCGTTGAGAACAAGGGTCCACCTGCCTCCAGGCTTTAAAACTGACTATTTTGCTATGTAAACCACGCTGAAAACACTTGAAGCTCTTGGGCGTTTGCGTCAGAGAGTGGCGTGTTAGGCAGGGAAGCTGGGCTTTCCTGAGTGTGTCTGAGCCAAGGCTTGGGAGAGTCTGTTCTTACCTGTTCCAGTGGAACACCCAGAACATAATGAACAGGTGAGTCCCTCCCATTTGCACAGCTGAAGATGGTGAAAGGTGCTTTAAGCAGCAAGCTCCTTTGGCAGAGACACAAGTGTACCTAAATCACAGAGGCTGCCTCTCAGCCCCCTCTGGTGATGTAACTGGGAATTGGGAATTGCAATGGATTTTGGTGCAGATCTCATGTTCAGGGAGAGTGTTGCACACTGCTTAAATGAGTGGCAGGCACAACAGAGCAGATGATTGGCTTGGGAGACGGCTGTTTCGTAGTGCCAGTCCTTCAGTCATAGATTGCCTTGATAAATCTAATGAAGAACAGGGCTTGTGCCTTTCAACCCAGCTTGTGGGAGCACGTGTATGTTCCTACTTGCTTCGGATAGTGAATAAACTGAAGTCTCCATAAGACAAGTTTTCCATAGAGTCCTGCCCTGAAGTGGCCAAGTGCAGGTGACTGTGGGGCCTCCACTGAAAAGACCCTGTATCTCTTGCATGCCAGCCTGGCTGGTGACACTGCATAGCAGCAGCCAAACTCTCTGGCTGTATCGTGAGCTGACAGAGGACCCCGGGCTCTTCTTAGGAGAACACCTGTTTTCTTTGCAGGGGGGTGAGTGGAAGGACGTAGCAGCTGAGCTGAGTATTTTGTGCCTTGCGGGGAGGAAGGCTGGCCATGGTTAGCTTAGCAGTTCACCCTAATGTGGTTCCACCATCGTTATTCATATACATACAAAACAGGAAGTGCTTTCAGATCATATCAACAACAGACTTCCTTATATGTACAAAAATAAAGTTTCATGACAGCAATGAGACTGACACTTAAAGCGGAGACAGGCTTCGCGTTTGTGGGTCCAGCCAATCCGGAGCCCCCATGAGGCGTGTGGGGTGCTGAAAGCCAGCCCTGGCTGGAGCTCTTTTTCTGTGAGAACGGAGAGAAGGCGTCTGTTTTCTCTGTAGGCAACAGCCATGTCCCGAGAGAAGCTTTCTGAAATTCCGTTGCGAGGTAAGGCTGAGTGGCCCTGCCTTGCAGGGGAGCCTGGTGACGGTTTCCACTGCGTGTGACCAGCTGCTTACGTGGCTGTCCACGGAGGGAGGGAGGAGGGAAGGACAGGGCAGGAAGCCTCCCCGTGTGTGCTGCCTCCTCCAGGCAGAACAGCTTCAAGGCTTAGGGCTCAGCAAAACTCGTGGCTGCCAGCTATCACTGCAGGGGTCCTGCCCTGCTTTCTGCGCAGCTTCACCCTAACTCAGCCAAGCATGGGGGGCATTCTGTGGGGCAGGGAATCATCATAATGTCAGAAGAGCCCTGCTGGATCGGACTAGGGGCCTGTCTGGTCCAGCATCCTGTTTTCACAGTGGCCGGCCAGAAGTCTCTAGGAATCCCCGCCAGAGGCCTGGAGTGCAGCAGCAGCAGCAGCACTTCTTCCCTCCTGCCGTCTTCAGCGCCACTTCCGACAGGAAGTGAATTGCTGGCATGGGCCCAGGTGTGTCTTTGAGAAAGCCACCCAACCACCCTTGCGTCATGAAGAATGAATTCCGCTTGGGAAATGTGGCTTTCCTAACTCTGGAACTCGGGGGTTTCACTCAGAAGCAAGTTGGCATTTTATAAGTTGCGCAAACAGAAATGCTTCCTGTTCACGCTGCAGGGGGTGTGAGCGCTGCTGTGTCCTGTTTCAGTGGCCACAGCTGCAGAACCACCAAGTCGGCAGCCGTGGGCTTGCAAAACACTGCAGCCAGAATGGCTCTGCTCTGCCTCCACCGTCGGAGGCAGTCAGGCTTCTGAATCCCAGTGGCTGGAAAACACAGATGGGGAGAGGGCTCTGGTGCGCAGCTCCTGTTTGGGGGTTTCCCTTTGCCACTGTGAGAGCAAGAGGCTGGACTAGGTGGGCCATTGGCCAGAAAACATTCTCCTTTATGGGAGCTCAAACATTCTGAGTCATCAGCAGTTAGGACCCCATAGGAGAATAAAGTTTATGAGAATTGAGAATCCCATTAGCTGTGAGTTGGAGGAATGGTGGTGTCCAAGCCTGAAAACCTGTTCAGAGTTAGTAATGGAATGAAAATTACGGAAGCTGTACTTGTACTCAGTGGCTGACTACAGTTTAACACGGGGTTGAGGCATTGGCCCTTCTGAGGCCCTTCTTGGTGTGCCTCCTCCTTGAGAGGTCCAGAGGGCGGCAACATGAGAACAGGGCCTTTTCTGCAGTGGCTCCCCGTCTGTGGAATGCTCTCCCCAGGGAAGTTCACCTGGCGCCTTCATTATACACCTTCAGGTGCCAGGCAAAAATGTTCCTTTTTGAACCAGGTCTTTCATTGAGCTGATTGACATCCTATGCCCTTTTAAAATTTGGCTCTTTTTGAGGGGGTGTTATTGGGTTGCTGTTTTTATTCTGATTATATATATTGCGGTTTTTATGTTGATCTTTTCTGTGAACCGCCCTGAGACCTCTGGGTATAGGGCGGTATATAAATTCAATAAATAACAACAACAACAATTATGGCCTGGGCTTCTGAGCAAGGGCAAATTATACTATAAGCTACGATTAATGGTGGGCAAAGGCCAATGAGAATAAAGGTCTTAGCGATGATGATGATTTTTTTATACCCCGCCCATCTGGCTGAGTTTCCCCAGCCACTCTGGGTGGCTCTCAATCGTGTGTTAAAAACAATACAGCATTAAATATTAAAAACTTCCCTAAACAGGGCTGCCTTCAGATAACTTAAAAAAATTAGATAGCTGCTTATTTCCTTGACATCTGATGGGGGGCATTCCACAGGGCGGGCGCCACTACCGAGAAGGCCCTCTGCCTGGTTCCCTGTAACTTGGCATCTTGCAGCGAGGGAACCGCCAGAAGGCCCTCAGCTCTGGATCTCAGTGTCCGGGCAGAATGATGGGCTTGGTCCCAAGTGCTTGGGGCCTTATTTCATTGGGGAAACATAATAAAAATTCAGCAGTATGACAAAAGTCATAGCAAATGTCTTACGTGGAAGAAAACTGGACTTCTTGAAAGGGCACCCAGGGTTGGCTTGGGCAACTCTGCCCCTTTGGCCGGACTTCACAGAGGACCAGGGTGGGCACGTCAAGCATGGGTCACTCAGCCCCAGACGCTGGCCCCCTTAAGCGCCTCTCTTCAGCATCTTCCTGAGCAACCATATCCCGCCGATACATTAACAGAATGTTACAGCACACTTATATATTCACCTTTCTGAATTTTCATCATATATTGAAGACCAGAGGGTTGTGATAAAATTAAAAACCATGTCATTGAATGTAATTGCACTTAGATAGAATAAATATATTTAAGGAATCTAATAATGAGGTTTGGCAGAACTATTCAAAAGTACTCCCAGTACCAGACAAGAGAGATTGCTGCCTTTAACGCTTTCCTATATTTATCCCAGACTGTTATCACAGTTCTGTAGTGCCAGGAGTGCAGTGCAAAAACACATCCCTGCTAGATTCCCGCCGCATGTTGCAGGTGGGAGCCTGTATGTAAATGGGAGCTGGCAGACCCCTGGGATCCTCGCTGCCAGACACTCCAAATGGAGCAGGTAAAGCTGCCTGTGAGCAGTCAGAGATGCTGAAACAGATCTTCCCAAGTAATATTTTCCTCTGCTAAACCAATTCTGTCACTTCCTGTGACAGGCATCGCTCTTGGCTTTGTTGACAGCCCTCCCCAAAAATGTCAGCACCAACCCCTGAAGCCAGCTGCCTCTTCACCAAGCAGTGGGGGGGGGGTGAATGCAAGTTGTTCTTCCAGGATGCTTCTAGTTCATGTTCATATCTGCAGATCTTGCTCAGCAAAGATTTTGGGAAGATAAGTTTGATGAATAAGTTCCTTAGGCCTTCTGTCAGCCAGATGCAACTGTACAGTGTCTGTTTTTATTATATTGAGTCATGGGGTGCCCCATTGGCTTCAGAGCCGGACTTTCCCAGATGAGCTTGTTTAAAACAACAGGACTCCTGAAAAGACCATTTCCGACTCCTAGGTACATATTTAAACCCACTGGTGAAGTGTTGGTGTATTAAACCACAGAGCCTAGGACTTGCTGATCAGAAGACAGCAGTTCGAATCCCCGCAACAGGGTGAGCTCCCGTTCCTCAATCCCTGCACCTTCCCACCTAGCAGTTCGAAAGCACGTTAAAGTGCAAGTAGATAAATAGGTACCACTCCGGCGGGAAGGTAAACGGCGTTTCCGTGCGCTGCTCTGGTTCGCCAGAAGCAGCTCAGTCATGCTGGCCACATGACCCGGAAGCTGTACGCCGGCTCCCTCGGCCAATAAAGCGAGATGAGCGCCGCAACCCCAGAGTTGGTCATGACTGGACCTAATGGTCAGCGGTCCCTTTACCTTTTTTAACTGGGTCTGTCTACAGACAGTAATAACATGTTCCATTCTCCCTGTTTATGTCATTCATCCACCATTCTTTTACCACAGCCTGCTGGAGAAAATTGGTGTCAGCATTGGGATCTGTGCTTTTTAACTTGCTCATAAACGATCTAGAGTTAGGTGTGAGTAATGAGGTAGCCAAGTTTGTTGATACCAGATTGTTCAGGAAGGGTAAAAGGATCTCTCCAGACTGGGTGAACGGGCAATGAAATGAATTGCATTTGCCAGTGTAAACAAGTGTAAAGTGATGCACATTTGGGGCATCACTTACATTTGGGGAGCACTTATATGCTCATGGGGTCTGAACCGGCAGTGACTGACCATGAATGAGATTTTTGGGTCATTGTGGAGAGCTCAGTGAAGATGTCCACCCAGTGTGTGGTGGCTGCGAAAAAGGCAAATTCCAAGGATCATTAGAAAAGGAATTGAAAATAAAATTGCCAATACTATAATGCTATTAAACAAATCTATGGTGCAACCACATTTGGAATAGCATATATCAGGGATGTCCAACTTCCAAGAGACTGCGATCTACTCACATGATTAAAATCTGGCAGTGATCTACCCCTTTTGGGGGGGGGTCAGATCAAAGTAGTTGAGCTTTTTTAGGGAGGTACATCCCATTTTGCGGGGAGGGTGGTTCAGGTCTAATAAATGAAAAAAGGTGCTCAGCGATAGAACGCTTAGGAGACAGTCAGCATTGCTGCAAAAACTCTTGTCTTCCATTCTAGCGATCTAGAGGATGGGGGGAGGTGGAGGGGCCAGATGGAGGAGCCAGCGATCTACCACGATCTTCCAAAACCTCCCAGGGATACTCCAGTCGATCCCGATCTACCTGTTGGACACCCCTGGTGTATATAATTCTCGTCGCCTCAACTCAGAAAGGATATTGTAGAGTTGGGAAAGGTTCAGGAAGAAGGTTCATTGTAAGAACAGCTGTGTAACTTTAAGAATTAGTCCCTGAGTTTTTTCCTCTTCCTTCTTTATCTCCTCTTCCTTTTGTGTTACCTGTTTTAGGCAGGTAAGCCTGCAGGCAGAAGCTGTCTTCTTTTTTCTGGTTTTATGTGAGCCACTTTGGGGTATTTGGGCCTTGAAAACTGGGTACAGATGCTCCAGATAAATATAAGCAGCAGAATGAGTGATAGGTTATTTTCCTTTAAAAAACAACAACCCAAAAAACCCCCAGACATGGGGGGTGTCAGTTTATTTCAGCCACGGGGGATTTTTCCCAGCAAAGGGTGGACATTTTAACTTAGGAGACCTCTGACAATACACCAGCTTGAATTCAGAACTGGAAACGGTCAGCTCAAAGCTCAGCTTCCCAACAGTGGTTTAGAAATTGTTCACAAGGATTGTTGCTGCCTTTGTTCCTCATTGGGGAATTTATCACCACGGCGGTTGCCATGTGTGTCACAGGTTGAGACATCTTTCTTCTGTGGCAGCAGCAGGGCTCCAACAACGTATGAACTGCTAATGCAAACATACAGAAACAGAAGCACTCTGCATTCAGAAAGTCTTCTGCAGCCTCTCTTGTGCTCGTCCTTGCCAAAAGTGTGGGGCACTGCAGGCTGAGAACGAAGGCTGAGAGGCGGAAGGGGAGCCTCTTGTGACAAGGATGTGGTCTGAATGCCGCCCTGCCAGGTCCAAGCCCAGCTCTGTCCGCTGGGGGCACCCGGGGAATGCCACAGTCGGCTCCAGGAAGACTGGTGGGGGCATGATCTTGTGGGGCAAAGCGCTGCCACCAAATCCTTTGAGCTCTCGCCACCCTCGGCCACCACTCTTGCTCTTTGCTCTGGTACTCGAGGGGCAAAGCACATGGATGACCTGCTCTGCGCCAGGGTTAGGCAGCCTTGCATCCTCCAGGGGTTGTGGAACTGTGTCTCCCATCATCCTTGACCCTTGGCCTTGCTGGCCGGGGCCGGTGAGAGTTGGGAGTCGAAAGCATTGGGAGGGCAGCACCTTGGCCATCCCTGTTCTTTGTGCTGAAATTCGGCACATGAAGTTACGTGGGAGAAACTCCGTGGGGCACAACATGAGACCTCTGGGTATAGGGCGGTATATAAATTCAATAAGTAATAATAATTTCCTCCTGTCTGTGTTGTTAAGGTGCAGCTCTGTTTGTTTACATTACAGGAAAATTCTCCATTTAGATGGCAGGAATTTTATATTTTTTTAGGTATGGTGTTCTGTGGATATTATTCTTACTCTTACTGACATGAAGGTTAGGGTTTACTGACATTAGGGTTTATTGACATTAGGCTCTTGTGCTAGTGGACAGATTATTTGCAATGTTGCGCAACAGAGGAGTCCAGCCCAACGGCTGCGCTAGCAGAAACTCGCTACGCAGCAGGTCACGCCTTCCGTCATGCCGCAAAGTGAACTAGCGACTTGCTTGTGCATCTTCTTGCACAGTGAAGTATTCTGCTGTCAGAAAACATTTCCCCAGTGGAACGAGCGGACCGCCAAGTGACTTAGCACTACATTGATGGTTTCATGAATAGCTGCACTTACTGTTCACTTGCTATCCTGTGGTCCATTTCGGGAAAGGGCCAGATAAAAAGATGGCAATAATTCTTGTGATTCTCTGGGGCAGGATACTCTTGGCCATGTGCCTGTGGGGTGGGCAGAGCAGACGGCCTTTTCCTGGTCTTTTGCAGAAGGTGAATTCAGCGTTCGAAACTCCCCTTGTTCTGGGCGCGTTTTGCAACAGGGAATTTCATTAATGCGAGCAGTTTCTGAGCTCTGGGTATGGTGCTGTGCCTAAGATTTAAGATTCAAACTGCCACTGCTGGAAGAAAAGGAGGACCTTTTTCTGCCTCCCCACTGGAGAAGGGACCCTCATAAGAATATTAAGGGGGGTGGGCAGGGGAAATATGGCTTTGGTTTTTGCAGTCTTCAGATGAAGACTAGACTATGTGAAAAATGAACATAAGATTTTAGCTGCAGTTCATTCATTTTCAGCTTTGTATTCTTGTTATAAAAAAGCACGCCCAGACACTCCGTTGCAGTGCCCATAACCTCGGTTTAAGGTGCCCTTTAGCTCTTTCCTATCTCAGTTTCTGACACTGGGAGCCTTGCACTTGGCCTGGGCTGCTGGCTTAACTTCCCTGCGCTGTTTTTCTCTTCCTTTCTCTAGCGTCGGCCAGGCTCCTGCAAGTGGCCTCTCCCCAGCCGGGCTGCCCCTCTCCTTCCATTCCACCAGGTAAAGTCATCTCATCATCTCAGAAGCTCAGCAAAAAGGCGCTCAAGCAGGTGAGTGGAGAAGCGAGGGGCAGGGTTAAAATGGTCCCTGAAATATTCCTCCTGCTTCTGCGTTTCAGGGGCACGGACCTGCCCTTTGCCCTGAGGCCCAAAAGCCTGGTGTGCCTTCCCTCTGTGGCTCCTCTGAGTCAGGGAGCCAAAGCCCTTGGGTGTGGGGCGAGTGGATAGAGAAAGGTTTCTCTCTGTCTCTCGTAACGCTAGAAGTCATGGACACCCAGTGAAGCTGAGTGTAGGAAGACTAGGAGCAGATAAGTACTTCTGCAGATCAGACATAGTTAAACTATGGGACTCGATCCCACGGGAGGCAGTGATGACCACCAGCCTGGGTGATTTTGACAGTGGGTTAGCCAAATTCTTGAAGGAGGGGCCTACCAAGGGCTGCCAGCCTTGATGGCCATGTTCTGGTTCCATGTCTGGAGGCATTGTTGCTTCTGAATGCCAGTCGCTGGAAGCCACAGGAGGACAGAGGGGCTGTGGCTTCCCCTGGATATCAGGCTGGTGGGCTGGATGGGCCACTGACCTGACCCAGCAGGCCTATTCTTGCATTCAAGAACAGTGTAAAACAGTTGTTAGAGAATTGGGGGGCATCCCCCCAGCAAAGCAGCAGGAAAACTACAGCCTCTTCAGGCTCCCCCCAGAGGCCTCCCTGGAAAGCCTGGGTGCAATGCTGGAATGAACTTCGAGATGGGGCCAGCCAGGTTTCATTGGGGAGGGCGTTCCCACATCTGGGTGCCACAGCTAAGAAGGCCCTGCTGCCTCCTCTTTTCTGCCTCCTCCTCCCTCTCCTCATAGGCTCTGAAGCAGAAGCAGCGGAAGCAGCAGCAATGCCGAGGAGCCAGCGTGCAGCCCGTCTCCTCCAACCACCACCTCCTCCAGCAACACACAAAGGCCGCCAGCCCCTCCGTCCCTGCAAAGCCTGGTATGAGACCCCAACGCCTCGCTTGCCCCCTTGCCTCTTACAGGCACAACAGCCGGCGTGAAGCGGCATCCAGCAGTCCGTTGTTGTTTCTTACTGTTGTCAGAGCTGTTGACCAGAAGTGGCCTGTAGGAATGTTCGCTGGGTGTGGAGCACATTTCCGCCCGCGGGCAGCCTCAGCTGTCTGCAAGTGTGATCTTAGGGTGCGGAGCACACTCCCCCCCCCCCCACAGACAAAGCCACAGCTGTCTGAGTATCATGCCCCCTATCTAACCTTTGCTCTCTTAGTGGTCTGTCTGTGACATTTGTCTCCTTCGTCATACATGGTTCAAGGGGAAACTGACACAGTGGAAACAGGTGCCAAAATAACTTTGTACCACCCCACGATCTCGGGATTGGAAGATGTGTAAAGGTCACAGTCCAAAATGTATCTGACTGGTTTTGCATATTGTGCCAATAAAAGGAGCTTCCGCAGAGCTAGCTGGCAGCTTGCTCCTGCACAGCTCGCCTGCATTACCAACTCCTGCCTCATGTCCTTCACTTCAGTGGCCCTCAGCAGAGAAAGTTCATCCCAAGCCCCTCCAGTTGAAATACTTTTTTTAGCTGTATAGGCAATTCCCTGTTTGTATGGAGGTTACGTTCCGGGTCAGCCCGCTCCGCCTCCTTCTGGGGCTGAAGGCGGCCCACGTGTCAGCAGCTGCATGTGCCTTGGTCACACGCAAAAGGGTCATTCCCTGCAGATGCCAGCGGGATGAAGCCCGTGACTTCCTGCCTGCTGCCAAGCAGGGGCTCAGCTGCAGGGCTGCTTCCTGTCTTCTTTCTTCCCAGGAGCAACTCCTTTTGGGATGGTTCCCACTGGGATATCCGTGCAGGGAAGTTGTTGGCTGGGGGTGGGGGTGGGTTGTGTGTGTAAACTGCTCTCCAAGGTCTAGCTTTGAACGGATCTTGATTCTGATGCGTTTTCTCTTTCCCCCTGCAGCTTGGGAAGGAAAGCAATCTGATGGACACTCAAGCAGCTCCCAGAACTCTACGTCCAGCTCGTCTCCCTCCGTTAAAACAGAGCCTTCCCTGCCAGTTCTGGGGAAGAAGCCCTTCCAGAGATCAGAGAGGCTTCATGCAAGTAAGACGATACGATACAATAATCTTTATTATTATTGTCCCATACAGAACAGCGAAATTGGAAAAATATATATCTACATCAGACATTCAAAAACCAACAAGCCTGCTATCCCAGCTATCCCAACCTGGTTAGCCCCCTAAAAACTCTGATACCCCATTTTTAAATACAATATACTCTCATAGAGACTCCTTACACTGCATTTAAAACCAAAATCGCATTTGGATAGAAACTATTTCTCAGGCGGCTAGTCCTAGTCTTTATAACCCTGGACCTTCTTCCAGCCACTGTTGTTGCTTCCTTTTTTTAACAAAAAGGCCTTTCCTTGTCAGAGGCCAGTGATGAGGTTTTGGGGAGGGGGCATCAGGGGTCTCCCAGCTTTGAGAACAAAGGCTTGATGAGCGGGAAGTTGGGGGGGGAGCAGGTTGACCAGTGTGTCGCCCCACCAAATATCTTCTGCCTGTCCCCCTCTGGAGCACACCCCACATTCTCAGAGGGGCAGATACCACAGTCATTCCATTTTTGTGCTGGGCAGGCTCATGCGGGTATTTCACGTTGTCACGGTCCGGTTTACAGGCAATCGAAGTCCCGGCAGGGGACGTCAGGACCGGGGGCAAGATGCTGGAGTGGGAGCAGGAACTGGGGTCCAGGAGTCAGAAAGCCAGGAGTCAGAGGGTCAGAGAGCCGGGAGTCAAGAAGCCAAGGGTCCGAGGGTCAGGAAGCAAGGAGTCACGAAGTCAGGGGTCTGAGGATCAGGAAGCAAGGAGTCATGAAGTCAGGGGTCTGAGGATCAGGAAGCAAGGAGTCATGAAGTCAGGGGTCTGAGGATCAAGAAGCAACGAGTCAAAGAGCCAAACGCAGCAAGGCAGGGAGTGTGTTGCTGTGGCAAAGAGCTGAAGGGAAAAGCTGACCTTATATCCCTTCCCAGCTCTTGCCACCAGGTACAGTGAGTTACCAATTGGCCTCACCTGTGTGGCCACACCTTGCCTCTTCAGAACAAACTTAGGAAGGCCCCAGTCCTGCAAAGCCCTACTGTCACAGGGCCTGGCTCCTGCACGCACTCCTGACACACATGCTCTGAAGGTGCAGAGTCTGCCCCACTGAAGGTGGAGAACAGACCCAGGTTAGCTCCTGAGTGTTGGACAAGGAAGAGGAGAAAACCCTCCTACCTCCTGATGGTGGCAGCCTGGCATTGCCAGGAAGAGGTCCTGCCAGAGGACACTGAGCCTTGGGGGGTCTTCCGAGCTCAGGCTTCGGGCTGCTGCTCTGCCCCCCGTTGAGCCCTGCTGTGGGGCTGGCTTTCCCCTGAGGAGCTGCATTCTGGCCAGCTGCTGCTCCTCCCCTCCTCACAGATGACCAGGGCCCTCTGTCCCTCTTTGCCCAGGGCAGCTGAAGAGGACGAAATGTGCCGAAATCGACGTGGAGACGCCCGACTCCATCCTGGTGAACACCAACCTGAGGGCTCTGATCAATAAGCACACCTTCTCCGTGCTGCCGGCCGACTGCCAGCAGAGGCTGCTGCTGCTGCTCCCTGAGGTGGACAGGCAGGTAGGCCTTGTGGACTCATAGCGTTGGGAGGGTCCCCCAGTGGCCATCTAGTCCAGCCCCCTGCAATTCAGGAATCGCACCTAAAGCATCCCCAACGGATGGCATCCCTGTGGAGCTTTGACGGTGGGGCAGGAGGGCAGCAGGGCCTGGGGCAGTGTGCGTGGTCCGCATGGCTCAGGTGGTTGAGTTACCCTGGACAGACTTGTGGTCCCGAACCTGGTTCTGTTTGCTCGGAACATCAGCTGAGCAAACAGCCGATTGGTTTGCACAAGCTGCAGCTTGTGTTCTGGGGCATCAGCAGGAGTTGAGCTGCTCTTCGGCTTCTCTGCTCAGTCAGAGCTGCGTGCGGAAAAACAGGAACCGCAAAAGGACCCAGACCCCAACCCCTGCAGCTCCTGCTGCTGCAGCACTGATATTTTTGGAAAGGAGAATTAAAGACGCCGGTTTTGCCACATGCTGACCTGCCTGCCTGGTGCTGTGTGCCCCTCCCCCTGGTGTTTTTCATTCATCTATCTATCTATCTATCTATCTATCTATCTATTTATCTATCGTATTTTTCTGTGTATAAGACTAGATTTTTCCCTAAAAATAATGTCGAAAATTAGGGAGCATCTTATACACGTATACTTCTCCCCCCCCATTTTCTTAAATCTGAGTCCCCCAAAATAGGGGGTGTCTTATACATGGGGGCTTGTAGACGGAAAAGATGTTTTATTAAATTTTCTGTTTTACAATTTAGAACGCTCATTTGAACATCCTTAAATTTCAATGACATCCCTTCTTCTCTTTCCGTGGTTCATTTTGCATATCATAAATCCCTGCATATTTTACAAAAAATCAGTATTCCATTATTACATCCATCAAAACTTACACTGTTGAATTTATCTTAGTGCTGCCAACGTTTTCAGGTGTGCACAGTTTCCCCCCATATATTCAATAAACATTTTCCAATCTTCTCTAAATACATGTTCTTCTTATTCTATATGTTAAGTCTGCAAGCTGCGCATATTCTGTCAGCTTAAGTTGCCATTCTTCTTTAGCTGGGACCTTGCCCATTTTCCATTTTGGGGCTAACGAAACACGGGCCGCAGTAGTAGCATACATAAATAACCTTTTTTTGAATTATCCCAAACAAAAAGGACTCTGTTGTGTTTTTTTGAAAAGTACCGTATTTTTCGCTCTATAACATGCACCTGACCATAACACGCACATAGTTTTTAGAGGAGGAAAGCAAGAAAAAAATATTCTAAACAAAACAGTGGATGTATGATTTTTGTGGTTCATGCTGTGGCCACAAACGTGATCTGACGGTGAGTTTGGGGTAGCCCAATGCAAAAATCCTGTGGATCCATATGGATCCATGCTTTGTAACCACGTTTTTGCGCCATTGCAGCCCCATGAAACAGTGGGTGCGTGATTTTTTTGGTGCAGGCTGTAGCCATGGACATTTTATGTGATCTGATGGTGAACCTGGGGTGACCCAGTGCAAAAATCCTGAGGATCCATGTGGATCTGTGCTTTGTAACCACGTTTTAAGTAGGGAGGGAAGGAAAAGCATTCAAGGGACAAGGAGCATGCGTGGGGTGTGTAGAGAAGGATGTGGCTAATGATGCAGGCAAGCGGTTAAAGGGGAGAAGGAACACGCGTGGG
>JAXCMG010000060.1:4272721-4316881 GCA_034642415.1 Podarcis siculus
TCTTGTGGTCTGGTGCGTCTTATAGAGCGAAAAATACGGTAAATTGCAGGAAAACAGAATAGGGAGTTTCAGATGCAAATTCATTCGCTAGCCGTAGCATGTTTAAGGATATTTTCAGACCCACTGAAGCTCACTTAAACCCTCAAGAAACACAGCTGTGAACAGCCATTACCAAAGGATAGTTTCCTTGCTAGTTCCCACCTTAGAACTATTTTTCATTATTTATTGAAAACATGCTCTTTGTCTATCAAGACCAAAGTAGGGTGCATAAATATAACAAACAGCCCCTACAGTCCAAAAAACACCATCCAGCCATAAAACACATAATAAAAATGCAGCAAAACAGAATTAAAGCAGTTAAGATAACAGGGCAAGCTGATGAAACAACAGCTTAAAAGTCTTTAAACACCAAGGTAAGCAGGTATGTTTGGATCTTGCATCAAAATGATAGCAATACCAGCACAGGTCATAAATCTAAGGGGAAGAGATTCTTCAAATGAGGTGCCACTGTGGAGAAGTCTGTTTTGAGTGTCCCCCTTCTTATGGAATGCTTTCCTCAGCGGGGTTCACTCGACGCCATCTTCATCTATTTTTAGGTGCCTGGCAAAAATTTTCTTTTTTTTACTTGGACCTTTAATTTGAAGGGTTTTAAATACTAGTAGCCTCTTTTAGTGGGGCAGGATCTGTAAGACCTATTTTTTATTTGTATAGATGAGGGCTTTTAAAAAAAAGTTTTTTACTGGTTTTGTATTGCGATTTAGTGTGTACATTGTGTTTGTATGTCGCTTTGGGTCATTTTCACAAAGAAAGCAACCAAATAATAGTAAGAAGAATCAGGGCTTTTTTAAACAGCTGGAACTCATCAGAACTCAGTTCCAGCACATCTGGAACTCAGTTCCGCAATTGGTGGGTGATGATAATAATAATAATAATAATAATAATTATTATTATTATTATTATTATTTATTATTTATACCCCGCCCATCTGGCTGAGTTTCCCCAGCCACTCTGGGCGGCTTCCAATCGAGTGTTAAAAACAATACAGCATTAAATATTAAAAACTTCCCTAAACAGGGCTGCCTTCAGATGTCTTTTAAAAATAGGATAGCTGCTTATTTCCTTCACATTTGATAGGAGAGCATTCCACAGGGTGGGTGCCACCACTGAGAAGGCCCTCTGCCTGGTTCCCTGTAACCTCACTTCTCGCAGGGAGGGAACCGCCAGAAGGCCCTCAGCGCTGGACCTCAGTGTCCGGGCAGAACGATGGGGGTGGAGATGCTCCTTCAGATATACTGGACCGAGGCCGTTTAGGGCTTTAAAGGTCAGCACCAACACTTTGAATTGTGCTGGGAAACGTACTGGGAAACTTTGCAAAATCATTGCAGGAGATCTTGGAGTCCTTACCAGGCCCGGGTGACGCAGGTGGTTCCAATAGATTGCGAACCACCTGAAAGAGTCTCCTGCTGCTGTTTTCTGCCGATGCAATTGAGGCGGTGAAGAAGGCCCTCTTTGCTGTAGCCATTGCCACTTGGTAGGCTCAGCAGCTGCTGTGTTTGGCTGGGCAGGGGAGGGGGGCTCCTTCTGCAGGTGCTGGGGGGGACGGGACTGGCTCTCCCCTGCTGAACACTTCCTCCCCTTGCCTTGCACGTGTGGCAGGAGAATTCACTCCGGAGATCCAGCTGAGGCTTCGTCAGGAGCTGGAGAAAGAGAAGAAGGTGGAGTTGTGGAAGGAACACTTCTTTGAGAGCTACTACGGCCAGAGGTGAGGAGGGCATTGCCCTGCTATGCGCTGCGCTCCCTCTTCCCTCATGCTTAGCTCTTCAGGGGTCCTGGGCTGTGTGTGTGTGTTTGTGTGTGTGTGTGTGTGTGTGAGAGAGAGAGAGAGAGAGAGAGAGAGAGAGAGAGAGAGAGACAACATACTGTGCCCATCACTCAGAAGCAAAGCATCTCCCTCTCCCTCCATCCCAGTGTCTGAAAGGGCAGCAGAAAGAGAATGAGATGAGTGAGAGAAGCAAGGAGCTTCTCTCTCTTTTTTCCCCTCTTCTGAAAACTGTGCCCTTTTATTTATTTAATAATTTTTTAGATTCATTTTCACTTTTAACATTTGTCATCATACATAAATCACAATCGTTTTACAAATAGGATTCTCAGAATCCCAGAACTTCTCTCCACTCCCCCATGTTTTCCATAGATATTCTTATCAAACTGCATCGTATCATATTCTCCATATTTTCCTAAATCTACATTTTTATCATAGTTCTCGTTTCATTGCAAGTGTTTTACATATCCTGCCAATGTTTTCAGTTGTTTACAGCGTTCTTTCAAGTAACTTTATTCCCCATTCTTTATTAAATTTATTGTCCTCTTGATCTCTGATTTTCCCGGTCATTTTCGGCAATTCAGCATAGTCCATCATTTTTATCAGCCTAGAAGCAAGGAGTTTCGATGTTTCTGGTCAAGTGTGGGGCAGGGCAGGCCTCTCCTGTCATGGGCAGCTGGATGGCTACCAGGCGTGGGCAATGTATCGCTCTTCCAAATACCAGTGGTGTGAGATTCTACTCCGCCATCGCCCTGTCAGAGTAGTAGTAGTAGTAATAATAATAATAATAATAATAATAATAATAATAATAATAATAATAATAATTTATTTATACCCCGCCCATCTGGCTGGGTTTCCCCAGCCACTCTGGGCGGCTTCCAACAGAACACTAAAATACAATAACCTATTAAACATTAAAAGCTTCCCTAAACAGGGCTGCCTTCAGATGTCTTCTAAAGGTCTGGTAGTTGTTCTTCTCTTTGAGGGTGTTCCACAGGGCAGGCGCCACCACCAAGAAGGCCCTCTGCCTGGTTCCCTGTAACTTTGCTTCTCGCAATGAGGGAACCGCCAGAAGGCCCTCGGAGCTGGACCCTGGCATCCGGTGTGGAGCTGCTCCTTCAGGTATACTGGACCGAGGCCGTTTAGGGCTTTCAAGGTCAGCACCAACACTTTGAATTGTAACTGGGATTCAGGTTGTTCCCACCCCCTCCTCACATCCAGCTAGCCATCTTACATTTCCCTCCCAAAACTGGGCCCCTCTGGGACTGTGTGGTTTTGAGTAGAAGGGGGAGCTGACCTCTGCCCCGTGGTGCTGTGGGGAGGGAGCCCCCCAGGGCGTCTCACTGGTGTCTCTCTCCCTGCCTCTCCTTCCAGCTCTGGGCTGAGTCTCGAAGAGTCGGCGCAGCTGACCTCCACTACCCCACCTGCTGCTCAGGAGGACCAGTCACAGTCCGAGAACCCAGCCACGCAGCCGCCACAATTCATGCCGGTCTCCTTGGCCACGCCTTGCAAAGAAGAGGCTGCTCCTGTGGCAACTCCAAAGGCGCAGGATGCCCTGGTGGTGCTGCCGCTGCCAGGAGCCGCCAGCAAAGAGGCAGGGGAGGAGGAGAAGCCGCCACGGGCTTCCACGCCACCGGAGGAGCTTGTGAAGTCGTCCTCGTCCTCCAGCAACACGCCCATCAGCCAGGCTCCCCGCAGGCCTTCCGGGGGGGCAGAGGAAGAGGCTCTGGCTGGGCAAGGAGAGGAGGCAGGAGAAGCCAAGAGGCCCCACCTGCCCTGCCCGGAGTCCCTTCCGGGGAAGGGAAGCGCAAGCAAACCAAAGATCCCAACCAGCACCGCCACTGCTGCCGCTTCCGTCGCCTCCAGTGCCAGCCCGGAAGGAGAGTCTCGGGCGGCGCCTGCCAAGAATGCCCTTCCTTCCATCGCGGAACAGATGGACACCGGAGCGCAGGCTCTCAAGAGGAAGCCCGGGCCCCCTGAGGAGGCGGCCTTGTCCACACCAGAGAAGCGGGCCCACGTTGAGGAGAAGTGCCCCCCCAGGCCGCCCTTTCAGAGCCCGCCGCAGCCCTTTCCCATCGCTCCTGTTCCCAAGGTCCCCCCACTCCGGGTAAGAGAGCTCTATGCCCCGTGTTGGTTATGGGCTCTGGAGGGGGGGCGGGGGCCCTGCGTCTGCCTGGGCTGCTCTCCTCCTCCACGGCGAGAGAGAACTGCGCACCCTCTTGAGCTCCCGGGAGGAAAAGGTGGGGTGCAAACGCAGGAAGCCAACAAAGGCCCCTCACAGCAGGGGATGGGGTGCCGTGAGAGGGGGGGCGGGCGTAGGCTGGGCACATCTCGACTCTTGGGAAGTTGGCTGGCAGCTGCAGGGTCTGCTTGCATGTCAAGCTTGGGAAATCCATTTAAGAAAGACTCTCACGAGGCCACGGAGAGTTTGGAACCAGCCTGGTTGCCAGCACTGGCTTCAGGGGGCCAGAGGGGGAGCGACCTGCTACCCATCATGACAGGCACCATAAAGTGTCACCCAGCGAAAGGGAAACCTTGTTGGCTTTAGGGCCAGGTCCTTATAAGGATCTGCCTCATGTCCCCAGGTGGGTGGGGCGTCCACCTGTCATTCGCCTGACACCATAAATGATGTCAGGGTTTTTTGTTTTGTCCGTTGACGTCCCAAAGTTGGAATGTCAAAGCATATAGAAACCATAGAATTTTAGAGTTGGAAGGGACCCTGTGGATCATCTAGTTCTAGATCGCGAGCTGCTGCTATGAAGAAGCATTTCCCCCCTCTTTCAGCAGCTGCTTTGCTGCAGACCCCCTTTGAGTAGCGCCTGGCTGTCTGCTGCATGCATTGAAAACACAGTGTCAGACGGCCTAGGTGGTTGCTCACGAGTAACCAGGCAGGACTCCAACCTGTCTTTTACAGGTTTTATATAGGTGCAAAACTATTTACATTGCAGAACCCCAAAGTTCATGTCTGCCTCAATCGCTAGCAGAATCCGGGAGTGCTTGTTTCCTGGACCTCCCCCAGCATAAAAGTCTTGTTACGCCCAGCCTTTTCCTTCCCTCTTTGCGCTTTAGACCACTGTGCAGGGTGGGCGGCGGAAGGGGCGTGCTTCCCTCCTGTCCGGCTTGGCCAGGAGCAGTGCTGAGGCTCCCACCAGCATCCTGTGGTCCTTTCACCTCTTCCCCACTGGAGGTGGGGTTTTCCTTATTTCCAGAAGAAGAACTGTTTTGCAAGATTTTCGGAGGCTCCCTGTAACACAACTGCCCCTCTGTTTCCCGCCCCTGTTCTGATGGCAGTTCCCTGACACACAGCAAAGCTGAGCAGGTTTGGGTGTGCGAGGGCTTCCTTCAGGGCGGTCTCTTGCGCACCCAGAACAAGCAGGGCTGCCCTCCCTTATCAGCTGGTGGCTGGATGCTGTGACCAAGCCCTGCCCTTTCCTGTGGACATCAGGTGGGTGGGGGGTGAGTTGCCCAAAAAAGTGGCCAAATGCGGAAGTTGAGCAGGCCAAGAATGGCCCATGAGCTGGAGGTTGAAGTCTCACGTGGGATCTTGCCTGCTGGAGCCCCTTGACAGCGATGCTCTCGCTTCTCGGGAAACAAATCCTTCCTTGGCCTGGGGACTGGCCAGCTCAGAGGTGCCGCTTTGCCAGGGATCCTCCCGCCAGCTCACCTGCCTTTCTTCTCTCTTCCAGATCCCCGTCTCCAGGATCCAGGGTTCTCCCTCGCCATTTCCTGCCGCCAGCCAGGTCTCTCCCAGGCCCGGCTTCCCAGTCACCATTACCAGTCCCAGGAGGACGGGGGCCAGGACTCTGGCGGATATCAAAGCCCGCGCCAGGATGGCCAGGGCCCAGCGGGCAGCAGCCGCCGCTGCCGCCTCCGGCGCTGCTCCTCCTGCGTCCTTTGTGGGAGCCATCCCGGGCCCGGGCCCCGGCGGGGGGAGAGGAGAGGAGCGGAGCAACGTCGCACCAGGGAGGCCTCATGGAGCTGCGCTGGACCTGGCAGACCCTGGAGGCGGGGGAGGTCCACGAAGGGCCCCTGGCCCGGGAGCCCCCTCCGCCTGCCCCCCAGCACCACCCCCCGCGGCGCCCCAGCCAGCACCCTCTGTCGGTCCTACAAGAGCACAGCTACAGCCGGCTCCCCCAGGGCGGCCCCCAGGAGCGGGCCCCGGGGCGGAGACCCCGCCAGCCCCCCAAGCAGAGATAGGCAGCGCCAGCCACTCGCACTTGGCCACCTCTGCCGGCCGGGGGGTCCCTTTGGGCTCAAGCGCCAGGCCGTCTGCAGGGATGGGTGGCCCTGGGGACCCCTCTCCCACAATCATCCTGATTTCCGGGGTGACCTGTGGTTCCGAAGGCCGCAGCCCAGCCAGTAAAAGTGGGGATGGAGCGGCTCCGGCTGCCGGTGCCACGGCTCCAGGGGGGAAATCCCTCTCTTCAGCTCAGGCACCCCCCGGGCTCTTCCGGGCGCCTCCGTCTCCTGCCACTCAGGCCAGCCCTCTGCCACCGCCGGCTGCGACATCCCCTGCCGTCGCCCACAGCCTTAAAGCCCCCCCTGGCCCCTCAAGCGGAAGCACTGCTGCCACCCCCTTCCTCAAGGCCATCTCCAGCATCCCAGCCAACAACCCCCTGGTGGCCCAGCTGCTGCAAGGGAAATCGGTGCCCATGGAGCAGATCCTGCCCAAGCCCTTGACCCGGGCCGGGGAGATGAAGACCCTCCCTCTCCCCGCAAAGGAAGGCAGAGAGCCGCCAGCAGCTCCTCCACAGAGGGAAGCCGGCGAGAGGCAGCCGCCTCCCCCAGCCGCCTCGCAGCTGAGCGGGAAGCCAGACTCCAGCCAGGGCAGGCAGCTGCTGCCGCCGCCACCCCACGGCCCTGCCCCCTGCTCCCCCTTCCCAGGACGGGACTCGTGGGGCATCAGTGCCGCCCCCTTCCCCAGCCAGGACGCCCAGGAGCACCACCTCCTCCAGGCCCTGATGCAGGCGGCACCCAGGCAGGGCCCCCTGCCCACTTCCTCGCCCCCTGCCCAGCTCCCTCCCCTCCCCGCAGACTTCCCTGGGGAGAGCAGCAGCTCCCCCAGCCAGAGCTTCGTCCTGGGATTCTCCGGCAGGAGGACGTCCAAGCCTGCCATGTCGGGACATTATCTCCTGAACATCTCCACCTACGGGCGCTGCCCCGAGAACCTCCGGAGGAGCCTGGCAGTGCCCCCGGAGAGCCGCCTGTGCCCCGAGGGGCCCAAGATGGAGTTCAAGGAACGAGAGGCGGCGGCCGGAAGTGGCGGGGAGGACGGGCGAGAGACGGACGACACGGAGGACGAAGAGGCGTTCGTTGCGGCGAAGGAGGAGCCCCTGCCTCACAAGGGGGCAGAGGGAGAGCCGGCAAGCCCCCCCAGAAGGAGCACCAAGAAGGGGGAGCTGGCAGAAGGCAGCCCGGCCGAGGCAGCCACCCACACGCTCTCTGCAGGCCCGGATTTTGCCCGGAGTGCCCTGGCGAGGGACTTCCTGCGGGCAGCCCAGGAGCAAGTGGCTCAGGCGGTGAGGGGGGAGAGGAAGCCCTGCAGCCTGGAGCTGCCTCCCTCGGCCGCGCAGGCAGAGCCCCTCCCTCCCCGGCCCCCGCTGCTGCTCTCCCCCTCGCAGCAGCCCCCCCGCCTCTTTGGGGGTCCGGTCGGGGCGCCGCTCCTCGGCTCGGGCTACAGCGGCACCATCAACGTCTCTGCGTCTCCCGACCTGCGCCAGGATGCCCTCTTGACGGGGCTGTCGGACCCCGGGCGCATGGGGGACGTGGTCTCCTTCTCGGTGACGGTGACAACCATCCCCGCCGGGCAGCAGGGGCCCGCGGGCCGAGGCCACCCTCTCCCGGGCCAGGCCTTCTCGGAGGACGGCCGCTTGGACCTGCCCTCCAAGTGCTACTGCCGCTTGAAAGCCATGATCGTCTGCAAGGGCTGCGGGGCCTTCTGCCACGACGACTGCATCGGCCCCTCCAAACTCTGTGTCTCCTGCCTGGTGGTGCGGTAGCAGCTCCAGATGGGCTGCTGGGGGGTGGCGTCCTCTTTGGGGAGCAGGAGGGGCGCCCTGCCGAACCGGGAGCCCGTTCCCCTGCACCCCCACCCCTCCAGCCATCCGCTCTGTTTCCTCCAGAGCGTCGGAAGCACCTTGGACAGACGGACGGACGGCAGAAGCTCTTGGGACAAGTGTTTGCACTTCAGGAATCATGTAAATACGTTGCGTTGTGTGGTTTTTTCTTTTTGTCTTAAAGAAATGTTTCAGATTGCTTAAGATCAATCTGATTGATTTGAACTCCCATGTTCATCAAGCATCTTTCCCCACGCCAGCAAAAGGCGGCTCTGGCCAGGCCCCTCACATGGCGGAACTGGGCTCTCCAGCATGGCAGCCAGCCAGCCCCCTGGCATGCCAGTCTTCTCATTGGTGGTAGAGGCAGGCACCCAGTTCTGGCTGGCTGGCTGCCCCCTTTCCTTATGGCGCTGTGTGCGCACTCATGCACAGTGCCCTAACGAACCCGGCAGTTGTGGGTCTTGTGCAGGCAGGTGGGCACCCGGTTTCTCTGCAGGGTTTGGTAGTTCTGGATGCTACATTGTGGGGAAAGTCCCCTTGGGGCCCCATCCAGCTCAGCACTCTCTTCTCACAGCCCCCAACCAGAGGCCCATGAGATGGGAAGCTGCCTGCCATGCATTGTCTCCTCACCCCCCCATAGGCCCCACACATGTGGAGTTTTGTATTTGAAGCAGAGTTCAGGGTTCTTCAGAAGGAAAGCTTCCTGTCTCTTTTCTCAAAGGCAAGAATACTGAATCAGGCCCCACGTCCTGGTTTCAGGTGTTTGGCATTGAAGTGGAGCGCAGATCTGAGTTGTGGGGCTAGCAGGGGCTCCAGCTGGCAGCAGAGGTGGGTTGCAGGAGCCTGGGCAACCTGGCCCCATCTCTGCCTTTCCTCAGAATTCCTGCCAGGAAGGCTGGGGAGCAGAGCCCAGCCTGGGCCTCATCCTACAGGGCTTGCAAGCTCACGGGGCCCCTGGGGCCACGGCAGGGAGCTCCCTCTCTTACCCTTCCTTTTCTTTTTCTGCCCCGATGCAATATATTTGATATGACTGAAAATCGAATTAAGAGATTATAATTAATATATTTTAAGTAATATATATTTTAGTACATCCGTATTATGAAAGGAGAATGGCAAAGGACTTGTGAAGCAGATACACAAGGTGTTTGTGTGTTTGCGTGCGGTTTTGAACATGTCTCTCCCTCCGGCAGAGGAACTGAAAGCGCCTGTGTTGATTGCAATAAAGATGGTGGTCAGGGAGAAATGCAACGTGGCTCATCAGAAGGTCTTTCACTTCCCCTCAGCCAAGAGACATGTTGAGATACCTGAGGGAGTGCAAAACTTTCATCTGCTGTTGCCTTTTAAAAAGAGACTTAAATTGGAACTGAGACTATGTATAGAGACGTCAGGTTGACACCATTTAAAAAGTCATATTTTTTCACAAATAATATAGAAAGAAAAGAATATTTTACTTAAGAGTTTTAAGTATTTGAAATAAATATAGGTATGTAAATATTCTGTATGTACTTCATATATTCTTTTATTTTACATTTTATTGTAAACAAATGGATATTAAAATCTTGGAACTGGTTTGATGCTTGCCTCCGACTTCTGGGAAGCGAATTGTGAATCCTGAAGAGGAAGAAGCTTTGCTTTGTGTTCTCTTTCCCCATTTCCCCTTTGGGTGTTTAGAGCATCCTTGAAGTTCACAACGACCCTCTGGGGGAGGATAATCGGAGGAAGAGTGGTGTCCCCAACGGCCCACCAGGGTTGGGAATTCCTGTGTCAAGGCCAACATCTCAGCAGCAGCAGCAGCAGTTTGCACCACACAGAGCGTGTTTCTGTTGCGATGCGCCCAAGGGAATGGGGGCAGTTGGCAGGCCCCCAGCTGGCTCCAGCCCACCGGCCCGTTGCCGGTCGAACTCCAGTCCTCGGTTCTGCATCAAGACTGCAACTTAGAGCTTCAGAAGCTGAGCACGCAAGCCAGTAGAGATCACAAACTCTTTGTGACGGAAGGGTGGACAGAGGCATATGTAAAGCATATTTACAAGCAGTTTATTCAGCGTAGATCAGGGCAAAGAAAACATGTCTGCTCTCCTTCATGCCCAAGAGCTAGAAGCAGCATAAGGCAAAAGCTATACACAAATGGAAGTTCCCAGCAAGCTGTGCTGGAATGTAAACAGACATGTGACATACAACAGCTCCACACATCTGTTTAGGTGGAACGGAACATCAATATCCTAACTGTTTCTAGATGCTCTCTACATGGAGGAGGGAGGGAGGGAGGGACTGGCGGTGAACAGTGTGGCAGAATCTAGTGATCTAGTTCTCGGTGAGGCATTGGAGAGAGGTTTGAGTGGGACAGCAGGTTTTGAAAAAGCAGGCAGGTTTGCTGGCGTAGGCAGAGGAGGCAACAAGGCAAAGGCTCAAGAGCCGGGTTTCCCAAACTTCGGTCTCCAGCCGCGGTTGGACTACAACTCCCATCATCCTTGACCTTGGTCCTGCTAGCTAGGGATGATGGGTGTTGTAGTCCAACAACAGTTGGAGACCCAAGTTTGGGAAGCACTGCTCTAGAGCCAAAGAAGTAGAGAACCTGTTGCGGGGGGGGGGGTGTCGTATCGACTAGGAGCGTGATGGAGCCAATTTGGAGATTTAACTTGAGAGCAGTGATGGAGAGTGGTTTAGGAGCTGCTTCCGCCAGCTTTCCTGAGCTAAAATACAGTAGTTTCCCAATCACCTTGAAGCTCCACCCAGCTCTCCTAATTCCAAGGCCTCTTGGTCTGCCTGCACAGGGACTGCTTTCAGGAAAGACAGTCTCCAGTGTCCTTGGGATCTTTGCTCTCTCCCCAACCCTTGCAGTCAAGGAAGGCTCCCAGGTGGGAGAACATTTTTGCCTGCCCTCCGAAAGCGTGTCGAGCAAAAACTGCTGGTATCGCACAGAGACAGTGGCTCTTGGGTGGGTGGGTTGCAAGAACATGCTTGGGACATTTACCCCCACCCACCTTGATCTGTCCTGTGACCCAAATCAAAGTTCTTGTTGTGAAGGTGGTCTTGGAACACATTTGGATACGTTCTGAGAGCACAGTCTCATCAATGCCACTGCCCAGGAGATGTCCTGAAACAATAATTTTCCCCAGGCCTGACAGTGCTCCGAAAAACCTCTTCACCACACAAGCAATTTAGGGCAGCTTCAGATTACAAGGGCTGCCTTGCATCACGAATGGCCATGAGTAGGCCATCCACCTGCCTCCGAAGTGAAAATTGTGTGTATGTTCACATGGGAACTTACTGAGGGCCGGATCGTGTTCAGCGAGGCAAATGGATCTGGCCCATGGGGCACAATCCACCAAGGATTGCCCTTGTGTAAACCCCACTGAATGGGGAGTGGTGCGCAAAGGCCTTGGTGAGGCTGTTTCTTTCAAATCTCCCTATTCCTTTTAATTTGTATGGGGAAGGAGCCACTAGGGCTCAGACTCCAGAATGTATTGGTTAGAAAAGTGCCAAGCACATCTGGGGGTAAACACATCTTGCAATCAACGCTGTGTGTTTCTGCACCCCACTTAGATGGAACCAAGTTTTACATGGCGTTGCCGCAGTAAAATTTAAATTTTACAGAGCAGTAGTATTAAAATGCACGCATTGCGTGTTGTGTTGTGGGTGGCCTTTTTGAACAACCCCTGGGCTGAATGTTCCCCTTTGTTGCATTTTCAAATTGCATTATTGGGGCAGAGGCGTTGCTGGAATTCCTGCAGGAGCCCTTTGCCAAGATATTTCTGGGCCTCTGTGTTGAAGGTGCCTTGCTGGAAAGGAAATCCCTGCAGCAGCTCTGGAGTAATAAAGAGCAGGGCAGGGATCTGGTGAGGATCAATACTATCGGCCAAACGACAAATAAAAAAGGCTGAAAACTTAATTGTTACAGTGCAATCATGTGGCAGCAATTCACGCTTTGAGAGAGAACAGTACAATTGTAAAAGCTCCAGTATTAAAAGTGTAAAACCCAGACATGTCCTCTTTGGGGGGGACAACATGCCCATCTGGGCGGATTTTTACATTTTAAAGGAAATCTCTGGGGTTTTGCCTTGGGAGCAGCAGCTGCTCTGCACGCAGTGGCTGCTGCCAGCCTGAGTGTGGGTGCAGTGGCCCTGTGTGCCTCTTCCCCCAGCGCGGACTGCCCTCTTATTTGCTCTTCAAGATACGGCAACCCTAGTAAAACCAGCAGGTCACACATGAAGATGCACCCTCTGAATTTCAACTCCCTCCGCCGCCAAAAAAGAAAAGGCCGCTTGCAAATTATTTATTTCAACCATTTATGTGCCACTTAACACTTTCCTAAGTGGTTGCAGAACATAAAATCAGTTAAAAGTAACCATGAAATCAGTAAAAGATCTGGGTTGGGGGGCCCAACCCTCCTTCCTTCCCTTTTCAGCTCTTCCCTCAGGTCACCACTATCCTCCCCTCTTTTAACTTCAGTAGTTCCCTCCTTCCTTATCATGCTGCCGACATTCAGCTTCGTATTTCCTCTCTGTCCCCTTCTTCAGCTATTAATAAATTACTGTTTCATCTTTGGACAAAATCTCTGGAACGCAGAACTTGTGGTCTGGCCTCATTATCAGTTTGTTTCCTCCTTTCCCTTCAATTTTAGGTTTGGCTGTCATTGTCTCTTGTGGTTATTTTGGATTCCACTTTGTCTCATCTCCCTTTTGTTCACCACACAGTGAAATTCTGCCATTATTATTTTGAAGCTTCTTTCAGCTCATTCTCCTTCAGCAACCCAATAATTCCACAATAATTCCCAAAACACACTGGTCTTATTTGGTCCTGCCAAGCACATCTTCTTTGCAAAATTCTTATCTCCATTTTTTTTTTTTTTTGTCCATTTGCAGACCTGCTGCTGGTCTTGCTTTTTCCTGCTTCCCAATTTGATATTTCTTCTCTCTTTTCTGTGGTCCATGTTTCATCCCTTTTGGGCTTGATCTCCTTGGTCGCCTCCTCTGCTTCTCTACAGTGTCGTCTTCTCTCTGTTCCCACGTCAGCCCCAGGCCCAGATCCTTCTGCCCCTCAGTTCCCAGCCCTCCTCACCTCCCAGCCTTCTTGTTTAGTGGTGTCCGCCTCTTTGTGACCCCCTGGACCAGAGCACGCCAGGCACTCCTGTCTTCCACTGCCTCCCGCAGTTTGGTCAAACTCATGCTGGTAGCTTCGAGAACACTGTGTTGGGATACTGCCAGGGAGATAACGTCCATCTGAGCCCCCAAGCCGGCTGCCGGACGATCCATCTGCCTCCCGTAGTCACGCAGTCAGGCAGTATCATTTAGCGACACGAAGCCTTTGGAAATAGATTGCCACATTCCTAGGCTAGTGCACACTCTTTCAGCAGAATTCACACAGCAGAAGTTGCACAGCAGGAGAGCATATTTACAGTTTATTCAACGTTGGTCAGAACAAAGGGAAAACATGTCCGTCTGCTTCAGCGTTCAAACACAGACAGCGAAAACGAAAGCAATAGCAAAACATAAACATCCTGTAACAGGAAATACGCAGACTCTGTGACTCACAAAAGCCTGCTCCCTCTTAAGGTGGAACGGAAATATTCTAACGTCCCACCATCTCGTCCTCCGTCGTCCCCTTCTCCTTGTGCCCTCCATCTTTCCCAACATCAGGGTCTTTTCCAGGGAGTCTTCTCTTCTCAGGAGGTGGCCAAAGGATTGGAGCCTCAGCTTCAGGATCTGTCCTTCCAGTGAGCACTCAGGGCTGATTTCCTTCAGAATGGAGAGGTTGGATCTTCTTGCAGTCCATGGGACTCTCAAGAGTCTCCTCCAGCACCAGAATTCAAAAGCATCAATTCTTCGGCGATCAGCCTTCTTTATGGTCCACCTCTCACTTCCATACATCACTACTGGGAAAACCAGAGCTTTAACTGTACGGACCTTTGTTGGCAAGGTGATGTCTCTGCTTTTTAAGATGCTGTCTAGGTTTGTCATTGCCCTTCTCCCAAGAAGCAGGCGTCTTTTAATTTCGTGGCTGCTGTCACCATCTGCAGTGATCATGGAGCCCAAGAAAGTAAAATCTCTCACTGCCTCCATTTCTTCCCCTTCTATTTGCCAGGAGGCGATGGGAACAGTGGCCATGATCTTCGTTTTTTTGATGTTGAGCTTCAGACCATAATTTGCGCTCTCCTCTTTCACCCTCATTTCACCCAGCCTACAAAGGGCCAAAAGACATACCTCTCACCCCTTTCCCCTTTTGCCATGTTGTGGCAGACCCTCCTCTCTCTCTCTCTCTCTCTCTCTCTCTCTCGCTTGCAGTATGCAGAGAGCTTGTAAACGCTCCTTTTTTAAAAAAAGAAAAGAAAAGCTGTATATAAATATTTTTAAAATCCATTTTGGAAAAAGCTATATAAAGCTTTTGGCCTGTATGATAAAGAGTTTTGAAAATGCATGTTACTAATTTTTGGGACTCAAGGCAGGAACAGGAAAGGGGAAGGAAGGGGTTAGGCTGGGGGAGCAGGGAGAATAATCTGATTCCTTATTAGATTACTGGAAGGAACAAGATCAGTCCAGCATACCTGAAGGAGCATCTCCAACCCCATCGTCCAGACCTGACACTGAGGTCCAGCGCCGAGAGCCTTCTGGCAGTTCCCTCATTGCGAGAAGTGGGGTTGCAGGGAACCAGGCAGAGGGCCTTCTCGGTGGTGGCACCCGCCCTGTGGAACTCCCTCCCACCAGATGTCAAAGAGAAAAATAGCTACCAAACTTCTAGAAGGCAGCCCTGTTTAGGGAAGCTTTTAATGTTTAATAGGTTATTGTATTTTAGTGTTTTGTTGGAAGCCACCCAGAGTGGCTGGGGAAACGCAGCCAGATGGGTGGGGTATAAATAAATTATTATTATTATTATTATTAAGGCGGGCATATCTCCTAATGAATGAATAAAGCAAATGTCAGGAATGCCAGCTGTGCTCTTGAACGTCTGTCTGGGGCCACCATGCTGGGTCTCTTGACCTTGGTGACACTCCCACCTGCCCCATTGAGCCAAGTGCAACCAGAAAGGGGGGGGGGAGGCAAGGGCCAGCTGTGCCCCTGAGAGCATCTTCCTGCACACTGCTGATCCTTGCCCAGCTTTGATGGGCCAAATTGCCCTGAGCAATTCCTGGAGGCTGCTGGTCTGCTGCCTTGGTCTGCTGCCTTCTCACCCTGTTGACCCTGGCTAGAACTCCCAAGCGGATTCTCTTTCGCCCACTCTCACTAAGCTCCGGCAGTGGATCAGCACCCCGGCCTCCTTCCGTCCTCCTTAATGGCACTTCCTCGCATGCTTTGAAAGTTGGTCTTCGCCCGTCTCTTTTCCTTCCTCTTGCTTGGTTTTTCGGCACGCCTCTCCCTTCTCCAATTGGTCATTTGTGAAGGCATCAAATGTGGCCACAGCAAGTGGGCCTGAAGCCAAAAGGTTGCCCGTCCTCTTCTTCAGCTATCACTTTCAGAAATGCATCCTCCTTTCCGATCTCTGCTCACCCCACTGAGGCATCTGATCAAGGCCTGTATTTTAAAATGAGCTTAAAGATTTGCAAATGTTTCATGCCAGGCAGAAAATCAGCTGGCTAAGTACTTTGGCAGTTGTTTATCCTCCTGGACAAGGGCCCCCCTGATTTATAGCAGTACCAGGAGACAGGTTTCTCAAAGTTGTAAAAGGGAAATACAGGCTGGGAGCAAAGGTTACACTGACCCTACATATTACAGAATAAAATCAAGCTGCAAAAACACTAATTAAGAGTTGGTAAATAGTAAGATCTCTGTTTAGATAGAACTTAATACCATGAGCCATCTGTTTTAGCCATTTGTTTTGGAATGCAGGGGCAACAGGGCCAACAGGGGCAAAAGGTGATCTGGTAATTAAGGTGCCTTGTCGAGGCAAATGTAAGATATATGGCTACTTGTCTGCCATTTATGGATAGAAGGAAATATAGCTCTTTGTCTCCCATAAAAGGTAATAGGAAATGGGTGTATCTTTTATGATTGGTTCTAGCAAACAGCCAATAGGAATTTCAACCAGGCTGATTGGACAGAGGCAGCCAAAGGAGGAGCAAGGGGGCTGGGCTGAGGAAATATAAGTGCTGGCCATCAGGGCTGGAGGGCAGGCAGAGATTTTGGTAACCATATAGCACTGTGCCTCTCATTTATTTGTCTGACAAATAAATTATTATTTTAATTTCTCTATTGCTGCGTTGAATATTTCATTCCAGCTAAGCGTTAACCACAAGCAGGGTGCTACACCACCATTATTCACCAAGACAAGGACTCCCAACCAGCACTTCGCTTCAATATTTCATTAGGTTTTTGAAACGTCAGAACTTCCCAAGAAGAATTCATGCCTTCAAGGTTCAAAACGTATTGTCTCCACTCTTCATAAAGTTACAAAAACGAAATGGCAAAATTTATACAGGACAAGAGTAACCGGAGTCCAACATAACAATGGAAGGGGATGTCGAAATATTGCAACGAAACTTTACAGAAGTGTCTATTATTTTCAGCTCCACTTCCCCTCGCAGCCTCTCTCCCCTCTTGGGTCGATCTCCCTACGCCCAGATCATTATTTTTTCATGTAAGACCCGGGAGTCTCACCAGGGGCAACATCAGCATTGTTCAGCGTACTTCTTCATGACCTAGAAAGCTGGAAGAGTCCAAGGCATTGCTGCATTCCTGGAAGAATCTGCATCAGCAGAAGAGCTCTGGGCTCCTCCAGCTCCCCAGGTAGGCAATAGAATGAGGCAGTATTAGCCATTGGGAGGAAGTGGGCTGCCCCCCCACCCCAGGGGGAAATTTCAGACAAGTTAAACCAGAGCATATCTCCCCTCCCCACCCCCGTTTCTGGGAGTCTATACTCTGGAGCAGGGGGAGGCAAACTAAGGCCCAGGGGCCAGATCCAGCCCAAATCGCCTTCTAAATCCGGCACACAGACGGTCCAGGAATCAGCCTGCAGGATCTGATTTCTTTCCGCAGGGCCTGTAAGACTGAGTTGTTCCGCCTGGCCTTTGGCTTGGAGCCAATTTGATTGCCTCCCCCGCTTTCTTTTTTCTTTTCCTTTCTCCTCCTGCGATGAGGCTACATTTTAATATTTTAATGTTTCAATATTTTACTTGTTGTATTTTAATCTTATTTTTAAGTTGTATTCATTCAACTTGTTTTTATTATTGCTTGTTAGCCGCCCTGAGCCCGGCCTTGGCAGGGAGGGGAGGGGCAGGGTATAAATAAATTATTATTATTATTATTATTACTGGGTCATCGTGTTGGATATTAGGGATTCCCACATGCCAGAGTTGATCCTGCCCCTCTGCTAACGCCCCAGACACCTCGGGGAGGTCTGCAAGCTGGGAATCAAAGGCGATGCTTTATTGCCTCGGAATGGGCAGCTCAGGCTGTGCTCCATCCGGCTGTGGCAGCACTTCTATTCAGAGTGCTGGGCATGGAGGCCCTCCTTGAGGGGCGAACTACACTTCCCTGAGCTGCTCCCTTTCTGCGTGCAGGGAGCTCGTCACGTGGTGCGGGGCGGGGCCTTCGGTCCTGCGGCAGAGACCTTTGCGCCTGCGCTCTGCAGGGCGGCCTGGGACGGGGAGGCTTCCCGTCGCCATGGCAACCGGGTTCGGGCTCCGGCTGCGCCTGCGCGTGAGGCGGTCGGCCGGGCGTCTGCTCGCGCATGCGCCCCGGCTCGCCCTTGGGAGGTTGGGGGGAGGCGGCGGTTGGGCCCTCCCCTCGCGCCCTCCCATTGGCTCCCGCCTGGCGGGGCGGGGCGGCCGGGTCCTCGCCTCCCCATTGGTGACGCCCTCGGCGGCCGGCGGCAGAGGACGCCTCGCGGGTTGGTCGGCGCGGACGGCGCTCCGCGGCCCAGGCCCGGATTGGTCGGCGCGCCGCCCAGGAGGCGGGAGCGCGGGTCGGGGGCCGCCGCGTCGTGCCTCGGGCGCGAGTCTCTCTCGGAGCCGCCGCCTGAGGGGAAGAAGCCGAGCCCGGAGGAGGAGGAGGAGGAGACGGGCCGGCCGAGAAGTAAGTGGGGCGGGCGAGGAGGAGCCCCTTGGCGCCCTCGGGAAACGGGCGGGCGGCGCAGGCCCCGAGGGACCCCCCCCCCCCGCCGGTCTCCTCCTGAGGGGGCGCCGTCCTCGCTCACGCCGGGCCGGGAACTGGCCGGGGACGCCTCTCCCGGGAGGGGGGGGACTGCGCTTCTCACCGCCCGGACAACAGCCCCGCCAGGGAGGGCCCGAGGGAAGCCTTTTCTCCCGCGGCTTCGCCCCCCCCCCCCCAGGCCGGACGGGCGGGGTATAAATAATAAATTATTATTATTATTATTATTATTATTATTATTATTATTATTATTATCCTCTCTCCCCCCCCCCTTGTGCGCCTCCGCTGCGGGTCGCAGGTCTTTCCCGGGAGCGGCAGGCCCGGCGGCTTCTCGGAGGAGAGGGAGGAGGGCCGGTCTGGGCGCCACGATACGTTTCTTAGCCTTGAAGGCAGGCACAGGCAGACTCAGCCTTCCAGATGTTTTAGGACTACAACTCCCATCATCCCTAGCTGACAGGACCAGTGGTCAGGGGTGATGGGAGCTGTAGTCCCCAAACAGCTGGGGGGCCCAGTTTGCCTGTGCCTGCTTTAAGGGGCCACGAGGCTCCCGGGTGCGCATGGCTTCACACCCCCTGAGGGTCCCCCCCCTTGTGCGCCTCCACTGGGGATCACAGGTCTTTCCCGGGAGCCGCAGGCCCAGTGGCTTCTCAGAGGAGAGGGAGGAAGGCCAGTGGGCGCTGAGCAGGTCTTCTGGGCGCCACGATACTTTTCTTAGCCTTTAAGGCAGGCGTGGGCAAACTGGGCCCTCCAGCTCTTTGGGGACTACAACTCCCATCATCCCTAGCTGACAGGACCAGTGGTCAGGGGTGATGGGAGTTGTAGTCCCCAAACAGCTGGAGGGCCAAGTTTGCCCATGCCTGCTTTAAGGGGCCACGAGGCTCTCGGGTTGTCGCTGGTCCTTCCTACAGTACCCAAGCCAGGCAGATCCCCCCAATAGTTACATCTTTCATCTAAATGGCTTTCGGGGAGGGGGAAGTGGAGGGGTGCAGGTGGCTAAGAAATGGAAGATGATCAGGTGTTATCTGTGACTCCACATGAGTGCCAGGAATGCCCTGTGGGCAAGCAAGGTCTCCAAGGCATGGAAGAGCTTGTCTTCTGAATATGGTCATCCTCCCTGTAACATAGCAGCAGCTTTGCCTGGTTTTGAGGCACTCCAGGCTGGGCTGCAGAGTTCAGGGCCCCGTTGAAGCCCAGCGTTGTACAGCATTGAGCCCGGGCTGAATTCCTGGGTTCTTTACCTGGGTGAATCAGCACCAGTTGCTGAGGGACAGCACTGTGCCTGCCTGCCTGCCTGCCTGCCTGGCTAGCTTCTGCTGCCTTTGGGGAAAGGCATTGCATCCCGGGACAAAGGGTACCTTGCATGTAAATGGATGAAATGGAGCTCTGGGACTCTTCCTTTCATTGAAAAGCAGCCCTGGACGGCTGCAACCTTGAGTGGATGTGCACTGTTGAGATAGACTCTTAAACAAAGGTTGCAGTTGCCAAAACAGAATGTCTTGTTGCCATTTTTGGGCAAGATGGCTCTAAAGTCTTCTTTTTCTTGGACTGACTGAGATTGATTGCCAGCTAAACACATGACTAGTTCAGATGACAACCATGAGCTAGGTTAACAATTGAGAACTTAAAGGAGAAAATTGACTTGATCCAGTGACAGTCCTCATATATATTGGCCTATTCCTACCTTTTTTTCTTCGATGGTAACACAGACCATTCATAGCGTAAGAATATTCTTCACAGCTGTGAGCAGGGCAGTGGGGTGGGATAAGTGAAGACGAGCTACAGTAATTAGCTATAACATTGTTCACTGCTCCTGCTCAGGCTGCACAGAAACATTCTCATTGTGCAGATAAAGTATAATGGATAGAATTCTACAGGATGAAGTATTAGTGTGTGAGGTATAACTGTGTGTCAAGATCCAAGGATCCCCAGGCATGCACCTCCAGATGGTGGGGATTTCAGGTGCCATCCTGGCACCCAGGAATCTTCACTTGGTCGCAAGTGGCTGGCAGCCAGGTGCAAAATGTGCCTGGCTAATTTTGAACACTGATTGTGATGCTGCATTTGTGAATTTCATGAATTGGAGGGAGTTTGGGTTGGATGACCTTTGAGATCCTGTCAACTTTATATGTCTATGGTACCTTGAAGCATAAGGGACTACAGGGAGGCCAGAAGCAAGAGGGCTGAGGAAAAGGTGCAGGCTAGGCAGCAGAGCAGAGGACCTTCCATAGAAAAAGGTAGGTGGGCAACAAAGCTTGAAGAGGGGAGGCAGGAGAGCTCTCTGAAGAAACACCAGGGTCAAGGGTCACCTGTATAAGGTAAGGGAGGGAAAGAGGCAGTTTCCTGAAGAGCAGGAATCTTAACAGTGGAGTATTGGAGAGAGAAAAGGAGAGAAAAGCACTGGGGCACCCCCTCACGCAGGGCCACAGGTCCTCCATCTTCCTTGCACACTAGGATCTCCAGAAGTTGTGGGGCTCCATTCCCTTCACCCTTGAACTGAGGCCATGATGGCTGCGGCTGGTGGGAGTTGGAATCCAGTAGCCTCTGGAAGGCCACAGTTTGCCCATCCCTGGCCTAAAGGAAGGTGGGGCTGTGGGAAGTGGGAGGCAGCTGAGATATGCAAGACTTGTGATTTGTGGGAGTCCAGAGAGCCAAGAGGAGATGAGGCTCCTACAACTCAAATCTCACTGTTGGCATCCAGACTCTTCCTGTTGTAGTTTCCGCTGATGCCTCCGTGTTGTGACCTAAGAGCCCATTGATAATAATATCCGGTTAACTATGTGCAGGGGTCAGTAAATCCGCCTGCAGCAGAGGGGATCCCTTCCTCCTCCAGCAAGCCCACACTGCCCTACTCCCCATCCATGTGCTGATCATGCCCCAGCCTCCTTCAACGCCTCCCTCCAGGGCGCTGCTTGAGTTAGTTCCCACAGCCCTTCTCCAGATGCAGTTTAAGACAAGGCAGATGAACTTCCATCCTATTCCTGAGCTGGTTGTCTTGAATGATGGAGGATGAGACTTTGCTGAATCTGAGCCTAGAATATGTGTGTAAGTGGGTTTCTGTGATTTCACATGAATGACTATCCTGAGCATTCTAAGATGATCTGGTCAGATTGTGTAACTTCTCAGATGTGGATTTCCAGTACTTCAAATGGTATAAATTGACCTTGCTGCTTTGTGCAAATGGTTCACCATAGGCAGCAGCGATGTGGAAGGAATTTCTTTTCCATTGCTTTGTTTTCTGTGGAAAACTTTTCATTTAATCAGTTCATTAGGAGCAATGGTATTTGGCAAGTGTGGCGGTTTCAAAGTAAAATAAACATGTTAAACCAGATCATGCTCAGGGCACCCAAAAATTACCCTAATTGGCACAGAGAAACTCTCCAGTTAATTTTTTCCTGAAATCCCACATCTCCGGGAAGGAGAAAGCCCAAATGCCATGTGGACTCAATGTCCACAATTTGCCCAGAAGGCAGGACTTTCACTCAACATGATGCAATGGCCAAGCCTCAGTGTGTTTGCCTGGCCTTTCTGCTAAATAATAAATAGGCTTTTTCAAGAGAGCAAGTTCAATTGACCTTGTAGAAAAACAACAGCATCTGTTCCATCCTGATTATTATTGTTGTTGTTATTTATTAATGTTGTAAGTAAGTGTTCATAGGATGGCATGGCAGCCCTTGTAATTGTATTTTAATTGCATACACATGTTTTTGCTTTAAAGTCTAAAGCTTTTCCTTAGTCCACTTCTGTTGCTTCCTTCTTTTATTTTGTCTTCCCCTATTTTCAAAAACAGTTGGACTATAATTTCAAAATATACATATACATATTCAAAAGAAGTATGTAAAAGGGGACTAAATATTTTGTTTAATGCACCATAGAAACCCATTTTGAATTGAAAGCCGCCGGGAGTTTTTTGAATCCCAACAATCTCATTGTAAAAATAAAAGACCAGCCTACAGCTCACAAGGTCTACATACTTTCCCATGCAATGTTTACAGGTACCTTTCATTGAATTCATAACAACTGACAGGGGAGCATATTTTGTTTGTGTGGCCTTTTGATTGGGGAGTCTGACACTATGACTGTTGTACTTGACACTATTAATAGACTTGCTGCTGAATTGCGTAAAAAGAAATCCGAATTGGCCCAAAGTGCTGTTAAAAAAGGCACCAGGCAAGGTTTATCTGCATGATGAGTTGATCTTTCCACCTCCCTCATTGCAAGGAAATGTGTGGGGAGATCTGCTTTTTTTAAAGGACAAGTAGTATTTTGAGTTTGAAATTTATTCCATATTTCAGTGTTGCTGCCTTTGAGTGTAAGTGTTAGTGGACTGAGTTCTGTTTCATTGATTATAATTGTAACATTCTCTTTTGAAATGTTTGAGATATAGATATTTTTTGGGTTACCTTTGCTGTGCTAAATGTGCATTCTCACTTGACCTCCTTCGTAATGTTTTATTTTGAAATCTTTAAGATTATATTTTAGTTTTCTGTTAGTTTTGTTGTGTATATTTGCCTTTTTGTGTAATATTTTATTCTGGGTTGTTTGATGTTTTAATGTAAGTTGTAAACAGCTTTGAGATTAAGTTTCTTTAAAATATAAAGCGGTGTGGAGATGAAATGAATAGTAATTGTTACACTGCTTTGTGTTGGTGTATGGAGAAGGACAGCAATATAAAATAAATAAAAAGAAATAGGTTGGCTTCTTCAGCTCTGTCCAAAGTGAAGTTCATAATGTGTTTACCAAGTTAGTAGCTCTGCAGGTCAACTGTAGGCATTAAAATGCTGCTTTGACCGGCTGAGCTGCCGTCCCCGGTGAGGGCACTTTCTTTTGCTCTGGTCATACGGCTCATTCTGTAGGGTCTGAAGAACTGCTTGAAGCTTTCACGTATACAACTTGGGAGGATGGCTTCAGGAAGGGCAAAGGACTGACATTTAGATGTTTGAAATGTCTTTGGCAAAGCCATACTCAAGTGTAATGGGCAGCATTGTCTTGGCTATACACTGGCATGGATTGTGAAAGAGTGGGAATGAATAGTGCATTTCATCATGCTGAAAGGTTAAGGGTACGTCATCCTAAGGCTGTGCGTCTCCTAGAATTAGCTTAATGGCAACTCATAGGGGAAAAGTTTAAGCTCTTGTGTGATGCTGAGGCAATCTTTGATCACATTTAAGGCCCTGCATCAAGCTGGAAAAACATCTTGAACTTCTTAGGAGCCAGTCTCAGAGATTGGTGTCTTGGTACTAAGGCAGTTTCTTCTAGCTTTAATTCTTGTATTGCTGGCTCTGTCTCCCAAAGAACACACTTGAGAAGGAAAAGAATATGGAAGCAGTGGTAATATGAAGTTGTGAGCAAACTGCTGTGAAATGCTAGATTATAAAGGTTAGAGTAGGTTTAATGCAGATTCAATAAGTATATAAAACAACGTACAGAAAATGGAATAGGAACTCACTACTTACGTTCACATTGTGGCTAACTACTCTCCCAAGCCTCAGACAGGTTGCCCTTCTGAGACCACTCCCCAGACTACCCATAAGAACATAAGAAGAGCCCCTTTTGATCAGACCAGATGCTGACCAGGTGGGATGGTCACTGTTGAGAATCACTTGAGGAAGGATGGGTTGGGTGGAGAGACTGTATGTGAGGTTCTGTTGATGAACACTGCACACTTCCTGAGCCTTCTGATATTTGGGAAGCTAAGGAGACAAGGTGGACAAGGAGTTTTTTAAAAATTAATTCTATCTGTAAAACTTATTTTCTGTGTTATAACCAGAGAGAAGCACTCAGAATGGCTCACAAGACCAAAACAACCCAATAAGCACAGTCTAAAACACCTGAATGATACCAGATGCCAGGGTTACTCCTCAAGGGCCTACCTGACAGGCTCTTTTTCGGGGAGATGGAGCTCTGTAGCTCCCTATCCTCCTCCTCGCTGCCCTTGCAGGCTTGAATGTCTTGATGCAAAGGCTGGGCAGAGGGAGGGAGGAAAGTGGCTGTGTGCTAGGTAAGGGTGCGTGGAGAGTTATGGGTTGGTAGAGTTCACACACGAACTGAAAACAAGCAGCCAGATCTTCTGGTATGTGCTGCTGTTTTCCAAGGGCCCAGGAATTGGGGGGGGGGGAGAGGTGTGTGCCCAGAGGATTTGGCGCTCTCTGTTTGCGGCTGCCTCCATCTGTTCTGCTGCAGAACTGGGGTGAGATAAACAGAGTTTTCCTTTCAGAGCTAATGTTCTCTCAGCATACAGCTCTGTTATTCATAAACAGCAAGTGCCTGCATTGCTACGTGGGGGTTTTCTTTTACTGAAGAGGGGAGAGGAGGAGGAGAAAAGCTGTTGCTGGAAATGCAATGGCGACACGGTCTTGCATTAGAAGAAGGCAGGTGCAGTTTGTCAAGTGCTGTTGTGCAGCCTCCATTAATTTCAATGGAGTCTGTGCAGTGGAAGCAGCAGCTGTGCTGTAGGGAGCATATTGTGCATGGTGCCTGCAAAACCAGAAAAGCTTCCAGTCAGCTTATTTAAAAGTTTGCTTTTGACCAGGCTTGAACCGCGACATGTGATCTCTTCTTCTTCACCCCCCACTTAAATTTTAAAAAGTCACTTCCAGTATTGCATTGTAATAAGTTTCAGAGCTGGAGGCAATTCAGATCAATTATATTTTTTAGAAAATATGACCCTTTTCCTCTTGTTGACTTGTGCTTTGAGGTTGTTCCCTAGTCCTTCCCAACAAACTTGGTTTAAGTGGATCTGTTCTCTCCACAGTCCTACTTCTCAATAGCAGCCCATGCTTTCTGCCAGCAGAACATGCATGCCATGTCATTGATCCTGCTGTTTCGCTCTACCTGCGGCTTATTCTGCAGTCGCTTCTTGCCTTGATTCTGCTGTCTTCTGCCTTGATCCCTCCTGCATTAAAACCACCTAGTTGCTTTCCTTGAGAATGACCATCTCCTGAAAAGAAAAGTTGTTCTGGCCTGCTGTTTAAGGGAATCAAAAGCCTTTATTTTCTTTTTTTGCAAACTGCAAGGAAAGGCCAAACAGGCTAGGTCAAACGACTGCTGTGGGCAAAACTTGCCAGATTGAAATGAATATTGCTCTTAGGAAAAGGAAGTGTTGTGCTCCAAAAGGCAGCTGTGACTTGATCAGCTTTTTATTGTCCCGTATTTACTCAAATGTCACTTTTTTGGTCCAAATTACGTCACCAAAATTAGGGTGCACATTAGATTTGATGGTGCATTTACATTCGCCAGCAAATACTGTATTGGCTTCAAGGTTTTGAAAATTGAGGTGCGCAGTAGATTCATGTGAATACAGTAAATCTTCATCAGGCTGTATGAGGAATTACTGGACTAGTCTCTTACCCAGGAGAGAGTGAAGTCTTTGGCGTAATAACAGACTTGCGGTGGGGAACTTGTAACTGTTGGATTTCCTGCGTCTTTTTTTGGAGTTACTTCAGCATAATGCACGGCCTCAGGTAGAGAATATAATCTCACTCAGGTGTTATTTTGCAGTATAATGGCCATAGAAGTTCATGCCACCGATCAAAGTGACAGAAAGGCCTCCATGGCATGAGAGAGGCAAGTTTAGGATAGCAATATTAGAGACTCTTGAACCCAGCTAGGACAAGTACCGGTAACTCTCCATTGTCAAGAAGATCCATTGGAGTTAGGATAGCCACTTTCCAGATATGCTGGACTTCAGTCCCTGTTGGTCCCACTCTGCACGGCCAGTGGTCAGGGATGCTGGGAGTTGTAGTCCAAAGCATCTGGTGGTTGCCATGTTGGATACCCTGGATTAGAGGATTGTGTGGCCTTCTTTGAGATCTCAGTTCCATAATGAGAGAATCTCTCTTGCTAAGCACACCCATGTTGATGCCTTTGGTTCAGACTTGGCTATCTCTGGAAGAGTTAGTAGCTGCCCATGTGAATTCTGTTGTGCTGAAAGAATAGGTAAAGGGACCCCTGACCATTAGGTCCAGTCGTGGCCGACTCTGGGGTTGCGGCGCTCATCTTGCTTTACTGGCCGAGGAAGCCGGCGTACAGCTTCCGGGTCATGTGGCCAGCACGACTAAGCCGCTTCTGGTGAACCAGAGCAGCGCACGGAAACGCCGTTTACCTTCCCACCGGAGCGGTACCTATTGATCTACTTGCACTTTGAGGTGCTTTTGAACTGCTAGGTTGGCAGGACGCAGGTGGCGCTATGGGTTAAACCACAGAGTCTAGGACTTGCCGATCAGAAGGTCGGTGGTTTGAATCCCCGCGATGGGGTGAGCTCTCGTTGCTCAGTCCCTGCTCCTGCCAACCTAGCTGAAAGAATAAGCCATGATATATTCCCACGCAGCTCTATGGCACGCCTGTTGCAGGACTGAACCAATGCCATTCCCTGATAAGAAATGAAAAGCAGTGAAGTTAGGATGCCTTGCCCCAGCTCTGTACATGGAAATGTGGCACAAGTGTTCTTAGTTTGTTTTTGTTCTTGTTTTATTAGATATGTTGTGTTCTCATTCTGCATTTTTATGCTGTGAATTGCCCCATGATCCTGGGATGAAGGATGGTGTTCACATTTAATAAAAATGAAAACAAAGATAGGTACGTAAGAATGTATGCAGTTCACGTGGCTGCCCTCTTCCTTCAGTGTGGGGGACGGGCAGCATGGGGGGTGGCAAAAGCTGTGGGGAGATAGTGGGGATTGGGGTGAGTTGTAAAGGGTGGGGAGTTGCCAAGGCTGTCTTGCCTAGTGGAGCAAGCAGGGGCAGAGTCCATGTTGCTCTACCTTTTCTTCGTGTGTTTGTTCAGGGAAGGTCTCCAGAGCAACAGCATATGCAGATGTAACCTAAAAGTAGCATCTCACGTTCCGTCCGCAGTGAATTGTAATTGGACTAGGAGAGGTTTGCCCTTGTGGGAAGAAAATTATACCGTAGTAGTTTTGCAAAACTGAGTCGTAGTGGTGTCAGCTAATGTGCCGCTCACATCCTACAGGTTGTGTAGGAGAATAGATGGCAGTTGTGTACTCGGAGCAGGGGTTACACTATAGAATTTATCTTTTAAAGGGTTTGGTCGTGCCGTAGCTAAATGTTCTGTAAGCTCAGAAGGTGTAATTAAGATTCCACAGCCTACACAACAGGCTCAGAATCGTGCAGAAAAAGTGAGCTCTGTGGGGAAACCCAGCCAGAAGGGCGGGGTATAAATATTATTATTATTATCATCATCATCATTTTCTCCCTTCTGCTTTGGCCTAGATAAGATGAACAGGGGCCATAGTTACATGCTAAGTGCAAGTTTAGTGCTAAATGTCCAGCATAGTACAGTGGTGCCTTGGTTCTCGAACTTAATCCGTTCCAGGAGTCCATTCGACTCCCGAAACCATTCGAAAACCAAGGCACGGCTTCCGATTGGCTCCAGGAACTTCCTGCACTCAAGCGGAAGCCTCACCGGACATCCGGCTTCCAAAAAACGTTCGCAAACCGCAACACTTACTTCCGGGTTTGCGATGTTCGGGAGCTGATTTGTTCGGCCACTAAGACGTTCAGGAACCAAGGTTCCGCTGTACATGTATCTGGATTGGTTAACTTTGAGTTACAGCTCAGAGGCACTCCTGAGGGTGTGAAAATTTCTGTCTGTCAGCCCACTTGAACTCCAGATTTGAATCTCTGTAATTTTTCTCTCTGGCGAAATAATGAAGTTTGTCAAAATAATGTGATGTCTCTCTCTCTGTGTGTGTGTGTGTGTGTGTGTGTGTGTGTGTGTGTGTGTCTCCAAATCTGCAAAGTCGCATCAGAATCGTGCTCTCTCCCCCCCCCCCCCACTGATGAATAAAAAACTTTTGTTCTGTGTAAAATATTTTGGTTGCTTTGTGGACTAAGGCAGTGTGATCTGTGCTTCACTGGGGCCAAAGACTGACACTTCCTCTCCCGTGCTCTGCAGCCCTCCCTCAAAATCTGCTCTGGAGGGTTGGGGAACCCTCCAGGGTATATTTTGGGGGGACACATGGGGAAGAAATAGAATTCCCAATTGTGACAGCAGATCTAAGCACACAGAGAAATGGGTACAATCCTAGGTGTCTGTTGTATCCTGTTCAATTTCCTATGTTTTTGGTAGGCAGGAAAATAATTTAAAATGGTAAAATGAGTAAAACATTGTTAAACAGTGAAATCTCAGCAGGCGCTACTCTATTCCCATGTAATTCCATTTAAAAAATGTACAAATGTAGGAGCTTTGCCTTGTTTTCCAGAGCTGTGTGGCTGCTGTACTATGAAAAGTGGAAAGCAGAGTTATTTTGATACTTGGCTGATATGGCTGAAGGGGGAATCTCAGGGATAAGTCCACCAGATAAAGCCTTGGAGAACATATATTTTGGGAAATATTGAAATATCTTTCCTATTAGAGCTAAACTCAGTTTAGTTTAAGAATATAAAATGCAGTAAAGTAATACTGTATGGTACATACGTATATGGAATTAAAAAGCGGAAGTGCCTCACTTTTATTCAAACAACAATTACAAATGTACTCATTAATTATCTTTCATTTCCAAAACCAGAAGTTTATTGCAGCGGGCAAAAATCCATCCATCTGTAAATTGTCCTGTAAATGTTGAAAGTCAAGGTATAAATGTTATAGGTGTGTGCCATCTATACAATTGCCACCTTCAAAATGCAACACAAGAACCTGCAACATTTGTTTAGCCGAGGTGGCAATGGGATGCATGGACACTTTCCGCTCTTGTGTCGTGGAAGGAGCCTGAGGTCTGCATCCAGCCTGAGAGATCAGTGCATCTAGGAGTGTCAGGAATCTGGATATTGTTGAGCTCAACATTGGCATGGATTCAAAAGGTGCCTGTGTGGGTAGAATATGTTTCCTTTTGTGCCAGAGATATCTCCTTCAGTGTTTATCTGCAGCCTCCAGGCCACGTCCCACACCTTTCCTGGGGATCCTCCTAATCCTTGGGAGAGGTTTTTGCCAAGGACACAGGTGACTGCAGTGAGGAAGAGGAGATGGCAAAGCCTTATTAAAGCTTTGAACTCTGCACAATGCTCTTTTGGACGCCTATCACATTAGACAATATATCCATGAAAATACTACCATCTCAGGCTTTATCCTAATTGGTTTCTGAACCATCAGCTGTCTCTGTTTTTGTCCTTCAGGTTACCCCACCCTGCATGGCCTTAGGACCAGCGGTGGAGAACCTCATGCCTGCAGGCCAGACTTGGCCCAGCAGGTCTCCCCATTTGGCTCACCAAGTCATCTCCAGGAAGCCCCACCTGCCTGCCCTACACTTGACACTAGACCTGGCATCAAATGTGGGCAGGTAAGGGCAGGGCTTCAAAGGAAAATCAAGAGCTTCAAGTGAGCTCCTGGTTGTTTCTTTTCTGGAGCAAAGCATGATCCCACCCACCCACCTCTCAGCTCATGCCTTGCTCAAGGAACGGGACACAGTTTCCGTTTAATCATGGAAGCCTCTTTTCCCTCCCAGTGCTACGTTTTGCAGACTTGGTTGTTGGGTCTTTAAAGCACAGCACAGGGCTTTCCAACAACCTCCATGGTTCTCCTTCAAACCTGCTGTCAGAGACTGCCTCCAGGTCCCAGCTCACAGAGGACCAACGCTAGCCAGAAGAACTGTACAAAAGTCTTTATTGAAATATAGTTTCCATTTCCAAACCCTAGCGTGCGTCTCTACGTCTAGACCCTAGATCGGCGAAGCTCCATCTGAATCTCCGCCCCCTGTACACCAGCTTAAGACTCTAGCCTTACCCCACCTCTTGCGTCTCTCCTTTCGCCTCTGGGTCCTACCACCCCCCGGGGTCCCTTCCTGCCTGGACGCTTCGGATGCGGACCCCTCGGACTCCTCCCCCTCCTTTCGGCGTGCTTTAGGACCTGGCTCCCTTTCCGGGCTGCTCATTGCGCCACCCTCTTGTACATTTGAACTTGGCGCGCACGCGCTGTCTCCGACCCTCCTTTCTACCGTTTCCTCGCTCTCTGACGCAGGCGTGGCCAACCCCGACTCATGTCCTCCCGCTGACGGAGAGCTGCCTGGTGCCGATGCCTGGGACTCCTCCCCCCTACTGCTCTCCGGTGGGGAAGCTGGTCCCGATTTCCAGCTGCTGCTCTCCGAGTCCCCTCTGGCCCCTCCTTCCTGGGGTGTTCCCTTTGGCAATCCCCTAGCTCTGCCCACGGGAGCCCCTTTCTGTGAATCCTCCGATTCGCTGGAGAGACTTAGAGACCTCGGGCGGCTATCATCGCTAACTTCTCCCTCGGATTCCTCCCCATCGGTCTCTAATCCCTCCTTTTCCTGCCCCTCTGCTCCTGAGCCCCTGACACCTGCACTTCGAAATCCTGACAACTGAGGCTTCTAAGTGCAGTATTTCCTGATGTCACTATGATATCAAGTGGTTGTCAAACTTGGTCCACAAGAGTTGAGGAGATTAAGATTTGGCCTGCTGGCCAAAAGGATTTCTCTTCCTCTGACTTAGGAGAACAAAAAGTATGTACAGATTGAAACAACTTTTTCTGACCTTGGGGTGTGTGTGCGTGCGTGTTTTGCTGTATGTATTTCCAGACACAGTGGTCAGTTTATTTCACATGCTGTAGAAGGCCAAGGAATCTAATGCAGACAAAGAGTTTAAGTGTATATAGAAGTGTAATTGCCTAGTATTGTCGATTGCATTCAAATAGCTAAGGATTTTGGGTTTGTATGGGCAACTAAAATAAATAAATAAGACAGACAGACAGACTGCAGATATATATATATATATATAGAGAGAGAGAGAGAGAGAGAGAGATTTACCTGGGAGGAATTCCTGTTGAGCTTAATGATGCTTACATTGCTATCTTATATCACATGCTAAAGCTGTGTTAGAGGCTGATGACCTAGTCCCTGAGTTCTTACTCAAAAGGAGCTCACACCTGCCATTAAGAGTCTCAGACACAAACCAGTGGCAAATATGGCCAGGCAGCTGTTTCCGTCTACATCTGGCCAGCTGGTTTTTTATTTTTGCACATCAAATGTTGGACAACAGCTATCTCAAATTTCAAGGATAATGCATGTTGTAATACATTGTGTCCTTGGAAGGCAGGGTTGAGTAGGGCTTAGAGGCAAATGGTGCTCCGTGTTCCTGACCATCCGATCATCACATTCCCGTTGAGAAAGTATTGCAAAATAGGCCGTTACCTACAGCTGATGAGCTCCAAGAAGAGCGAAACCTGTTAAAATAGGTCCTGTAGTATTGGCCAAGAGAGCAGCTCCTTGGTGTGGCACTCTTGCCCCAGTAAACATGCTCTGGTTATCTCTCGCTTGGACTACTGCAATGCGCTCTACGTGGGGCTACCTTTGAAGGTGACCCGGAAACTGTAATTAATCCAGAATGCGGCAGCTAGACTGGTGACTGGGAGCGGCCGCCGAGACCACATAACACCAGTCTTGAAAGACCTACACTGGCTCCCAGTACGTTTCCTTGCACAATTCAAAGTGCTGGTGCTGACCTTTAAAGCCCTTAACGGCCTCAGCCCAGTAGACCTGAAGGAGCGTCTCCACCTCCATCGTTCTGCCCGGACACTGAAGTCCAGCGCCAAGGGCCTTCTGGCGGTTCCCTCTCTGCGAGAAGCCAAGTTACAGGGAACCAGGCAGAGGGCCTTCTCGGTGGTGGCACCTGCCCTGTGGAACGCCCTCCCACCAGATGTCAAAGAGAAAAATAACTACCAAACTTTTAGAAGACATCTGAAGGCAGCTCTGTTTAGGGAAGCTTTTAATGTTTAATAGGTTATTGTATTTTAGTGTTTTGTTGGAAGCCACCCAGAGTGGCTGGGGAAACCCAGCCAGATGGGCGGGGTATAAATAATAAATTATTATTATTATTTATTAAACTATGATGCCTCCCTGGGATCACCAGTAAGGCTACCCAGGCATGTGACTTTTAAACTTTTTAAATTATTTTAGCTAATCCTGCCTTCCGAGGCAGAAGTCACAGGGCACGCTTCTGTCAGCCCCTTCCTGTACCACTACTTCTCCCTTGCATTTCCATTTTGACATGCACCTTCCTTTTCCCCATCTGATTTCTTACATCAGAAAAATAACGAGGAAAGAATTTGCATTATCTCTTTAAATTTAGCATTCCAAAAACTCTTGGCACGTGTGGGAATGCATGTAGGCTACTGCTACTACTGTTTAGAATACCAGGACCGTTGTGAAAGGCAACTGGACAGAAAAGGCAAGGCTAGTTCTTCTTTGCCATATCTAAGGAGCATCGCACGACTCCACTGATCCTGCTTATAGTCGTCTTTCAGAGAACTGACTGAGCAGCGAAATCAGTGGAAGAGGGCAAGCAGGCCGTATGTTCATAGACAAACAGGTTTTTTTTGTTTTGTTTTGCATTCCTTCCATGAAAATAGGAATTCCACTCCTGGGCTTCATGTGATAAAGTTGTCCCGAATGGAAAGAAAAGGTTCTGCTGCTCCAGGGCAGTGGGAGAGGAGCTGCACACCTGCTCCCATTGAAACCTCCTGCACTTTCAATGTAGACCTTGCAAACAAATGCAAAAATGCTGTCGTCCCAGTAGCTTTTCTGGTGGCTGACGTGGAGGGCTAACGTAGCATAAGCAAGGGAAGCATCAGTATTACTCAGACACAATGCTGGAGAAGGAGCCACAATGGAGAGCTGCCTGTTTCTAAGTCGGTGCTGTTTGCAAAACGGAGGTGGCAGAAGTTTTTAGTGTCATTTTTATTTCCTAAAGCAAAAGCAACCATCTCACTCCTGTCAGCCTGTTTTGCAAAATAAAGCTGCCCTCTTCTTTCCCACTTGTACCTGGGTCTGTATTTAAAACAAAATCGCAGGAGGAGGTTTCTTTATCTTGCTAGCATTTCCCCCCCTTCTCTGCATACATTCCAGCTCTCAGACTACCAAAGTAATTGGCGTAGTTCACTTTGCCTAGTGGTTTCTGTTCGCTGTTTCCTGTGTGACTTTCTAGATCAGATTAATACGGAGACTTCACGAACCCCCTGCAGGCTGGCTTAGCAAGAGAAGTCAATGGGGCTGAACCTCTCACTTTGTGTCTTTAGGATGATTGAGGAGAGCGGGAAGAGGAGGAGAACGATGGCGGAGAAGAGGCAGCTGTTTATGGAAATGAGTAAGTGGAACTCTGCTGTAGCTGACAACTTCACAAAATAACGTTCTGCAGTCTTTTGAATGCATGTTAAAATGAACCATGGAAAGAGAAGAGAAGTCGCTGGATATTTTAAAGTTTGTAAAATGTTTATTTGAAATTGTAAAACAGAATATTTAATAACATGGGTTTTTTATTTTAATAATAATGATTCTTAACTAAATTGGTTCCACTTCAGAGTTTTGGGGTGTCACATTTCAAAGACCAGGGGTGTTTGTGAAGCATATACACTTACATGTTCCAGTCTTCAAATAACATCTAGTGGTCACCTCATCTCGCATCCCATGACACCCTAAAGAAGCATTGGTTGAATTCTGGGGACGAGGGTCTACCTTAGCTCTCAGCTTTTGGGGATCCAGCTCCCTGTTCCATGCTTGATCCTCAGTTTCCACCCCTGACCATTTTCCTTGAGATATTTGGGGAAATGCCATCCAGGGGGAGGCTGCTGGCATTGCCAAGGGCAGCTGCAAAAATGAGAAAAGAGGGGGGGGGGCAAGGCTCTGAGGCTGTTTGCCAACATGTCATGGGGCCTTAAATGACAGGATTCCGTTATTGCTCAAATACTGATAGATTATTTTTAAAGCAGAACAAAAACATTGTTTAATCAACATCCTAAAGGCAATTACAGAAACAGGTTACTTAAATGTTCCTGTGAAAACGTTTGTTTGTTTTTAAGTGTATGAATTGTTATAATGTTTAGCAGGTAAGAACTCCAGAATGCACACCTGGGCAAGACCTTTTTGAGATCCAGCAAAAATGCCACAAATGGTCATCCACTGATTGGAGGAGTATTGGGGCTGCGGGTGGGTGATTGACATATGGCATGACATAGTGTTATATATGCTTTATTGATGTTTTCACTGTTGTGCCATTTTAAGTTATTTCATAGGAAACGATTCAGAAAGGAAGTGAAGGAAATTAATAGTTCTGACACAGAATTACCAGCTGCCTTGAAAACTAGGCCAAAAGTGCAGTTGGGAAATGGATTCTGTGCCGGGATGTGATCCAAGGCCTCTTCCCACTAGAAGACAAGAACTCTCTTGCTTCTAATTCACAGGGGCTCAGAACTTCGACGTCATCAGATTGTCAACGTATCGGACTGCCTGCAAACTGAGATTCGTGCAAAAAAGATGTAATCGTAAGTGAAAAGTTCCACCCTCTGTAGAAACATCTTAGATAAGTGCACATGTAAAGATTTATCTTCGCATAAACTCTTCTGTATTGCACTGACTCAGCTCACAATAAGAACAAATCAACCCAAACCTTGCATTGTTTGGGGGAAAGATAGACAAAATTAAAAGTGGTAATGCCAAGCTGGGAAAAGCTTTCTGTGCCTCCACCTCCTTTGCACAACGTCCTTGTTGTCATGTGCTGATGTCCTCCTGTTGATCCACATGAGGCACACAAAGACTAACTTTTATTTGGAAGATCCCATGATATTCTTTCTTCTGGCCAGGGGACAATCTGGTGCTTTGAAGTACACGCTTGAAGATCACGCACAGAGAACTTGAATGACCGAGTGAAGGGCAGTGTTCAGATGGGATCAAAGTGTTGTAGCTGTGCATAAACTACAGGGCAATGTGCAAGAGAGGGGTGTGTTGAAGAGGCATGGAGAAGGCCGTGTGACTTAGAAATGATGTTGAGAGGAGGAAACAGCCTGGTGGGAGGAAACTCTCTCTCTGTGTGTGTAATTGGACTCTCTGGCACTGAGCATGTTCTTGTTAGTTTGGAAATGTCACAGGAAGAGTCTGTTGGGCAGGGTCACATGGCACAGAGAAGAATGAGGAGGCCGCTTCCAGACAGCCAGTATTTTGTGGGAGAGATAGAGTGGCATCCTGGGAAATTCAGGTTACACAATTCAAGTGGGTTTGGGCTGCCTGAGCAACTTTCCTCCCAGAAAGTGCAGAATAACAATCGCTCAACACAAAAGACTCAGAACTACTCGCTCAATAGACAGAGGATGCTGTGTAACCAAATCAGGATGAGTGCTCAATCAACATGTCATCTGGAAGTCACCTAAGCGATAAAAAAAGAAGCAGGGAATCGTGTCCTAGAGAATGCAAGGGCCATGGCAAGATCATCATGTGGCATGGCTGTATTTGGGGTGAAAAGTAAAGGGTTGGGGCCCTGATCCAGTGGAGCTGAAAGACCCTACCCTGCCCTCCTCCATATGGATCATTAGAGAGTGTCACACTTCAGAGTTGTGTTTTTTTCTTGCCATCCACACCCCACCCTTGGGTGGTTGGCCCATCCTCCATCTCCCCCCCCCCACTCCATGCAAGGGGGCAGTCACTTCCTTGCTTGCAAGCAGAGTTCAGTGGACTAACAGCCCGTCGCCCTCTCCACCCTCCCCTGTTAGAATAAGGAAAGCCTGGCTGTTCTCTTTTTTTTTTTAATAAATTTTTATTAGTTTTTCACAATTAGAACACACAACAAAAACATAAAAAACATAACAAACATAAAATGGACCTCCCCATACCACCCCTTTTCTGCATCCTTGTTTCAAATTTTCCCAGCAACCCTTCAATCATCAAATTATTTAGACCATTTCTTATAGTTGTCTTCATTAAGTTATTAATTACAGCTGTAGTTCTTTATTTCCTATCTCCCTGACCTCCTAATTTTCATCCAAGCCTGGCTGTTCTCAAGGGGCTTCTCTTTGTGTTTTGCCACCGGGGGCTGCTGTATCTGTGGAAACAGCACTATGGGGACATCTGGTAATGGGAAAACAAACAACTGTGGCTTAGCTTTAGGTTTACCAAGCAAGGGAAATGCGTTTGGGGGAGGCAGGCAGGCAGGCAGCAACGCCCAGTTATTGAATCCAGACAAGATGCTGTATTTGCAGCGTCTGGCCTTGTTTAGTGCGACCAAGAGGGGAGGGGTGCCACTCACCTGACTGTATTTATATCCTGTTTCCTAGCCAAAATGCAGCCCCCAAGGTTGATGCAATGCATCCTCAGTCTGCCGAAATATACTTCTGCACGTGGCCACGCTCATGCTGCCTCAGTGCTGGGGCCAAGGAGGCTGGTTGTTGGAGGCTGGCTGGGGGTGGTGAGGGGGTGCAGTTTCTCCCCACACCACTCTTTCCTCAGCCAGGCTTTCCCCTCTTCCTACAGGCATTTCACTTGTGTACTGATAAGGCAAGTCTACACCCAACCCTGGACAGCCAGCCACAAAGATTGGCCATGTAAACTGCATTTCAGTCTTGCAGCGCCAAGTTAAGACTGTGAAGATACCGTATTTTTCACCCCATAGGACGCACTTTTCCCCCTCCAAAAATGAAGGGGAAATGTGTGTGCGTCTTATGGGGCGAATGCAGGCTTTTGTTGAAGCCTGGAGAGCGAGAGGCTTTGGTGTGCACCGACCCCTTTCGCTCTCCAGGCTTCAGGAAGCTATCCGCAAGCCTCGCGCGCCCAGCGGGAGGTCCCACCGGGCACACGAGGCTTGCAGGCAGCAGCCTGTTCTGGGGGCTGGGGTCAGGGGAAGCTCGGGCTTCCCCCGCGCCAGCCCCGCGCCTGGGGGCGAAATAATTTTTCCCCCCTTTATTTCCCCCCCCCCAAATCTAGGTGTGTCCTATGGGGCGGTGCGTCCTATGGGGCAAAAAATACGGTAATCATGGAGCCTCAGCTGTAATTTGACAGCTCTGGCTGAACCCCTGGAGAAAGCTGGCAGAGAGCAGCTTGACTCTGTTGGCTGAAGAGTTAGCAGAATGCACAAAGAATCATAAGAGTTGAAGGGACCCAAGGGGTCATCTAGTCCAACCCCCTGTAATGCACAAACTGCAACTAAGGAATCCCCAACAGATAGGATAGCCGTCCAGCCAGCCACCCCCATGAGCTGTGCCTGTAGAAGGAAATTCCTGGAAACGTTACTGTGTTTTACGGTAGGGATGCTTCATAAAAACGCAGCCGAACTTGCATCAATTAGGTGTAAAACTTGTCTTTTCCCTTTCCCTTCCAGTTCACCTTGTGGATATCTGGAATATGATTGAAGCCTTCCGAGATAATGGCCTTAACACATTGGATCACAACACGGAGATCAATGTGTCTCGATTAGAAACCATCATTTCCTCCATCTACTACCAGCTGAACAAACGCCTTCCTTCTACTCACCAGATCAGCGTGGAGCAATCCATCAGCCTTCTCCTCAACTTCATGATAGCAGCATATGACAGGTCAGGGGCTTCTCTCTCCATCAGGCTGCGTTGCTTCCTGGCAGCCATTGCGTGGGCTGGGGCAGAGCTTGAGGCCTTGGGCACCCCTGGGCTAGAGCAGGCTTTGGCCCTTGACAGAGAATCACACCCATGTTTCATCCTCAGAGCCCTGCTTTGAGCAAGGTGGTTTATCCCCCTGTGGTGTCTCGGTGTTCCTTCAGGCTGCAGATCGAGACAGATTTGTGAGCTCATGTGCTATAGTCATCTGCTCTGTCAGCAATTAAAAACGGAGTGAATGTTCCTGCTGCAAAGTGAGCATGGGCCTAGAACGTGACCCTGCAGCACACACACACTTCAAACCCTGTTGCTCAGGGTGTGGTGTGGATTCCGCACACCAAGAAATCTGACCAGTTGAAAGGTTATAGAGGGTGATGGGATTTTTTTCATCCGAATGTGGGATTCAAAAACTACATTTTTAAAATGGCGCAGTCCAATTCCATGAGGCTAAAAGGAGCCTTCCTTGTAACCTCTCTCCAAAGGTGCCTTTACGCAAGCTGCTGGGGGCAAGGAAATTGCTGCAGCGGTTGTTGCAAAAGGCTGGCTCAAGCTAAGGTTTCCCCATGGAGTTGCACACCCAATTTATGTGTTCTGTGCTACTGCAGGGGAAAGCATGTTGTACCCAGTTCTGGGTACCAGCCCCACCCCTTCCTAGTCCCTTTGGCATCTTTCTTTGGGGCTGAATATGAAGGTGAAGCAGCAGTTTCACTTGTGAATCTCCAGTAGTCACCCTCCATATCCCCAATTTTAGGCCATTGTGGAGCAATGTGTAAGCCTCTAATCCCAGCCAAGAGCAGGAGAGCCAAAAACTCCTCAAGATAGGCTTTGCTTCATTTCACCTGGCTGGCAGCTGTTGAAGTTTTTCTGCTGTGCATGTTGGAACAGTGTGCGCTCTTGGGCAAGAGAGATGGAAAACTTGGCTTTACTGGCAGGGAAGACTCTGCTGGTGTTTCGGATGGGAGCTCTCTGTCTTTCTGCAGCTGCCCTCTCCAGTAGAAACTGCTCCTCTTCCTCCTCAATGGTTGCAGTTGGGAGGCAGAAGACTTTGTAGACCAGAGGAGGACAAGTTGTGTCGTGATGGAAGTACAATAAGGTTTCACAGGATCTATTTACTTAATATTTTGAGACTTGGGGGCTGATAGCATCCTTGGGAGTCCTTTTTCCTTTACAGCCTTCCTGTGTGTACAAAGTAGCCCAGTCAGTGCAGAAGAGGCTTCTCTTATGAGAAGGCCTCTTGTGTTGCTCAGGTGGCAAGCATGCTGTCATCCTCAATCGGCTGAGGACCTTTGTGCATCTTCGTTCTGCTAGGAGTGTTTAAAAAACATGTCCCTTTCCTTTATGGCAATAGAATCACCTCTGACAACATGGATGCAGGCAAAAACATCTCAGCACATCTCATTATTCCGATAACCTCTGTTGGGCGCAGCTAACGGAAGCCTTCTCTCCCCCCCCCCGCATTGCATAAGATGTTCCACCCCATGACCAGCCAGGAAAATGTGGGGCAGTTTTCCTTCTTGGATACTTTCTGAATGTTGCTTTTGTGTTGTCCTGCTGAATAAGTTGTGTCTGTGCATGAATGGATCATAGACTTGCTTCTGTCACAATGTGCAACGTCTGGGTTGCAAGCTGCCTTGAGCATGGTTTTAGCTTTGGAAAGGCAGCATAAAAATAAAATGATTTATTGATTGAACTGCAGCTTGTTTTTTTACAGTGAGGGCCACGGAAAGTTGACGGTGTTTTCCATAAAAGCCATGTTGGCAACCATGTGTGGTGGGAAGATTCTGGACAAGTTGAGATGTGAGTATTTTAAGGAGATAATTCGGGGTAGGTGGAAGGATACTGCATAATCCTGTCCTTAAAAGTAAAAAAATGCCCCCCCCCATCAGCTGCAGAAGCTATCCCTTGCTTTGTGTTCTTCTGCTTACCTGTTCAGTAACAAGAACGCAGGAAGAGTCTGCTGAATCAAGTTGATGGATCAGGCCCTTGTCCACAAGTATCACTGGAGTTATGTGAGAACGAGAAAAACTTTTCTCTGAAGACTTGAGGCTCAGCTGAGAGTAGCAGTGTGGGGCAGGGGAGAGTGCCTGCCATTTCTCCCCTTGGTCTTGCCTGCTGGAAGGCCTGGTGCTGACTGGGAACACTTTGGGGGTTTCCCTGGTGAATGGGAGTCAGCTGTTCTCCCTCTCTGGGCAGGCCTCTCTCTCTTCTGCTGCCTTGGCCCCCTCAGCCCTTCGCTTTTCCCAGTTCTAGCCCACCAGAGTTTCTCTCGTTGCCGTCTTCCATAGGACGCCCTCCTAAGCCTCCTTCCCCCGGGGGCTTGGCTCTGCTTTCTCCTTCCAATCCCTGAATGTCCTTTTGCAAATAACTGACTCTGCCTGCTCAGTTTGCGGCACACCTGCTGGAGAGCAGGACTTGACTTGGTTCCTAACACCTTTCTGTCCTTTTGTTGTTGTTTAGTCATTTAGTCGTGTCCGATTCTTCATGACCCCCTGGACCAGAGCACACCAGGCCCTCCTGTCTTCCACTGCCTCCCGCAGTTTGGTCAAACTCATGCTGGAAGCTTTGAGAACACTGTCCCACCATCTCGTCCTCTGTCATCCCCTTCTCCTTGTGCCCTCCATCTTTCCCAGCATCAGGGTCTTTTCCAGGGAGTCTTCTCTTCTCATGAGGTGGCCAAAGTACTGGAGCCTCAGCTTCAGGATCTGTCCTTCCAGTGAGCACTCAGGGCTGATTTCCTTCAGAATGTTTCCTGCTTGGCAGGGGGTTGGACTCAATGGCCCTTGTGGTCTATTCCAACTCTATGATTCTATGATTCTATGAATGGAGAGGTTTGATCTTCTTGCAGTCCATGGGACTCTCAAGAGTCTCCTCCAGCACCAGAATTCAAAAGCATCCATTCTTCGGCGATCAGCCTTCTTTATGGTCCAGCTCTCACTTCCATACATCACTACTGGGAAAACCAGAGGTTTAACTACACGGACCTTTGTTGGCAAGGTGTCCTTGGGTGTGTATAAATAACTTCTTCGTGGCTGTGGACTAGGAGTTCCAATAGGCACTGCAGGCATCATTCTTTATCCTGGGCTCTCTGTTCCCCCCACCCCACTTTAAAATACAATACAATACAATACAATACAATAATCTGTGGTGCTAATTTTCTCTCCAAGAATAAAATTCCCAGACAGGGTCAGCCTGAGACGTTTTGATGCCTGGGGTTCAGAATCCGGCTGATCTTCCCTCTCCTCTTTTCCTAGCATTGAAAATAATTTCACGTTAGATAACTGCTGACTCAGCTGCCCTTCAGCCGCACTCAAGATCTGCTTCCTCGCGCTGCCTGACAGTCCTTGAACCCCTCCTTGGGCTTTTCTGGCACCCCGTGAGCTCACGCTGCCCCTCCAGACTGGAGCTTCTGTTTCGGTGCTTCTTGAGATCAGAGGCGGCCAGGGAACAAGGCTGCCAGGATCAGGCGGTGGCCACGGGCTGTCCATCTGAAGTATTGGTCAAAAGGAGCCTTGTTTTCTTTTTCTTTTTAAAAGATATTTATTAGAATTTTCCAGATTATTACAATGAAAAAAAAGAGATAACAAAGAATAAAAAAGAAAACAAGAACACTCACAAAAAATAGAAAAATACCAAAAAGAAAAATCTAAAAACACGCAAAGTTCATCATACCTATTTTTCATTAACATACTTCCCCGACCTCCTCAAACCTCCCTTCCTTATATTCCAATTTACCTTGTTTACTCAGCAAATTATTAATTCTCAAATTTAATGTTGCTTATTCCCCAATCTTATTTATTCCTCTCTTAAACCTTTTCAGCTGGAAACCACTTAATTTCTATCCAACATCATTCTAACATTCCTTAATTTTACAATATCTCTGAAGATAATCTTTAAACTTCTTCCAATCTTCTTCCGCCGACTCTTTTCCCTGGTCTCGAATTCTGCCGGTCATTTCTGCCAGTCCCATATAGTCTATCATCTTCATCTGCCAATCTTCCAAAAAGGAGCCTTGTTTTCTGCCCTGGCTGGCTGTGCTCTTGATGTTCTATTTCCACTATGTCACCCACAATTCGTCTGCTTAAGCAGCAGATATCCTGGCTTCTCTTTGCCCTGATCAACTTTCCTCGCTCTCTTACAGTCCTTCTGATTGTAGAACCTACAGGTTCCCAGCTTGCTGCTTATTAATTTCATGAAATGTATACACCACTTGAGTGTCAAAAACCTCAAAGGGGTTTACAAAATTTTAAAACCATAAAATAAGGAAAAAATTACAATACAGTGGTACCTCGGGTTACGAACAGCCTAGTTAACTAACTTTTTGGATTACGAACACTGTTTTATTTATTTTATAGTACAGTACATTGATTATTGCTTTCATTTTATGGATCAATGGTCTTGTTAGATAGTAAAATTCATGTTAAATTGCTGGTTTATGGGTTGTTTTTAAAAGTTTGGAACAGATTAATCCATTTTGCATTACTTTCTATGGGAAAGCGTGACTTGGTTTAAGAACGCTTTGGTTTAAGAACGGACTTCCGGAATGGATTAAGTTCATAAAGCAAGGTACCACTGTACATTAAAACATATAAGAAGTTAGCAGATTAAAATTCACACCAGCATTTCTAAGCATCTGGGTAGGCTTGTCTAAACAAGAACGTTTTGGCAGCTAGTGTGCAGAAGGTCCTTTTTCTTCATCCTCCTCCTTCGTAGAAGAAGTGTTGGAGTTGGCTTGTCTTTCTCCTCCGCTCCACCACCAGCAGAGCCAAGATGCTTCACCATCGCCGCCTTGATCCTTCTGCATGTGGAGCTCCTTTTCTCAAAGCTTTGTGTGCTGTGCTTTCAGGACTATTTGGCGTTCTGATTTCCTCTTAACTTCATTCTAGATACGGGCAAATAGTTCTTCCATTCTCTACTCAAGTACTGCTGCGTTAAGTTGCTTTAAGCCTTTTAAGATTCACGGTTAATTCCCTTCTGCCACTCCTCCAGGAGTACTTGACAGAGTGCAGCAAAGGATTAAGAATGCAAGTCCCTTTTTAAAAAGAAGTTTAGAAATCTTGCTAAAGGTGTTATCCCCTCCTCCAAGAAGAAATTGGCCTGTCATGTTTAGAGGGAAATTCTCAGTGCACAGAAGACAAAAAGTCACTTGCTTTTTGGGGGGGGTGATAGAAAGGTGTATACAAAGAACATAAGAATAATTTGCTGGATCAGACCAATGGCCCCTCTAGTCCAGCCTCCTGTTCTCCCAGTGGCCAGCCAGATGCCTGTGGAAAACTCACAAGCAAGACCTGAGTACAAGAGCACTTTTCCCTCTATGGTTCCCAACAGCTGGTATTCAGAAGCAGGCCTGTCTCTGGCTATTCATGACCAGGAGCCATTGACAGCCTATTTAAAGTCGTGTGGTGCAAATATTGCCTCCGCCCCACCCCATGAAATAATTTAAAAGTAGACGTAATTGTTGTGTCCTTTCCATAAGGGCAGCGTTTACAGTTAATCCGAATTTGATTTGCGTTTTTTAGATATCTTCTCTCAAATGTCGGACTCCAACGGCCTGATGATATTTTCAAAGTTTGACCAGTTTCTGAGAGAGGTTCTCAAACTTCCCACAGCTGTGTTTGAAGGGCCTTCCTTTGGGTACACGGAAAACTCTGTGCGGACGTGTTTCTCCCAGCAGGTAAAGTTTTTGAAAGGGGAAGGTTTGGAGGAGATCCTGTGCTAAAGGCTTTCTGTGCTGCTGTTGCTTCTTCCAAAGGAGCCTCCAAGCTGGAGTCCAGCAGAAGAGGCAATACAGCTGAAGTTCCCCTTGGAACTCTGCCTGGTTCTGGGATCAGTTTAAGCTACCTGATTAAATCAACATGGAGCATGAAGCATGTGTGTGTGTGTAAGACACTTAGAAAATAATAAAAATTACGTACATGCATTTGGTCTACAGCTGGGGGTAACCAAAGCAGGTCAGCTCTGTGAGAAGGCGCTCGGATGGATGGCTGCTAACAGATTGAGGTTGAATCCTGACAAGACAGAAGTACTGTTCTTGGGGGGACAGGAGGCGGACGGGTGTGGAGGACCCCCTGGTCCTGAATGGGGTCACTGTGCCCCTGAAGGAGCAGGTGGGCAGCCTGGGAGTCATTCTGGACTCACAGCTGTCCATGGAGGCACAGGTCAATTCTGTGTCCAGGGCAGCTGTTTATCAGCTCCATCTGGTACGCAGGATGAGACCCTTCCTGCCCACAGACTGACTGGCCAGAGTGATGCATGCTCTGGTTATCTCTCGCTTGGACTACTGCAATGCACTCTACGTGGGGCTACCTTTGAAGGTGACCCAGAAACTGCAATTAATCCAGAATGCGGCAGCTAAACTGGTGACTGGGAGCGGCCGCCGGGACCACAGAACACTGGTCTTGAAAGACCTACACTGGCTCCCAGTATGTTTCCTTGCGCAATTCAAAGTGTTGGTGCTGACCTTTAAAGCCCTAAACGGCCTCAGCCCAGTAGACCTGAAGGAGCATCTCCACCACCATCGTTCTGCCCGGACACTGAGGTCCAGCGCCAAGGGCCTTCTGGCGGTTCCCTCTCAGCGAGAAGCCAAGTTACAGGGAACCAGGCAGAGGGCCTTCTCGGTAGTGGCACCCGCCCTGTGGAATGCCCTCCCATCAGATGTCAAAGAGAAAAATAACTACGAAACTTTTAGAAGACATCTGAAGGCAGCCCTGTTTAGGGAAGCTTTTAATGTTTAACAGATTATTGTATTTTAGTGTTCTGTTCGAAGCCGCCCAGAGTGGCTGGGGAAACCCAGCCAGATGGGCGGGGTATAAATATATTATTATTATTATTATTATTATTATTATTATTATTATTATTATTA
>JAXCMG010000060.1:4316891-4331381 GCA_034642415.1 Podarcis siculus
TATTATTATTATTATTATTATTATTATTATTATTATTATTATTATTATTATTATTAATTTATTTCTCCTGGAAGGAAGTGATCAATGGGAGCTAACGGTAAAGCTTGGCAGGGGGAGGGAGATTCCAGGCAGACGATGGCTTTTAACTGGAGATCTGACCATGACCTGGAAGGGGCATTGACCTTGAGGGAGCCATCCCAATACTCTGCACCCTACAGCCATTTCAAGCTAAAACCACTACTGGAAGGAGAAGGTGAAAGGACCTGGAGACTCTCCCTGCTGCTCTTTATCTGAGATGCAGGGAGCACTCCTGAAAGGGCAGCTGAGTGAGGGAGCTTCCAAAGAGACAGGGAACCCAAGGCAGGAGCCTGGAAGAACATGGGATACAGCGGAATCAGGAGGCACCCTGTGCCATCGCAACTGATACCAAGCTCTTCCCATAGAGGGGAGCTGTGAGTTGTCCACAGAAGAGACCCTCCACCCACTGTCCCACAGGATGCAAAGGGGGCTCTCCCTCAGGAGGAGGGGGCGGGTTGTGTGGTGCAAACGGATCACAGGCAGTTTCCTTCGTTCCCGGGGTGCACATCCAAGGCGTGAGGAGGAGGTTGCCACAGCCGCTCAAGCCCACAAGCTCCATCGCCTGTTCCTTCCGACTGATCCTGGTAGGAATGGATGACGCAGCCTGGAGAAGCCTCATATGGATCCCTGTGAGGCTCCAGAGAGGAAAGTGCCCAGTTGAAGACAAAGGGGTGTCCTCTGGGTTCTGCTGAAGTTAGTTGCATTTCAGCCCCAGTAAAATACAGCCATACCTCATGTTACATTTGCTTCGTGTTACGTTCTTTCAGGTTATGTCCCGCAGCGACCTGGAAGTACCAGAAAGTGTTACTTCCGGGTTTCGCCACTCGTGCATGCGCAGAATCACAAAATGACGTCATGCGCAGAAGCGGCGAATTGCAACCCGTGCGTGCACAGACGCGCCGCTGTGGGTTGCGCTCTTTTCATGTTGCAAATGGGCCTTCAGAACGGATCCCATTTGCAACCAGAGGTACCACTGTAAATGGGGCAGAAGCCTTGATAGGCTAAGGCTGCTAGTCTAACCATGCCTACTTAGAAGATCTATCGATCTATCAATTGATCTAATATCCCACACCTCCTCCAATGGAGCCCAGAGTGGCCCTAGTTTACTCATGGTTTAAGTGGAGTCAGGGTTGAAGCCTGTGTTACAGCCCTGAGTTACTTCTGTTCCTGCTGCTACACCTGACTGTGGTTCTTCTGCGAAAGATTGCAAAGTCTCGTGGGACCTTGAAGACCAATAGAAGCACCGTAGTCTTTCGGATACCACAGGACATTTTTCTGTCATTCATAGCAGAATAATGCAGCCACCACTCTGGAAATGGTTTTGTGAGAATCTTCCGTAAGCTGTTTTATGAGAGAGTCTGGGGTCTATAAAGTCAGGAGATAAATATTCTAAATAAAATACTAAATAGTGAGAGAGATTTGAGCATGTGTTTAACTGCACAGTTGAAATCAGCTTTTAAGACAGCCTCAATTCTGGCGGTGCTGTGTGTTTGGCGCAAACAATCTTTTTGTGGAGGATGAAACTTCACTGCTCTTTTCTGAAACAGACCGCAGTTGGCTTTTCTCTCACTTTGACCTCTCTCCACAGAAAAAGGTCATGCTAAACATGTTTTTAGACACGTTAATGGCTGACCCGCCGCCCCAGTGCCTTGTGTGGCTACCTCTCCTGCACAGACTTGCCCACGTTGAAAATGGTAAGTAGATCACTCTTTGCAGGACTTTCCTTCTGCTGAGGAGCACTGCAGCCTGGGGGCTCACTATGGCAAGCGTGGGACAATAGTAGTAGTAGTAGTAATAATAATAATAATAAATTTTATTTATACCCCGCCCTCCCTGGACAGAGCTGGGCTCAGGGCAGCTAACACCAGTAAAATTACAGTAAAAACATAATGGGGGCGGGGGGAAAACCTATTTAAAATACAGTTTAAAATGCAATTTAAAATGCAGCCTCATTTTAAAAGTAGCCCATAGATCAAAAGCATAAGGGGCGGGAAACATAAGGATCAGACTGAGTCCGAACCAAAGGCCAGGCGGAACAGCTCTGTCTTGCACGCCCTGCAGAAAGATGTCAAGTCCCGCAGGGCCCCGGTCTCTTGGGACAGAGCGTTCCACCAGATTGGGGCCAGTAGTGAAAAGGCCCTGGCCCTAGTTGAGACCAATCTAACCCCCTTGCTACCTGGGACCTCCAAAATGTTGTCATTTGTGGACCTTAAGGTCCTCCGCGGGGCAGACCAGGAGAGGCGGTCCCATAGGGATGTGGGATGTGGGGACCTGTGTCTTCTGTGCCGGAGAGCTCAATTTCTTGAGGCTCCCCTAATATCGGTCATCAGGTGCCCCTCCACATCAGAACCTAAGAGGAGCCCTGCAGGGCCAGACCCAAGGCCTCTCTGGTCCACAACCTGGGTCTCCCAGGTCCTAGTCCAACGCTAACCACTATACCACACTGCCTCTCAGTGTGCCTCAGGCTTCCCCTAGGCATCTGGTTGGCCACAGAGAGAACTGGGTACTGGACTAGATAGGACTGGCAGGGCCGGATTTAGGTTTGATGAGGCCCTAAACTACTGAAAGTAATGGGACCCTTTATATGTCCAGCTATCCTTTGTCAACAACAAATTTTCGCTGTTTTTTGTGTTGCCTATATGCTATATGGTCATTTATGGACCTAATAGGTATCTAAATCCATCTGCACACAACAAAATAGGAGCCTACACAACATGAAATCCTGTTACTGTATGTAGGTTGTATTTTATTTGTTTTTTATCTTATATTTTGAAAATGTACATCCAGGTTTTTTTTCCCCTTTAAATTTTTTTGGGGCCCCAAGAGAGTGGGGCTCTAAGCTAGAGCTTGTTTAGCTTATACACAAATCGGGCACTGGACACTGGCCTGATCCAGCAGGCTCTTCATACCTGCCACACATCCACACAAATTGCCGCCTGTCCCAACTGTCTTCCAAGTTACAGCCTGTTTATAGCTTTGCCATCTCTGCTCGGCCCCACGCCGACATCTGCTTCTTGGTGCAACGGAGTGTCAGGAGGGGATTTTAGATAGCAAATCAGGAACTATCTAGAGAAGTCCTGGAGGAAAGATCTAGGCGCTGCTGCTGCTGTTGCATTTCTCACCCAGACTTCACCCAAAGGTCCCACAAAATTACAATAATAAAATTAGTTTTAAAAAATCATTTAAAATGGGAAGACTAGGGTGGGTCCAGAAGTGCCAAGCTGCCCCCAAGATTGAGGGGCCCCACTGCACAGCATGTGTGCATGATGGAGAAGGCTGAGCACTCTGGAGTAGCCGGACACTGGACCTGCGCCACAGAATGCATGGCGCATGCAGGGCTGCCTCAACATGCAGTGGCGCTCAACCCCTTAAACCCAATACTAAGGGGGCCGAGGTACCTTCAGCCCCCTAGTGTAGGCGTGCCTGGGCGGATCCTAATGTTTTCTTCGGTTTCTGAGACAAGGGTAAGGATGCCAGTGCCTGTTTACCAGGCTGGCAGGCAGCCACGCGCCCCAATTAGCACACGCCTGTTTGACGTGTGGGGAATTCTAGGAGTTTGTCCTTTTGCGGAGGGGCGTGTGGGGTGTGCCCCGTTCAGGACGAAGCCTCCTGCTGCTCCGGAGGCGCTTCTGACTCCTCTTCCTCCTCTTCCCCCTGCCAGTCTTCCATCCTGTGGAGTGTTCTTACTGCCGCTGTGAGAGCATGATGGGCTTCCGCTACCGATGCCAGCAGTGCCACAACTACCAGCTCTGTCAAAACTGCTTTTGGCGCGGCCACGCAAGCGGCCCTCACAGCAACCAGCATCAGATGAAGGAGCACTCCTCTTGGGTAAGCCTCTTGGTCTCCTGCAGCTCAGGCGCATTGCTTTTCTGCCATGGGTGCGTTTGGGGCTGCAGGTTCTCTATTGCACAGCCCCAGAGGTCTATCCATCATGGGAAGGCCAGTAACTTGCCAGTTATGGAATGGCCACAGGTCCTCTTCTAAGGACACCTGTGTGGTGTGTTTTTGACTCCACTGATCCTGCCTGCGTCTCTGAAGATCGACCTGTTGTCATCAAAGCTCACCTTTATTTGTCCGGATGACCTGGGAGCCCAGCGTGTTCTCTATATCAGCTCAGAGACTGTTAGCCACTCAGGGGCCTCTTGCAGGAGCCCAGCAAGTCATGCAGTTTCTCTTGGGTCGGGGAGGGTAAGCTCCTGAATCCCAAAGAGAGAGAGAGATGGGGGGGGGTGCATCTTGAGAACAGGATTGTTTGGCTTGGCTTTGGAATAAACAGCAAAGTAGGAAATGCAGCAGGCAGGGTTGGGGAGAGAATGTGCCTGAATGGTCTTTGGTGCAAAACCACTTCTGGTGCTCCATAACGAAGACCTTGGGCTGCACTGCTGCTGCCAGGGTTATATTTGCTTGCTATACAGACAGAGGCTCTGTTTCTGAAACTTGATGCCTTCTAAAACGGAGAATAAATGTTTTGGGCTAGGAATTCTTTCCTAATTTCAAGGAGTCGATTCTGGATTCAAAGCCATTGACAGGCATCTCTCTCTCTCTCTCTCTAAATCTTTAATGGATATAGGAAAGTGTTAGAATAAGGTGCTTTTTATGGGGATTAAAAATGATTCAGGAGAGAGGCTACTATTTCTCAGAGAAGACAATTCTCCACTTGAGCAAGGACTTCGGGGTGGTGCTGTGGTCTAAACCACTGAGCCTCTTGGGCTTGCCGATCGGAAGGTCGGTGGTTTGAATCCTCACGACAGGTGAGCTCCCGTTGCTCTGTCCCAGCTCCTGCCAACCTATCAGTTTGAAAACATGCCAGCACAAGTAGATAAATAGGTACCGCTGCGGCAGGAAGGTAAACGGTGTTTTTGTGTGCTCTGGTTTCCGTCACGGTGTCCCGTTGCTCCAGAAGCGATTTAGTCCTGCTGGCCACAAGACCCAGAAAGCTGTCTGGGGACAAATACCGGCTCCCTCAGCCTGAAAGCCAGAGAACCAGAGCAGCACACGGAAACACCGTTTACCTTCCCGCCAGAGTGGTACCTATTTATCTACTTGCACTTTGATGTGCTTTTTAATTGCTAGGTTGGCAGGAGCAGGGACTGAGCAACGGGAGCTCACCCCATTGCAGGGATTTGAACCACCGACCTTCTGATCAGCAAGGGTGTGAGAATGAAATATTGAATAGGCACCAAGCAGGTTTCCCTTAGGGAGGGCAGAAGTTGCAGCTACAGAGATGCACCCCACTCTGGTGTGAGCATTAAACCCCGTTTGCAGATAGTAAACTCAGTCCTTTACAGCAGAATGCATCAATTAAGTAATTAAAGGCATCCTGCAACATTATGCAATGTGAGAATGAGACATTACCGTACTGACATCTGGTAGCGCCTGCAGAAAAGCGTCTCCGGAGGAAGGTCTGTCTGTGGCAAGCATCTCAGCCAAAGGGCATCTTGCTAACCCAGAACCTCTTCCAAATTAATTGAGAGTCGGTCTGCATATACTTGTCTCCTATGTCAGTATAAAGCATTTTCCTCACTGTATTGCACTCTTGGAAATGGTGTACCTAAATTTTTTAGGATGATGTGAAGTTTCTCCAGCAGAGGGCAGGGTCTGCTCATGTTCTCGTGCCAGAAATCCCGGGTGGAATTTTTCACTTGTTAAGGCAGAAAGCAAAGCAGTCGGGATGTGTTCAGTGACCTCCTCCATTCTCTCACCAGCTTCTCTACACAGATTATTTTTTAACCTTGGCTACAGCCTGTTTCTTTGACAGAGCAGAGCAAGGGGCTCTCAGCACAAATGCATGCATAGAGGACAAGCAAGCAAAAGCACTTTTCATGGGTCACGGGCCTCTCCTTTATTTATTTCACCAGAGTTTATTAAATGAGCTTTAGAATATAGCGTACAACTGCCCCCCCAAATAATATATGTTCTGGGCTCATAAAGTGACTTAGTTGAATTCAACCCTATCATCATCATCTGCCTCTAAATAATATATTGCTAACCATATTATTTTTTATTCAGTTTATATCCTGCCCTTCCTCCCTAAGGCAGCCCAGGGCAGCAAACACACAAATGGTAAAACATCTTAAAAACAATTCCAGTGCACATGCAGACTGGGATAAAAACCTTCATTTTTAAAGTATTTATTTACATGCATGACATTACATATATTTATGTCTTGCTTTCCCTCCATTTTACCTATGTAACAGCTCTGTGAGGTGGGCTAAGCTAAGCTAATATATGAATAGTACACCCATATACACTTAAACAGCAGTTCTTGTTAGGATATAGTTCCATTCCACCTTAAAAGGGTGCAGGCATGACTGTTGGGTGTCACATGCCTGTTTACTTCCAGCACAGATCTGCTGGGAACTTCCATTTGTATATAGCTTTTGCTTTGCTGCTGTTTTGCTGGACACGAAGGGAAGCAGACATGTTTTTTCTTTGTTCCTGATGCTGAATAAAATGCTGTAATATACTGCTTACACATTTCTCTGTCCGCCTCTTCTGCTGTGAGAAGATTTACGCACTCTGCTGACAGAGCGTGCACGGGTCTCTAAACGTATCTGAGGCTCGTGTCGCTGATTGATGCTGTTCCAAGGGAGACTGGCGATCATCCGGCTGCCGGCCAGTGGCTGGAGCCAGCTGGGGGCCTGCCTGATGCCCCCGTCTCCCCTGCAGTATCCCAACAGTTCTTGCCAATAGACTGGGAGGGAGACAGCCCCCCAATCCACGTGCTGCATGCTGGGGCTCCCTGCCTGTTGTTTCAGAGAGAGAGAGCTGCCTATTCAGGACAAGCAGGCAGCTGGCAAGTCCCCCCAGAACCACCCATCTGTTTTCACAGGTGCAAGCTGTTTAGTAGCCCTCCTCTGTTCCGCAGTGCACCCAGGAAACATGACAGTGTGCGCTCAGCCTGTCCTGACTGATGTTGTGGAGAAAGAGAGCCGGTTATGATCAGAGCATGGGTGACATTTGCCCCCAAACTCCTGTTCGCTGCCTCTTGACAGCAGTCCCAGTAAAGATGCAGCCTGGGAAGTATCTCGGCTCAAAAGGCTTGTTGGAAGAGGAAGAGCTTCAGGAGGAGCAGATGAGGCAGCAGGCGGTGTCTGCCCAGCATTCAAGGGAGAAGGAATTCCAGAGGGCAGGAGCCACAACACTAAAAGCCCATAATGTACTGTATTTTTAATCTTTTGTTGGAAACCGCCCAGAGTGGCTGGGGAAACCCAGCCAAATAGGCAGGGTATAAATATATTTTTATTTATTTGTTTGTTTGTTTGTTTTATCTTATCACATACAACAATCACCTTGTAAGAAAAACAGCAGACACTCCTGCCTCCACCACCAGCCCTGCCCTGCTAAAGTGTGGTGAACTGCTTTTGAAACGTAGATTCCTGCACTGCAGAGGGTTGGACTAGATGACTCTAGAAGAAAAGCCCGTCTTTGTTCGCCAGCTGAAAGTACGTATTGGCAGTTCCCCATGGTCTTTTAAGACTATAATTTAGGAGATATTAGGTAATGTAAAACTGAGAGAATCCAAATAAGATTTGCAACATTTTGGACACCGTGCCATTATTTGTTTTTAAAAAACAAAAAGCAGACATACGTCGGGAAGTGCAGTTTTGGCATAATGGTTAGCGCTGAAGCTTTCAGTAGTTCTTTGCTCCTGAACATGAAATGACACACTTTATCCTGCTAATAGTGCAGAATCGTAAGAGCGTGATCATATAATAATAAAACAAAGAATAACGAAGACTTAAAATCGAAGACAAATGCAACATTTAAATTACTGAGCATCAAAGAAAGGAAAAGAAGGCTTAAGAAATGAAACGGTCCCGTTAGCTGACTTCAACTTGCTCTGCTCCAGAAACCTCCTAGCTGAACAAGCAGCAAGAACATCCAGCACGCATAGCTAGTAAGATTATCCTCTCAAAACCTTGCTTTTTGAAAAAATCAAAACTGCTTTTGCTGGCAGAAGCACAGAATAACGCCAGCCGTGCAGGTTAGCATGTTACTGGAGCCCTCAAGAAGTGTTGCTTTGTCCCAGATCCTCGGCACGTGCTGTGCTGCCATCATCCCCAAAGAGCTTTTTCTAGCGAGGTCAGTGGCACCTAAGAAATCCATGTGGGAAAATGAGCACTTGACTTTCGCCTTTGGAAAGAGAAATCAGTGCGTCAAAATAACTTATGTGTATTTTCTTGACCAGGTTCTCTGGCTATAGAAGCTTGAGCTGTTGGTTACCCAGACGTCCTTCTGGTTGGTCCCAGTGACTGGGAGAGGGGTGGGTGGGTGCCTGTGCTTTTTTGGCACCCGCTTTCCTGGTTCTTTGTTGGTTCCCTGCTCTCCCTTTCTCTTAAGTCAGTACATGGTTCTTACCTTCCTCCTGCCTTGAAGGGCTTAGAAGTGCCATGTCTCCTGAAGGAGGGCAAACCACCAGAGGGACTTCTTGTGAATGGCTTTCCTCTGCCCTGGCCACTTTCCCACTGAGCATTTGCCACCCTACATTTCAGAACATTTTGTGGGTTCACAAGCACACTCTGCCCATGCCCTACCATAGCAGGCAAAGATTCTTCAACATCAACTTCGTTGGACTGGTCATGTTGCTCGGATGCCTGACGGTCGTCTTCCAAAGCAACTACTCTATTCCCAACTTAAGAATGGAAAGCGAAATAACCGGTGGACAACAAAAGAGGTTTACAGATGCTCTCAAAACCACTCTTTAAAAAAATGTAGTATAAGCACTGATAACTGGGAAACACTGGCCTGCGAGCGCTCCAGTTGGAGAACAGCCTTTACCAAAGGTGTTGTTGGCTTTGAAGACACTCGAACTCAGGACACAAGGGAAAAACGAGCTAAGAGGAAGGCACGTTTGGCAAACCCTCACCGTGATCAACTCCTGCCCGGAAACCAATGTCCCCGCTGTGGAAGGACGTGTGGATCCAGAACTGGCCTCCACAGGCACTTACGGACTCACTGTTAAGACCGTGTTCATGGAAGACAATCTTACTCGGCTACAAGGAATCGCCAAAGAAGATGACCATAGCAGGCAAACAAGTCTCCCTGCCTGAGCTGAAGGCCTGGTGTTGAGGGATCCCTGGGGTGATGGTTGCTGTTGGATCTCAGCTTCTGCACCGAGGTCACCCAGTCCAGGGACTCCATGGCTGCCATGATCACCACAAGTCTGTCCCAGTGTGTCTGCATGTGAGCAGAACATGCTCTTGACTTTGTCTCGTTGACTCACCAGCAAGATGGTGAATATGAAAGGGGTAGAATTAACATGAACGTGAAGCTGAGGCTCCAGTCCTTTGGCCACCTCATGAGAAGAGAAGACTCCCTGGAAAAGACCCTGATGTTGGGAAAGATGGAGGGCCCAAGGAGAAGGGGACCTCAGAGGACGAGATGGTGGGACAGTGTCCTCGAAGCTACGAACATGAGTTTGACCAAACTGCGGGAGGCAGTGGAAGACAGGAGTGCCTGGCGTGCTCTGGTCCAGGGGGTCACGAAGAGTCGGACACGACTAAATGACTAAACAACAACAACAAGAATTAACTTCTATCCCATTGTCACGGTCAGATCATTTCCTGTTGAGGTCGAGACCTTCAGCAGCCATTTCCCTCTGCAGGAGTACTGGAGGGGAGCCTGTTATTTAACAGTCCCCTCCTGGAGGCGGACGGAATCCAGAAAGCTCTGGGGAATTTTCCTCCTGGCGTGGCTGATGCTTCTGTTGAAGCTGTGCTCACTCTGTGGGATGTGGAGATGACCTGGGCAGTTGACAGCAGTCGTGATGCCCAGTTCAGCTCCCTGGTGGGCATCTCTGCAGTGAAGCCAAAGAGGTGGCAGCTGGAACAGAAGGTGGAGGAAGACCCTTGCGGAGTCCCACCAACTCCCACATTTCTTTGACAGTTTTCTTATTCCTTATATATACTACTTGCTGGTCACTGACAGCCAAATTAATTCTCGCCCTTTCACATCTCCTTTCGATCAAGCATTAGTCAGAGGGTCAGGAGGGTCATTAGTCACATAGGTCCACACTTCTCGAGAGGTCAAAAGCACCTCCACCCGAAGCGACATAAACTACAGTTCTCATCTGTCAGCTGTGGAAACGTCAGAGCTTTCTCAGCTTCTGAAACCCGGTCGACCATTCTGGAAGTCTTCCAGACCCACAGAACCACACCAACAGGAGAAGGAGTTTTCAGACCTTTCTCAAAGTCCAAAAATGTGCAGTCATCCACTCAGCAGCTGGGCCCATAACCAAAGATGTTGGCTATTTGCAAGGGAAGACCACACATTCAAGAAATGCAAAAGTAACTTTTGATTGGTTTAATAACAAATAACAAAAACAAAAACTCCTTTTAGACTAAATTACATTATATATAAAGGGACACGGGTGGCGCTGTGGGTTAAACCACAGAGCCTAGGACTTGCTGATCAGAAGGTCGGCGGTTCAAATCCCCGCAACGGGGTGAGCTCCCGTTGCTCGGTCCCTGCTCCTGCCAACCTAGCAGTTTGAAAGCAGGTCAAAGTGCAAGTAGATAAATAGGTACCGCTCCGGTGGGAAGGTAAACGGCATTTCCGTGCGCTGCTCTGGTTCGCCAGAAGCGGCTTAGTCATGCTGGCCACATGACCCGGAAGCTGTACGCCGGCTCCCTCGGCCAGTAAAGCGAGATGAGCGCCGCAACCCCAGAGTCGGTCACGACTGGACCTAATGGTCAGGGGTCCCTTTACCTTTACATTATATCAATAAGTGTAACCCATCCACCAAGATACTGAGAGAGCTACATGCTGCTCTTTATATACTATACCCAACAGCTTAATTAACGTAACTTAACAGCACCTGCTATACTGCTTCACAGCTGTAAAACTAGGTCATGTTATTTGCTCTGGCCTTTAAAGATGTACACATCTTGTGAAACAATAATGAAACCTAAAATTTAAAGAAACCATTCGACAGGAACGCCTGTGGGGGCCTCTTTTGTGGTGGCAAAGAGGGAGCTCTTTTCTGGGGTTGAGGTCTCCTGGCGTTACAGACAAGGTGTTTGGCCCAGCCCAGCCCACCACCGATCCGATGGACCTTCGCCTCCCTAGCCTTATTGCCTCTAATAAAGAGAAGGTTCCTGGCTGGGTCCAGGAGTCTGCAAATTCCTCCTTGTTAGAGGGCCTGATACCAACAGTCTCAAAGTGTGAACCAGTTTATATTAAAAAGCTCTAACCCAATAGGTCTCTCCAGATGTTTCCATAGGTCTGGGGAGGTTGTCTCAATTGATTGTTGCTTCTCACATGCGAAGGGATCTTTTTAGCACTTTTAGGGCTTCTGCCTCCCCTCAGCACTTGGCTCCAGCTCCCTCCCTCCCTCCCATCTAGTCCTTGTCAAGGACACATCCTCTTAAAACCTTTGAGTATGGCAACGGGAACGACCACCTTGCGTCAAGGTCACACCTGCAGGCCCGGCTCATCTTTCCAACCACAAGGTTAGGAAAATCGCAGTAGAGATTGCGTAAGTGCCTCTCGTGCAGTGAAACCACAAGCTGGTGCCTGCAATCCATGCCAGGGAAGGGCTTGTGGGCTTCTCTGACTGTGGTTAGAAAAACCAGTGATGAGAAGACGCTGGTTTCTCTGATATGAAATTGAGGGACCCCCCTTTTGATTCTGGCACACTCTGCTGCGCATTGCAGGGGGTAAGACTAGATGGCCCTTGGGTTCCCTTCCAACTCTGCAGTTCCATGATCCTATGAGTGAAAAGCAAGCTGGCATCTTGTCCCTACAAGGCCTTGATGCCCTGGAGACAAGGCAGTTGCAACAAGCCTATGGACTCTTGCACCATGCATAATATTAAACCCAGCAGTGATGATCTATTAAATTTATATACTGCCCTCCGTCCAAAGATTGCAGAGTTGTTTGCAGCATAAAAGCACAAAATGCAGAGCATAACAGCGAAACAAAAATACGTCCGTCCGTCCCCCCCCCCCCGCCCCGCAGCCAAAGGCCCGATTGAAGAGGACTGTTTTCACCTGGAGCCTAAAGACATATAAAGATGGCTCCAGAAGACCACAAAGAAGGGCCTCGGGTGACCATCACAGGGTCCGGGTCGGTTCACATGGGAGGAGATGGTCATTGAGGCATTTAAGGCTTTATAGGTCAAAACTGGCCCTTTGGGTTGGGCCCAGAAGCTAATTGGCAGCCAGTGCAATCGGGCTGGGGTTGGGGTGATGGGCAGGGTGGGAGAGACCCTGGCTCCAGGCCCGTTTTGGACACCAGGCATTGTTTGGCGGCTGCCTGGGGCTTGTGCCTGGAGAGCCCTGTGTCCTGGGAGGCTGGAGCACAGCTCCTCTTCAGCTCTGCGCTGTGCTGCACTGATTGCTTTGCTGTGCTAATTCCCATTTCTGTGTTTAATTCTCTCTCTGGAAAAAACCCCAACAGAAATCGCCTGCCAAGAAGCTGAGCCATGCCATTAGCAAATCTCTTGGTTGTGTACCCAGTCGTGAGCCTCCTCACCCCGTGTACCCGGAGCAGCCAGAGAAGCCCCTTGACCTGGCCCACACAGGGTGAGTATCTCTTCCGTTCTGCGCCAATGTCTCCTCTCGCTCTGCCTCCCTTTGTGCGCCTGGCGCCTGGGTTCTGGAAGGGCGGCCAAGAGAATCGCAGAGAGGAAGGGTCTCTGGCCGAAAAGGCTATCTGTATGAGGAGCCTTGAGAGTCATTTTGTTGATCCTCTTGGAGCGGATTCTCACTGTCTGGCCCTAGCCGTTGTGCTGTGGATGGAAAGATGCTCAGCTCTGAGACTTCCTTCTATAGTGTCACAAGCGCTTGCAGAAGATTGGCTGACTGCAGCCTTCCCTGGTGTGTTGCCCTCTGGAACAGCCGTAGGATGCCCAGGCTGATGGCAGTTGTGGTCCAGATTGCCTGTAGGGGGGCAGTTTGGAGGAGGCTGTCCTGTCTCCAGAGGCAGAACTGTGGCAGGTGTGTGTGCGTGTGTCTGTGTTCCATATGCCTGGTTCTGCGTTTGGCCTTGCTGGCATCCCTGAAGCAGCTTGTGGGGAGGTAACACCAGCGTCCGGTTAGTCACTTTTTTAGCAGTTACTGGGTGAGCAGAACCTTGCAGGAATCCTAGAATCAGAAGGGACCCCCAGGTTCATCTAGTCCAGCCCCTTGCAATGCAGGAATCTATACTCCTGCTCTGGTCCGATTGCCCGGGACATTATGTCATTGAATATTATTGAACTTGTGCGCTCACCAGATTTAATCCAGAGAGTGGCATCACAGGTGTTAAATCGGAAAAGGTCTGTGGGGGCCTCTTGCTGCAGGGGCAGTGATGGCCTGGAAGAGAAGTCACAGGTGACCTTGGTTTTCTCATGGTGGGCTTGGTTGAGGAGGTGGCTCTCTCGTGGTTCTGTGGTATAATGTTCTGCAAACAGATTGGAATGTATACTGAATAAGCAGCCAACATTGTATGACCTCCCTGCAGACATTCTGCAAATTAATCAGGGTGAACGCTCAGGAAAGAGGTCTCAACCTCGGTACCCAATTATAGGCAGATAATTTCATCTCCAAATATTGGGGAGGGGTGCTACTATCCCCTTATTCTCCTAGGTTTTTCAAGGCACCTCCATCTTTCTTTCTCCCATTCCCCCATCGGGCCTCACCGCAGCTAGCAGAAGGCTGCGCCACCCTGGGCTGTGTTGGGAGGTGTGTGACGTCGCATGACACGTGCATGATGTCTTGGGGGCAACCTGACACCTGTGCAGCCGGCAGCAGTCCCAGGGTGGAGAGTCGGAAGAGGCAGAATGTGTTTGTTGCATTTTACTGCGCCTTGTTCTCTTCTGATGTTGGGCACAGCGTGCCATGGAAAGGTTGCGTACAGATAAGCTGGTGATGGCATCTTGCATTCTGTGTCTGCCTCTGCCGCCTCCCTGAGGCTCTCCCCACCCACTTGCTGCTTGTCTTCAGAGTGGGAAGGGAGTTCAGAAGAGGCAGCCTTTTGCCCAGGTCTCAGTGACTTCCTCTGAGCAGTTTTCCAGGAAGCCTGGAGCTGGCAGAGAGGTCAGGCCGTTGGGCGTTTGCACTGGACTGGAAGGGTGTTGGCAGGGGGATATAGTTCTTTGATTTAGGTAGCCCCCCCCCCCAAATGTGTCTGCTTGCTGGAACAGCCCTTTCTAAAATCCAGTTAAGCGCTCCGTGGTTTTCAGGGTAGGGTCCTAAGAGACGAGGAGAAAGAGTGTTTGTTTCCTGGAGAATTCCTAGCTTGACACTTATTCCCGGGGGTGTCTTGGCATGCCTGTATCAAGAGAAACCTCCTTGGCTTCAGTTGTTTCCTAGGTCTGTTTTAAAGCACACGGCCAGAGTCCCTTTACCAGCCAGATGGGCGGGGTATAAATAAATTATTATTATTATTATTATTATTATTATTATTATTATTATTATTATTATTATT
>JAXCMG010000060.1:4336614-4410681 GCA_034642415.1 Podarcis siculus
TCTCTCTCTCTCTCTCTCTCTCTCTCTCTCTCTCTCTCTCTCTCTCTGCTTTAGGGCTTTTGCATGCACTTGTTTGGGGCGCTGCAGGGAGCCCTTTCCCGCGGCCGAGTGAACTTCTCAGAACCCGGCGGATGAAAAGAAACAACCTTTTCCAGCAGTTCTTTGTGGTTCTTTGTTATGGGGTGGGAGGGGGTTGTAGGTGCAAAGCTCCCTCGCCTGGTGCCTTTGAAGGAGGCTCCTTCGACAGCAGGACAAGGGGCAGCTGCTTCCTGGGCGGCTGTCCTTCTCCAGACCTCCTTGAGATGCTTCGAGAGCAAAGGTCCTTTGCGAAGCGGCCTCTCTAGCAGGAAGGGTTCGGGGTGCCGGGCGGGAGGAGAGACATCTGAAACTGCGGCCGTGCAAGTTCAGGGGCCGACAGAAAGAACTCCTGGAGCCTGAGGGTGGCTAGATTTATCTTAGCGCTTGCCATTGATCTCGGAAGAATTGCTCAAGCGATGACATCTAAACACTCCTCTGTGGTTCCTGATGCCTTTTTCTGTACCAGACCCTCTCATGCATGAAAGCTCCTCTTCTCTCTCCACCCCTGAACTATGTTTTTTCCCCTCCCCAGAAAAAAATGTGAGCATTTTATAAAGCTGACTGAGAAGTTCTAGCACCAGAACACGCTGTTTTGAGCGGCATTGTTCTAATTAATGTAGATTAGCATTTGCTGTTTAATGCTCACCTTTTTGATGCTCCCTTTTCAGACTGGATTTCTGCTCTCTTTTTTATTGGAAGCCAGAGTCTCCCAGCCGCCCTTTTCCGATGAAATATTGCTAGTCTGGTGAGTTCCATCAAAAGGGAGGCTGACATATGTGACTCTCAAAACGGCTTTTGCTCTGTTCCCTAAAGATGGATGGATGGAGAGCCTCTGTCCAGGCTGAGTGGCAGGAGGCCGTGATCCAGGCCCTTTAGGGTAGAGCAGGGAATCTCCTCCTGGCAGATTGCTTGGATAAGGCCCTGATATTACTGGGGGGGGGTCCACAACCCTGTCTCTCTCTCCTCCCCCCTCCCCTTCAGCTGGGCTAACAGAAGTTTTGGGAAAGGAATGAATCTGGGGAAACAGCCACTATGACACCTGGGGAGTCCAGGGCACCAAGGTGGCTTCTAAATTTGACCCAGGTTTTATATGTTTGTTACCTGATTCAGGGCACAGTTGCCCCTTCAAGCCTGTGCACAAAAAAATATCATTTTAAAAGGTTGCCGTTTGAAAGACATAATGCACACTCCTCAGAAATATAAAAGCATTAATAAAGGCAGCGGCAATTAATATAAAGCAGAATGTAATAATTTATTGAAATGAGGTGGCTCTTATTTCCTGGAAAGAGTCTCGTAAGTGAAGCTACCCTTAGGCTGTCTGTTTGTGGGGTGCATGTGTTTGTGCATTGCACAGATATAGAACCCCGCAACGTATGAGATGCAGAATGGCCTTGGTGCTCTGTCTGGGGGCTCTGCTGACCCACTGCCTGTTTCCGTGCCCCATAGCGATTGGCAGGGCAGCCAATGACTAGATGACCCCAGGACTCCCTCCTGACCCTGCAGTTCTGTGATTCTGTAAGTGAGGCAGGCAAGTGTTTGATGACACAACAGGTGCTAGGACATTGGCCGGACAAGGGACACGCTCCCCCCTGGGCTCCACTTTCAAAGGGGTGGGGGCAACTTCCGCGCAGCTAGTGGCATGTTTATTTGGATGGGGCAAGCAGACGGGAACGCCTTCAGGTGTTTGGGCCTGAGCTACCTGTTCTCGTAAGCATCTCCATCTCCTAGGCAAGCTCAGGGTTGACTCCAGCCTGGGTGCCTGATGCCTCCCGAGTGGGTGGGGACTTGGCAATGGAGACTGAGGGAGGGGCAGGCTCTGGTGGCATGGGAGGGGGCCCCATGGCTGGAGGCAAGGCTGGCACTGGGCACCTCGGGCAGTAGGAAGGACCAGGGAGGGATGACGTGGCAGCAACCCACTGGGTCCCTCCCTTGGCTTGGATTCCTTGCCCACTGCGACCCCTTCACAGAGCTGGAAGGGAACCCCCAAGGGTCATCTAGTCCAACCCCACAATGCAGGTGCTCAGCCTGGGAGTCATTTTGGTCTCACAGCTGTCCATGGAGGCACAGGTCAATTCTGTGTCCAGGGCGGCTGTCTACCAGCTCCATCTGGTACGCAGGATGAGACCCTCCCTGCCCGCAGACTGTCTTGCCAGAGTGGTGCATGCTCTAGTTATCTCCCCCTTGGACTACTGCCATGCACTCTATGTGGGGCTACCTTTGAAGGTGACCTGGAAACTACAGCTAATCCAGAATGCGGCTAGACTGTCACCAGCTAGACTGGTGACTGGGACCACATAACACCAGTCTTGAAAGACCTACACTGGCTCCCAGTATGTTTCCGAGCACAATTCAAAGTGTTGGTGCTGACCTTGAAAGCCCTAAACGGCCTCGGTCCAGTATACCTGAAGGAGCGTCTCCACCCCCATCGTTCTGCCCGGACACTGAGGTCCAGCGCCGAGGGCCTTCTGGCGGTTTCCTCCCTGCGAGAAGCCAAGTTACAGGGAACCAGGCAGAGGGCCTTCTCGGTAGTGGCGCCCGCCCTGTGGAACACCTCCCATCAGATGTCAAGGAAATAAACAACTATCTGACTTTTAGAAGATACCTGAAGGCAGCCCTGTTTAGGGAAGCTTTTAATGTTTGATGTTTTGTTGTGCTTTTTAATATTCTGTTGGGAACCACCCAGAGTGGCTGGGGAAACCCAGCCAGATGCGTGGGGTATAAATTATTATTGTTATTGTTAATATTAACATTTCATAAGGCCCACATACAGCCTGCCCTAACCTGCTGGGTCCCTCTGCTTGGCCACCAACCAGCAGCTCCTCCAGCTCCTTCCAGCCCTCATTCAGCCCTGACCAACCTGTCCAGGGCTTCTTCTCAGAGATCATGACTCGAACCCACTGCTCCTGTTGCCACCTGGAGGGGCGCTCTTGCGCTACAGTGCAAGGACTATTTGCGGTATCAGAAATTAGAGGGCTTCAGCAGGAAGCCACGTGACATGCTCTGATGGAGAATGAAGCAGTCTGAGTGCCTTGGTGCCATCGTGAGTGCAGAACAGAGAGGTGAATTGTTGCTTCCTGGCACTGGGCACCTCCTGGTCCTGCAGCCAAGGGTTGCATTAGCCTGCATGCGCCTGTTCTGCTCCTGGTTGTAAGTGCACCCACATTCGATCTGTTCCCTCCTCCCCTCCCTGGAACAGCATGCTCAGTTTTGCCTCTGCCGCCAGAGATTTCTGTATAATTCACGCCCCGACTAATTCAGGAGGGAAATGCCGCCACGTGCTTTCAGACTGTGGCAATGGCGGGCTCAGAAAGCTTCTTCTTGCCTGGTACTGTTCTGGCCCAGCAAGCAGCGCCACCAGTGGTGAGGGATCCGGCCCAGTTTTGTCCTGTGGAGTCTCTGGGTCTCTCTGAGGTCTCTGCAAAGAGCAAAAGGAAGTTGTCTTTGGAAAGGCAAAAGTGCTTCTTTGCCTCCTCTCATCCTTTGAGACAAAAATGAGGTCAGGATGAGTGCTGCCACCACTGAGCTGGGCAAGAGAAACTGAAGCGGGAGGAAAGAGAAAAAACCGGTTTTCCCTCCCCACCGAAATTTGCTGCCTCCGGGTTACTAAAAACTGCCCCGAGTGCAGTGTTCTGTGGGCTTTCTTTTCTCTAATCTCTTTCTCTCCCTCTCCTTTTCATTTTCTTTTTTTGTGTTAGAAATATCCAGCACCAGTTTCTAACCTCTTGGCAGCAGTGTCATCCAACACTGGGTTCTGTGTGTGGGCACCTTCACTGCCATGCCAGGGCAAACTTGCAGTAGGCTTGATAATCTGGACGGACAGACGGAGCCGTCGCTCAGAGGCCGGGCTGCTCTTCTGTTCTCTTCTCAAGGCTGCTGCTGGCTGAGGGGTCCTGCTGTTCAGCTCGGCCAAGCAGCCAGTTGCACACTCATCGAATCATAGAACTGGGATCTCAGGGGTCATTTAGTCCAACCCCTTGTAATGCAGGAATCTCAGCTAATGCATCCATGACAGATGGCCACCCAACCTCTGCTTTAAAAAGTCCAAGGAAAGAGTCTTTGACGGTGTGCTGTGCACACCGTTTCATGGGTAGCCCATGAAACGCGGTCCAAGTCCGGTCCAGAATCCAAAGGTTCCACTGGGAGTCAGTCCGACAGGCCAGGCAGGAAACCAGGCAAGGACAGGGGCAGGATCTAGCGTACAGCAATGTTGCTCCTGCAACCTGGGACGGGGTCCGACAGCCTTTTATCTTTGTCGGGGTAATGGCAGGTCCTGATCCCCCGGTGACTCACCTTCCAGTCTCGCCCGAAGGCGAGCACTTCTCCTGCGAGTACTCAGGTCTCTCCTTCTCTCAGACCTCAGTCTCTGCAGCTCGGGAGACGTCGGTGGGTTCCTAGACCCACGGGCCGCCTCAGCCTCCCCTGACCCAACCGGTAGTGGAGCAGCTGTGAGTGATGGCCCAGCTGGAGGCGGTGAGGTCATCCCCACATCTGGAACCAGGGCAGGCTCAGGCCCCTGACTCAGCCCAGCTGGTGCTTGTTGCAGGGGAACCTGTGCAGACTGGGACTCTTCAGAATCAGGCCACAGACTTGGTCAGATGATGCCTGAGGCAAAGGATCCGGTGCAGAATGAGTCTCCTCTGGCTCCGAGTCCGAGCCCAAGTCCCAGGCCATCACAGACGGATTAGTCTTTGTACCCTTCCATGGGGCAGAGGCAGGGGCTTAGTGATAAGTGTGTGACACAGCCCCCTGGGGGATTTTGACTATGTTTTCATTTTTATAGGCCGCCATACCAACTGGAGCAAGGAAATAATTCCTCCACACACACCCTTCCTTCCCTACACCACAGCAGCATTATTTTGCTACAGATTGGAAATTGGAGGCAGCAGAGGACAAAAGCACATTGCCCCCATCCCTGTTTTTTTTCCAAATTCTGCCACCCTTAGTGCAGTTGCTTCAGGAAGAGATGTGGGACAGCAAGAGGGTCTAGCCTGCGGAAGAAGGGCTTTCTCCCTGCTGCCTGCGATTCTTGCAGACCTTGGGGAACACTGGGGTGGGGAAAGAGAAGGATGCTATTTGACAAGCACACAGAATACAATGAGATTGAGTGTTTGTGGTGGTGGGGAGGTTCAGTTAATTTCATAGTGTTGCAGGAATTTATTTATAGGTTGGGGGGGGTTGCCCCACCAGCAGATATCATGCACATGCAGCTCACTACCAAAATCAGCACAATCATTTTTGTGATTTGTCCCCACAAAACACTTCATCGCAGTTTCTTCCTATCTATTCAAAGGGCCTTTGCTGCACGATACCAAATGTAAGAATTCACTGATAAATGTACCTATGTACTGGCTCACTGGGAAAACTTCAGAAATTCATATAGACATGTGAGCTCAGCTGCTCAGCAGCCCCTCTGCCTGAGGGATAATCCCTGGCATCCTGATACCTGAGTGCCAGACAGGTAGCCATTCCAGAAATAACAAACCCAGATGAAGACAAAAGGGTGTGATGAACTTGGCTGGGAAATAGGGAAATGTAAAGATCTCTTATGTTACATTCCAGTTCTGTTTGGTGGAGGGCAAGGGGACCCATGGGGCAGGGTCCAGGATGCTCAGATTCCTGCCACCAGACCTCCCCTTTCATGATGTAACCGTGATGTAGTTTGGGGGGTGTAACATGGGGATTAGCAGCTAATAAAAGTTTGGGGGCTCTTTTGTTCGGGGCTTGCATCTTGTGGCAGGTGGGAGTCCTGTGGCAACAGTCTTCAATCAAGACCAAGCCTACTGGCTGCTGTTTTGCTCTGGTATTCCTGGCTGGTGTCCTTGTTTTTTGTCCAAGGGAGCCCTCAGATTTCTCCATTAACAGTTGTACACAGGTTGTACATTGACAATAAAATTATTATTATTATTATTATTATTATTATTATTATTATTTATTTCAAGCTTTGCTGGGTGACAGCTTGAGGCAGCTGCAGACAAGCAGGTTTCTGGTTGCCTGTTGAATGTTCTGAGCCTTGTGTGTTTGGTGGAAACCACAGGATGGAAGAAGGTGCTCTTACGCTGCTCAGGTTCTGCTTGCGAACTTCCCGTGGGTGCATCTGGTTGGCCTCTGTGAGTACAGAGTGCTGGACTTGGTGGGTCTTTGGCCTGATCCAGCAGCCTCTTCTGATGTCCTTGCTTCAGTCCCAGAAGGGCAAGTGAGCATCTGCACCTGGCTACTCACTCTGCAAACAGCTGTGCTTCCGTCTCTCCCTTGCACAAGGTAGCGACTGGCCTGTGACCCTTTGAGAGGAACTGGACTGAACAGGAGGAAGTTGCTGAGTTGCCTAACAGAGGGAGCAGAGAGAGGCTTGGTCTGCTGACGGCAGGGATTTTGTTGTTGTTTTTTGGTAGCATGCAGCTGGAAACAAAATGTGGAAGCGGGAGAAAAATTGTGCAGCTGGGAAGCTGAAAATGTGCAGCTAGTAAAATGCAGGACAGGACTTGACATGTGTGTTTGTTGAGCACTTGAATGACTGGCACTGCCAGGGACAGCTGGCACACAAATTATAGCAAGGTAGAAGGCGCTCGGTTGTATTCTCATCATTTCACAGTTGGCTTTTATTTGTTTGTGAGCTGCCTCCAAGCTGCTGAAATGAAAGGCGGTTGCAACAGATACCGTATTTTTCGCTCCATAAGACGCACCTAGTTTTTGGAAGAGGAAAACAAGGGGAAAAAAATTCTGAATCCCAGAAGCCAGGACAGCGAGAGGGATCGCCACGCAGTGATCCCTCTTGCTGTTCTGGCTTCTGGGATAGCTGGGCAGCCTGCATTCGCTCCATAAGACGCACACACATTTCCCTTTACTTTTTAGGAGGGGAAAAGTGTGTCTTATAGAGTGAAAAATACAGTAGATTGATGAAGATGTTGCCCCAGTGTGTGGCATCTGTGGAAAAGGCAAGCGCCATACAAAGGATCATTAGGAAAGGAATGGAAAATTGGACTGCCAACATCACCCTGCCGTTATACCAGTCTATGATGCAGCCGCACTTCGAGTGCTGTGTTCAGTTGGGTCAGCTCACCTCCGAAAGGAGATTGTAGAGTTGGAAAAGGTTCGGACACTGAGGTGATCCAGGGGAGACAGCAGCTCGCCTGTCAGGAAAAGTTGCAGTGCCTGGGACTTCTTAGGTGAGAGAAAAGGTGAGTCAGAGGCAACATGACAGAAGTTTATAAAATTGTGAAGAATTTTATAATTGAAGAAGAATGGACTACTTTAAAAAAAATATTATAGTCAAATGAAATCGCAGGCAGGATTCGAGGCAGAAGCGGAGGAAGCAAAATGGTAAAATGTTGGTAAATAGAGAAACTTTTTTCTGACAGATAAAGACATAATACAGTAGAAAAGATTTGAGTACAAACACTGCGGAGGTGGGAGTGGGAAGTCAATTTATGAAACAATGCAATTATTTGAGATGAGGATCATTGTGAAAACGTTTGGAAAATCTAATAAAAAATTATACCACAAAAAAGGAAGTGGGGGGCAGAGTCTCCAACCAGCTACTGCCCCCGAAGAGTCCGTGGTTGGTTTTCCTCCAGCCCTGCACCATCTCTTGGTCCTCGGCCATAACCCACCATAAAACCTTTCTGTTTCAGCCCTTCCCGGCCCCTCGCAAACATGAATGATGCCATGGTGACCCACATGTCCTCCGGAGCCCCGACTCCAACGAAAAGGTAGGGATGTGCACTCTGTGAGGGGTGGGAGATGGGGGGCTCCTCTGGGGGCGCTGCAGAGAGAAGGTGGCTGATGAAGGAGAAGGTGGCAGCTCCTGCGCTGAGTGTTATGGATATTGCTAAAACCAGGTTTGATTGCTGGTGGTGTCTCTGCTGCTTGAGGTTTCCCCCCACAGTGCATTTGATCCATTTCTCTGCACCTGGAGGAGGCACTGGGGTTCCCTGCCAGCTGGGACCAGCCCTTCTCTCTCTCCCCACCCAAAACACCACCCTTCAGGTCTGAATTCCTCCCCCCACCCCCATGACCCGCTGTGCAGAACCTGAAACAAGTTCAGTTCCCAAATGTCAGGAGGCAACTGAGGAGGATAAAACCACAACTGACGGCTGGAGAGATCTGATTTGGCGTTTCCCATTGACTCTCTCCTTTCTTAGGCAAAGATGAATTGGAGTCTTCTTTTTAAGTTCCTTTCACTTGTTTTTTAATCATCAGTTTTGTCTCCTTTTCTCTCCTGCATGTAAAGGCTTCGTTTGTTTTGATCTTGTCCCTTAAGTGAGTTTAATGTACAGTCGTACCTCGGGTTGAAGTAGCTTCGGGGTGAGTATTTTCTGGTAGCGTTCCGCGGTGACCCGGAAGTAACTGAGTGCATTACTTCCGGGTTTCGCCACTCGCGCATGCGCAGACGCTCAAAATGACGTCACACGCATGCGCGGAAGCGGCGAATCGCGACAGGCGCAGATGCAGATTGTGTTCGCTTCAGGATGCAAACGGGGCTCCGGAATGGATCCCGTTCGCATCCAGAGGTACCAGAGGTACTAATTATAATTGTAGAAGGATTATCCTGACTGGGATGAGCGGAGCTTGTCTCTTACCTGGCCCAGGGAGCTACCTTAGACTAAGCAGGGACCATTCTCCCATTGGGTTTGATCTGGCTTTGAAGACTTCTTAAGGGCACAGTGGAAAGGAAAAGAAAGAGGGGAACCTACTGACCAGGCCACGTTCTCTAGTGGGCATTATCTGGAGCTCCAGGAAGGCGCTGGCTCTGGGAGTAACATCTCCATCTTCTGCTGCTCCAGCTTCTCATCCCTGCCTGGGAGGAGGTGGCAGAGTCAGGAAGAGACGGCGCAGGAGCAGCTGCAATTGGGCAAGATCAGAGAGGGCACAGCCCTGGCAGGACCAGGACCAGAACGGGCCCTAAGCTAAGGCACCAAAGCGTTTGGCGCTCTCAGAGGGCTCGCACATCGCTTAGGAACACCAGGAAAGCCTGGCTGCTCTCCTCTCCTCTAGTTTCCAGCAACTGCCATTCAGAAGCATTGCTGCCAAGCATAGCCATTATGGCTAGTAGCCATGAGGAACCATTTCCCTCCATGAATTTGTCCCATCCTCTTTCAAAGCCACCCAGTTGGGGTCAGAGGAAGCGAGAGGCCCCTCTCCCTGCCAGAGCAGCCCTTGCTAAGCAGCTATGCCTATAGCACTCCTCCACCGACTTGCCCTGCCTGTGCCATGTTCTCACGTCAGTTTTGCAGTTTTCACCTCCAAGGTTGAGGGAACGAGAATGTTCTGCAAGAAACGCACACTTGAACATTCAAGCAGCACCTGAGCTCTCTGTTTCGTGTAGGTTTCCTGCTGTCTCTTTCAGGATTCAGGTGGAGGAACATGTTGGTGGAGCAAGTTTCTTCTCGTTCTTCCTCTCTCCCGCTTGTTCTTCTGCAGCTGCCCCCTTCCCATAGATCACAGACTGCTTTTCTGACGTTTCCCGACAAGAGGGTCCGGATTCTCCTTGCCTCTGCCCAATTGCACATTTTATTAGAAACCTCTTGGGAGAAAAGCGATGAGACAGCATCTTAAAAAAGCAGAGACATCACCTTGCCAACAAAGGTCCGTATAGTTAAAGCTCTGGTTTTCCCAATAGTGATGTATGGAAGTGAGAGCTGGACCGTAAAGAAGGCTGATCGCCGAAGAATTGATGCTTTTGAATTCTGGTGCTGGAGGAGAGTCTTGAGAGTCCCATGGACTGCAAGAAGATCAAACGTATCCATTCTTAAGGAAATCAGCCCTGAGTGCTCCCTGGAAGGACAGATCCTGAAGCTGAGGCTCCAGTACTTTGGCTACCTCACGAGAAGAGAAGACTCCCTGGAAAAGACCCTGATGTTGGGAAAGATGAAGGGCACAAGGAGAAGGGGACGACAGAGGGCGAGGTGGTTGGACAGTGTTCTCGAAGCTTCCAGCATGAGGGAGGCGGTGGAAGACAGGAGGGCCTGGCGTGCTCTGGTCCATGGGGTCACGAAGAGTCGGATACGACTAAATGACTAAACAACAACAACAACAACAATCAGAAGCCTTGAAGCTCCGATGCCCACATGCCTCTGTCTCTTTTGATCTAGGCCAGAGGGAGGCCTGCTTGAGATATGCCGCCTTGTGAGCAACACAGATTCTCCTTCCACACACGCAACCTGAGTTGGGGTGGAGCTGGAGCCCACGGCCTCGTAAACGGGAGTCTAGCCAGACCATAACGCATCCAGCAGCTCGCTTTGTGTTTGCTCTGCCCGTAAAGTGATGTCACGGCGAGTGTTACAAGCCCTGGTTACGACTGTGTTGCCCCAGAGTGGGGGGCGCAAAGACAGGTTGTGGCCTTTTGTACTCTGGCACCGGAAAGCCAGTAGCGGAGCCTCAGGCATCCCTGAACTCCTGCTTTTCTTACGAGTTCTGGTCTTACGAGAGAGGGAGAAACCATTTGGGCAAGGAGACTTAAAACAATCTTGAGAAATGTAACACATGAAGATCAGACAGGATTTCTACCCACAAGGCAACTGAGGGATAGTGTGAGGAACAGTGTTGAATATCACTGAATATTTTGAAAAGCATGGAGAAAAACAGATAGCCGTGGGTTTCTTTAGATGCTGAAAAAGCCTTTGAACTGCCTTTCTTACAATCTGACCTACGAGTTCTGGTCTTATGAAAGAGGGAGAAGCACTCTTTCCATTTTCTCAATGCCGTTCACAATTTTATTTACCTCTGCCATGCCAGCCTGCCTTACTCACCTTTTCTCTCCCCCCAAGAGCTCGCGAAGTTGTAATTTTTCCTCATGGGGCGGATGCTTCATTTCACTTGGTCATTTTGGTTTTCCCTTTCTGAACCTTTAATTCAAGCCTCTTCGCTTGGGGGGCCACCAGCTTTTGGGAACTTGTGCCTCTGCCACCCTGAAGTTCATCGGGGGGGGAGTCATTGGCTTGCATTGTTTTTGTCCTTGTTTTTATTATGTATTCTGTATTTTTATTCTGTGAACAGCCCTGAGATTTGCAGATGGAGTGTGGTATACAAATTTTAATAATAATAATAATAATAATAATAATAATAATACAGTGGTCACCTTGCCAACAAAGGTCGGTATAGTTAAAGCTCTGGTTTTCCCAGTAGTGATGTATGGAAGTGAGAGCTGGACCATAAAGAAGGCTGATCGCCGAAGAATGGATGCTTTTGAATTCTGGTGCTGGAGGAGACTCTTGAGAGTCCCATGGACTGCAAGAAGATCCAACCTCTCCATTCTTAGGGAAATCAGCCCTGAGTGCTCACTGGAAGGACAGATCCTGAAGCTGAGGCTCCAAGACTTTGGCCACCTCCTAAGAAGAGAAGACTCCCTGGAAAAGACCCTGATGTTGGGAAAGATGGAGGGCACAAGGAGAAGGGGACGACAGAGGAGGAGATGGTGGGACAGTGTTCTCGAAGGTACAATCATGAGTTTGACCAAACTGCAGGAGGCAGTGGAAGACAGGAGGGCCTGGCGTGCTCTGGTCCAGGGGGTCACGAAGAGGTGGACACGACTTAACAACTGAACAACTACAAACTCGGGTTAAGTACTTAATTCGTTCCGGAGGTCCGTTCTTAACCTGAAACTGTTCTTAACCTGAAGCACCGCTTTAGCTAATGGGGCCGTGATTTCTGTTCTCATCCTGAAGCAAAGTTCTTAACCCGAGGTACTATTTCTGGGTTAGCGGAGTCTGTAACCTGAAGCGTATGTAACCTGAAGCGTCTGTAACCCGAGGTACCACTGTAAAAATAATAATCATCATCATCATCAGGGTGAAACATGTCAGCACACAACCACTAAGTTAAAACCCAGCCCGTTACTTAAAAAAAGGCTCCCTGGACAAGTGAAAAGTCCTCCATCTGTTGCTGAAAAGGCATCAAAGTTTGGCGTCTGGGTGGAGAAGATGAAGAGCCACATGCCCCCTCCACAAACATTCACCCAGCTCAGCAGCAGCCTTGCTCCCTGCAGGGGATCCTTCCTCCTCCTCCTCCTCTTTTGTCTTGCTCAAGATGGGCCCTTGCCTCCTGGAAGGTCCCCCATGAATCTTACAGGGAGGGGGGCCTCCTTGTTTATAACTTTCCACTGCCGCTAAGCCCAGCTTTATGGCAAGGCCATAAAACACTGCAAGCGGCGATTGAAGTCAGCTTGGAGGTGTAATGCCTTTAAAGCATGATGCGGGGTCAGAGGTGAGCCTTGTAAATAGTCTCATGCCATAAAAGTAATTGGGGAAAAGGAGGCCGCTCCAAATCGGAGAACAGTCGGTGTGCACCGGGGAGAGAGGAGGCTGTGTCTAGAGCTGCCAGTTTGGTGCACCCCAGGAATAGCTGGAACTACAGCTCCCATCACCCCTGACCGTTGGCCATACCGTCTGGGGCTGATGGAAGCTGTCCTCCAGCAACATCTGTAGGGTACCAGGTTGGGAAAGCCTGGCTTAGAGCAGACAGAAAAAGAGCCTGCTGGATCAGGCCAGTGGCCCAGCTAGTCCAGCATCCTGTGGACGACCAGATGAGTTAATGGGAAGCCTGGAAGCAGGATCCGTGCACAAGAGCACTCTCTCCCCTCCCGTGGCTTCCAGCACCTGGGATTCAGAAGCATTGCTGCTTCTGACAGTGGAGGGCAGAGCAGAGCCATCCTGGCTGGGAGCCATCGCTCTAAGGGACACTAGTTGCGCTGTGGGTTAAACCACTGAGCCTAGGGCTTGCCGATCAGAAGGTCTAGAGTTCGAATCCCCACGACGGGGTGAGCTCCTGTTGCTCTGTCCCAGCTCCTGCCAACCTAGCAGTTCGAAAGCACAAAGTGCAAGTAGATAAATAGGTACTGCTCCGGCAGGAAGGTAAACGGCGTTTCCATGTGCTGCTCTGGTTTGCCAGAAGCTTAGACATGCTGGCCACATGACCCAGAAAAACTTCCTGTGGACAAACGCCGGCTCCCTTGGCCAATAAAGCGAGGTGAGCACTGCAACCCCAGAGTCGGCCACGACTGGACCTAATGGTCAGGGGTCCCTTTACCTTTAAGTTGGTAGCCTCCTGTGGGCTGTGCACTGCATGAAGAAGGATGTCAATGCAAGAAGACTCTTGAGAGTCCCATGGACTGCAAGAAGCTCCGACCTCTCCATTCTGAAGGAAATCAGCCCTGAGTGCTCACTGGAAGGACAGATCCTGAAGCTGAGACTCCAATACTTTGGCCACCTCATGAGAAGAGAAGACTCCCTGGGAAAGACCCTGATGTTGGGAAAGATGGAGGGCACAAGAAGAAGGGGACGACAGAGGACGAGATGGTGGGACAGTGTTCTCGAAGTGACTAACATGAGTTTGACCAAACTGCGGGAGGCAGTGGAAGACAGGAATGCCTGGCGTGCTCTGGCCCAGGGGGTCACGACTAAACGACGGCGGACACGACTAAACAACAACAACAACAGGGGAAGGAAGGGAGTGAGGAGCTGCTGCTTGAGAGACAAAAAGTGTCAAGGGGCATGTCTTTGCCAGAGCGGGGAGAGGTGGAAGCAAGCAAATCTTGTTTCCTCAGCCATGTGGCAGAGAAGCAAAGGCCTCTCCATTTGTGCACTGGCCCAAGTGAGCTGGAAGCAGAGGCTGCTCCTGGGTCTCTCCTCATTATGGCACCATTTGCGCCAAAGAGGCGGGGGAGCTCCTGCTTAGGCACCCCTGGGGCAGTGTTTGCATTTTGGGACTCCTCAAGTGCTGCCTCCTCCTCCCTCCTTGCGCAAGAGTCTCATTTTGCAGAAACACGGCTGCTCTTTGCCTGCAGGTTCCAGGTGACGTGGGCAGCTTTGGGGTGGGAGAAGAAATATGGGGAAATCCAACTCTTTCTCCTTGCCACCGTGATTCCACACTCTTTCCAATGAGGTTCCTGCACATTTCCTTCCATGTTTTGAATGTTTTTAAGTTTCCTTATTTTAATTGTTGCTTGCCATCATTTGCATTTTCCCGATTGCCCTCATCTTTTTATTTCTGTCGTGTTGTTTTGCCTCCTTTGCTCCCCCCCCCCCCAGGTTGCACTACAGCCCGGCCCCCTCCAAGCGGCTTAGGGATGAGCATGCCCTGATTGCAGCCTATGTGAGCCAGCTCCAGAGTGGCGCACGGTCAGTCTTAGGAGAGGGGGGAGGGCAGGGGGAGCCCATGAACGTGGCAGTCCCATGCGCAGCTGTGCCCAAAGCCCTGAGGAGCCAGCTGGACCACTACAGAAACTGAAACTTGTACATGGAGACGGGCCATGAGGCTGCAGCACTCAGTGCCCCAAAGGGTGCGCGTGCAAGCATTGGATCTGGGTGCATGGCCCAAAGACGGTTAGTTTTTAAAACCACATTCTTTGTAAGCAACTTAATGAAAAAAGCTTCTAAATGCTTTTTGAGAGTCCTGAGATATTGAGCAGTTCCGAATGAACCATCTGTAGCCCATGGTTCAAACATGTTTATTACAGGGCTCTCTTTCTTTCCTGCCTAAATTTGGTGAGGGGTTTCCTCTGCGATAATGACTATTTCGCCTTGATGCATGGTTTCAAAACAAGGAAGCAGCCTTGTTTTGGGGGTGGAGGGAGCCATGATGGTATTTGTAAAACATTCAGCCTGGCTGCGCTATGGGTTAAACCACAGAGCTTAAGGCTTGCCGATCAGAAGGTCGGCAGTTCGAATCCCCGTGACGGGGTGAGCTCCCATTGCTCGGTCCCTGCTCCTGCCAACCTAGCAATTCGAAAGCACGTCAAAGTGCAAGTAGATAAATAGGTACCGCTCCGGTGGGAAGGTAAACGGCGTTTCCGTGTGCTGCTCTGGTTTGCCAGAAGCGGCTTAGTCCTGCTGGCCACATGACCCGGAAGCTGTAAGCCGGCTCCCTTGGCCAGTAAAGCAAGATGAGCGCCGCAACCCCAGAGTCGGCCACGACTGGACCTAACGGTCAGGGGTACCTTTACCTTAAGAGCGCAGAAGCAGCAGCAAAATTCAGTTAAAGAGCAGCAGCAGCAAGACTGTTTCGTCCTTTTGAGTTTCAGAAACAACCTCCTTTCATCTGCTTCGAAGTTGGTGCCCCAGGAGCCCAGCACATGGGTGCATGAGGCTCTCGTTTGCAAAATGCGTGCTCACCATTGTGTGCAGAAATGCACACCCTCCCTGACCTAGCAAGCAGCTTTTTCACAAAGGAAAGCCCAACGGAAATGGAATACACACCATCACTTGCTCACCCCGCACCTTCTCACACACAGCCCAACAGCCAGGGTACGTCTTTCCCAGAGGAATTAGGGGGATGCCACCTCCCAGGGCATCTTCACCCTAAACAGAAATCGGGACCCAATTGTGTTTAAGATGGATCTTCCGTTGGGTTCACTTCTGCTCAGCAGGACATTTGGTTGTTGCGTCATTTTAAACAGGGCAAGTTTCCTTCCTTTTTATTTTTATGCACAGGAAACCATCCCAAATGACTCAGCCACTCCACTGGTTGGTGCTGGGTCTGATCAGTTCTGATTTGCCACAGCTGAAGCCCCTTCAGATATACAGCCTGAGCTCTCAGTCCAATCCCTCATCCCGTTTCTTATTCTGAAACATAAGACTCCCATTGTCCAATTCCTCTTTCAAGTTGGTACCAGCCGTATATTCCTGAGGCCTTTTGCAGACTCCAGCTGGCTCCCTGTTCCCCAGTTTGCTGTGGCCATTTTGTCATCTTCGTAGCGCATCAGATTTGCAAAGCGCTTGGCAGCTTGCCCTTGCAAAACAAACAAACCTATGTTAAAACCAGTTAAGACAAACACAAGCAGTAAAAGTTTAATAACCCATCGGAGATTCTTCCAGAGCCTGCCTCACTAAAAAGAGGTCCCTAAGGCCCCAGACATTCCGCTTGCTCTCAAAGGCAGGGCCACCACCAAAAAGGCCTGCCCTCATTTGCCACCCTCTGGACCTCCATGAAGAAGGGCCTCAGTTGATGACCACAGCGTCTGGCTTGGTTCACATGGGGAGAGGTGGCCCTGGAGCTTTTTGGGGTTCTGAGCCACATAAGGCTTAGATAGATAGATAATATATTATGGTCAAAGACCAGCTCACATAACACAATAAAAACAGTGTTCATAAAGATAAAATACACAATCAGAGCAGATCGCAGCAATAGCTCATGAGTTAAAATTGAGATATATACATACACCCGTACAACTGAGATTTGGGCTACCGTACAAATTGACCCCGAGGCTCCCCAAAGGGCGACTTCAGCATTTCCCTAGTAAGCTATTTTATTCTAGAGGATGACCTGTGCCTACAAATCTGGGCAACTGCTAGGTCAAAACCAGAATGTTGACTTGGGCCTGGGAACTAGCCCACTTTCGACGCTGGCGTGGCAGGAGGTAAGGTGGGAGGGCCCTGATTCCTGTCTGGTGTTGGGCAACTGCTGGCTGCCTTGCCTGACTGGCGCTCATGCTTGTTGGCTTTCTCCCCCCACCCCCAGCAGCGTCCTGGACAGCCCCAGCAGGCTGGATGAGGAGCACCGACTCATCGCCCGCTACGCTGCCAGGCTAGCTGCGGAAGCTGGAAACGTGGTAAGCAGCCAGTCTGGCCCCCTCTCTTGCTAACGGTTTCTCCGATGGCTGTGGTATGCCCAGCTGCTGCTTCCCTGGGCAGGTGAGCTGGCAGCGCTCGGCTTCTTTCTAAGCATGCTGCAGCAATTTGGGAGGAGCATTTTGCGCTGCTGAGTCTGTAGCCCTCCGGTCAATTTCGTCACATTGCACCACAGGCGTGGCGCTCAGATTGGGAGTCACATAATTAGTTGGATGCCAGGCGGGAGCCATGCAGGCCCAGTGTCCCCAGGGAGGCTGCCTTCCAGAGAGTCAGCATATTGGAGCAAAGAAAATCTTGTATGCTTGCTTGCTTACGCTTCGCAGCGTTTAAGAATAGGTTCTCTGGGTGGTGTACAACTTTTCTATTAAAAAGCAAAACAAAAAGCCGCACCATAAAATATCAAAATGCAGAACATAAAAAGGTTAAAACAGCATCAAAATTAAATCGACAGCGGACAACAGTAGTGCCCCCGGTCCACAAAGCGCTGAAGCGTGTTTTTAAAAAGCCTGGTGAAGTTTCTAAAAAGGTTGGAACTGGGAGGACCACAACACAGGCACCAGGTGAGCCTCTCTGGGGAGGGCATTTCGTAACTAAGGTGCCACCACTGAAAAGACCATCTCCTTAGTAGCAACTCCCGTAAGAACCCGAGAAGAGCCAGCTGGATCAACCCATCTGGTTGGCCGCAGAGAGGGCAGAATGCTGGACTACAAGGTCCAATGGCCTGATCCAGAAGGCTCTTCTTATGTTTCTTATGGAGGATCTGCCCCTGGGGACAAAGCACTAGCTCAGTCAGTAGAGCATGAGACTCTTTATCCCAGGGTTGTCGGTTTGAGCCCCACGTTGGGCAAATAATAATGATACTAATTTTATTATTTATACCCCCCCCCCAATCTGGTTAGGTTTCCCCAGCCACTCTGGGCGGCTCCCAGCAGAACACTAAAAACAGAATAAAACATCAAACATCAAAAACTTCCCTAAACAGATTCCTGCGTTGCAGGGGGTTGGACTAGATGGCCTTCGGGGTCCCTTCCAACTGTACGATTAAACGACAACCTGATTTCCTTCCCCGTCTTTACCACCATCTCCCCAGCGCTGTTGGTGACGGGGAGGGGGCTGCTCGCGTGGGTTTCAGTGCTGGGTCCTCGTTGAGCCGTGTGTGTCTTTGGGGTCTCTTGACAGCCACGCCCACCCACAGACCTGGGGTTCAACTTCGATGCCAACAAGCAGCAGCGGCAGCTGATAGCAGAGCTGGAGAACAAGAACAGGTAAGGGGGCTCAGGTGGCGTGGAGGAGGGGGGGCCGTCCGGCCTTAATGGGTTCCTGAGCAAGAGATCTTCTCCCTTCCACACTTTCCATTGCTGCTGCCTCCCGCTGGGAGTTCTGTGGGTGGGTGCTTTGACAAGGGGACAACCCCACAATGCAGCTGGTGGATTTTGCAATCCTTACACTCCATCAGCTCAGTGAAAGGTTTCATTTTTTATTTTTGCATAAGAAAGTTGGGGTGGAGAAAAATGAAGGCTTGGTGTTTTAAAAGGGGGTGCAAAATATTCATGCCCTGGCATGGCAAAGAGAGAGAGAGAGAGAGAGAGAGAGAGAGAGAGAGAGAGATGGGGGGAGAGTCTTGACAAGGTCCCCTCTGTGCCAGACTCTGGAAGAAGACGGGGATTGGACTGATTGACCCCTGGGACCTCATAATAATAATAATAATAATAATAATAATAATAATAATAATAATAAAATTTTATTTATACCCCGCCCTCCCCAGCCAAGACCGGGCTCAGGGCGGCTAACACCAAGTATAAAAACAATTGATTGAAATACAGCTTAAAAAACAAGATTAAAATACAACATTAAAACGTTAAAATGCAGCCTCATTTCAGTGGAAACTCAAACAACTCTTCCAACTCTACAACTCTGTGAAAGTTGCGGGCAGCCCGTTCCGCCTCCCCACTGGCCTTGGGTCCAGTGGGAAGCCAAAACTAAGCATGCCACAGGTGGGTCTCCTATAGCATATATTTTTTTTGTAGGATGTATCTCTACCTGATGATACAAGCCCACCCAAAAATAATTGGGTTGTGTGTGTGGATTGTTCTGCAGAATCCTGCTAGGCAGTCAGATTGGCCTGTAGCCAGAGTTCGTTGACTCCACTGACATATTAAACCCTGTTTAAACTCCTTCCCTGGGAGTTTAGAAAGCAAGAGGGCTAATGCTGGTTTCTTTATTTTACTTGCACAGAGAGATTCTGCAGGAAATCCAGCGGCTGCGGCTGGAGCACGAACAGGCCTCTCAGCCGACACCAGAGAAAGCCCAGCAGAATCCGACGTTGCTGGCGGAACTGAGGCTATTGCGGTAAGAATGTAGGGGAGGGACGGGACCCCAGGAGGGAGGTTGCTTGCACAAGAGTACTTATTCACGCAGCAAACAGTTCAGCTGTGGAACTCCCTCCCACAAGAGACAGGGATGGCCGCCAACCTGGATGGTCAGGGGAAAAGCAATGCTGTCCAGGGTGTAAAGACTGCGGAGAGAATAACTGGGTGCACTCTTCCCACCTTGGATCAAATCTACTCTTCCAGGTGCCATAAGAAAGCTGCAGAGATAGCGCAGGATAGTGCGCACCCCGGAAATGATCTCTTTCAGCTTCTGCCTTCTGGAAGAAGGTCCAGGGTTATAAAGGCTAGGACTAGCCGCCTGAGAAACAGTTTCTACCCAAATGTGATTTTGGTTTAAAACACAATGTAACACAGTGTAAGGTAGTCTCTATGGGAGTATATTGTATTCAATTATGGGGTCTCAGAGTTTTTGGGGGCAAACCAGGCTGGGATAGCTGGGATAGCAGGCTTGTTGGTCTTGAAAGATCTACATTGGTGAATGTAGACTGGTGAATGGGAGTGGCCGCTGGGACCACATAACCCCAGTCCTGAAAGACCTACATTGGCTCCCAGTACGTTTCTGAGCACAATTCAAAGTGTTGGTGCTGACCTTGAAAGCCCTAAATGGCCTCAAAGGCCCAGTAGACCTGAAGGAGCGTCTCCACCCACATCGTTCTGCCCGGACGCTGAGATCCAGCGGCGAGGGCCTTCTGGCGGTTCCCTCATTGCGAGAAGCAAAGCTACAGGGAACCAGGCAGAGGGCCTTCTTAGTGGTGGCACCCGCCCTGTGGAACGCCCTCCCATCAGATGTCAAAGAGATAAACAACTACCTGACATTCAGAAGACATCTTAAGGCAGCCCTGTTTAGGGAAGCTTTTAATGTGTGACATCTTAATGTATTTTTGGTCTTTGTGGAAGCCGCCCAGAGTGGCTGGGTAAACCCAGCCAGATGGGCGGGGTACAAATCAATTATTATTATTATTATTATTATTATTATTATTATTATTATTATTAGTTTCTGAATGTCTGATGTAGATTTTTTTTCCAATTTCGTTGTTCTGTATGGGACAATGACAATAAAGATTATTGTATCGTATCGATGGCTTGAAAAGAGGATTAGATTAATTCAAGGAGGAGGCGGGGGAAGAGGGGGCTATCTTATGTTCTTCTGCCGGTGGTGGTTGGCAGTGGCAAGCAGACTGAACAGACGGCAGAGCTGTGGCCGTCTCTGTTTCTGTGCCACCTTTACCCAAGGCAGAGGGCTTGAGGCCTTTTCTTCACCCCCACAACTGCCCTGCAAGGCAGGCAGCTGCATAAGTATTCTGCCCATGAAGATCGGGAAGGATAGGGGCCGTATTTGCAGGCCGCTTGACCTTCTGGCAAACTGGCTGCTTCTTCTTCAACCCAAACAGGCAGAGGAAGGACGAGCTGGAGCAGCGAATGTCCGCCCTGCAGGAGAGCCGGCGGGAGCTGATGGTACAACTGGAAGGGCTTATGAAGCTGCTCAAGGTGAGGCCTGTCGGCGCGCGACATCTCCTCCTCAGCACCTGCCACATTCGCAGCTACCAGGCAGTTGGTGCATCAAACCTGTGAAAAGCCGTTTCTGTCCTGCCTTAGGCTGAGTCAGACCCTCCTTTTCAGCTAGCAGCACTGATCAGGGTTGGACCCAGGCCTTCCAGCACTCAAAGCGGGGGCTCTGCCTGCCCATGAGCTGCAGCCCTGGCCCTGGGAGGAGCCACCTCCAGAGGGCTGTGTGTGAGATCCAGCCTGCTCTGGCATTCAGAAGCCCCTTCATACTTGGCCAGCGGAGCCCCCAAGAGGGGCTGCCCTCGTCTCCCTCGTTGTCTTTTGTCCCTTCCTGCAGAGAAGGCATTTGCCTGCAGCATCTTCCAGGTGGCGTGGGTCTTTAGAGGTCCTCTAGTCCAGGGATAGGCAAACTCGGCCCTCCAGATGTTTGGGACTACAGCTCCCATCATCCCTGACCACTGGTCCTGTTAGCTAGGGATGATGGGAGTTGTAGTCCCAAAACATCTGCCTATTCCTGCTCTAGTCCAACCCCTAGGGCCCAATGCTGGAAATCCAGTGCTGGAAGCATCCTCTGTCCTCAGGCACCTGTCCAGCTTCTGCCTGAAGACCTCTAGCAGGGGAGATCCCAGCCCCCAGCCCCCAGCCCTGCCCCCGACTCGTTCCATTACTGCTTAGCCTTAGGAAGTTATTTCCCCTGATGTTTAGCCCAATAGGCCCAGCAGGAGGAGAAGCGAAAGAGTCTTTCCCCTCCTCCTGTGTGATGACAACCTTTGGGGGGCTTAAAGGTGCTCTGCTGTGTTGGGGTGTGGATAGATGCCAGGAGAGGAAATATTTATTAGATATTATCCTTCCTTCCTCACGCTTGTGAGTTCAGCAGAGTGCTATCACTTTGCAGCAAAACAGGGAAGCTTTGATGGACTAGTTTTAGCCTTTTCATTTAAGGATTCCAGGGTGCTTTAAGGCAGCCTGGATTTTCCTGGTATTTCCCCCTTAGAACAGTAACCGCACAGTCTTGTAGGAGATAAAAATAACATTTGCTCACTCAGAATACCTGTCAAAGAGTAACCAAATGCAGCAGCTTTGTTCAGGCAGGCTCAAAATAGTAATTCAGTTACAAGGACAGACATAAATCTAGTTTAAGTCTGAGCATGGAGCTCAGGTGAGCAGGTGTTCTGCACAGAGGGAAGAGGGAGAGGTGAGGGGCAGTGTGCCCAGGCAGGTAAGAGAATATACATGGCTATGGCCTCTCCTTGTCAGGGCACAGGGGGAGTGTCTCTCACAGACAAGCTCACAGGAATACGCGGCGCCTCAGCTCCCATCATGTGCCCATCTAACAAAGCAGGAATTGTTTGTTTGACTATATGTTAGATATCCCACATCCTGTCCCCTGCCCAGTCCTCTGAGTGTTCCCCGATCCTTCAGCCCTTCCTCACGTGTCTTCTTTCCCACCCAGGTTTCCTGCATGCAGAGCCCAGACCTCACTCCCTGCCCTTCCCTCTCTCTCGCTGGACCAGGGGCACCTAGACTCAGCCTGTAGCATCCCTGGGAGGGAAGCCAGAGGCAGCCGTGATGGTCTCACACAGCGCAAGGCAGCGGCTCCTGCCCTCCTGCCTCCCTTCCCTGTGTCCTCCTTCTCCTCCTCCTCCTCCCTTGGTGTCCTTGAGTGTCAGCAGACGTGGGGGTTCCTCTTGGGGATCCCTGCCTGTGCCTGTTCCCCCCGTCCCGATAATGATTAACTGTCCTCTTTCTTTCTCTCACACCTTTGCTTACTGCCAACCTTTATAGGAAGAGGAGCAGAAACAGGCAGTAAGTTGATACCCCATGAATCTTTTCTTCCCTTTGGTTCTGCATGAAATGACTCTGTGCGGTGCTTTCTCATCCTGGTGGGGTTTGGGTGCCCAGGAGGCAAGTGGTGCAGAACCACCTTTGGGTGCCCAGTGCAGGATGAGGGTGCTCCTGCCTCCCGCAGAGTGTGGGCTTATTAACCCTTGGCACACCGGCTTAATTTCTCAATGTGTTTATTTCCCAAAACGTAAGACTAACGAGCCAGTCCCGGTTTATATTGGGTTTGCGTTCATTTAATGAAATGTGCATGATTGACAAGACATGGAAATGCAGAGGTCCTCCCATGTTGCTCTGGTTGCTTTTTCTGCCCTAAGGCACCTGATTGTCTCCTGTCTTTGGGAAATCCTTGCATTCCCCTTCCTGGCCACACGCACGAGTCCACGCATGGAAACAGACAGCCCTGTCTGGCCCTGCATCCTGCTGCCTTGACAAGCCTGGCTCAGCAAAGCTGTTTCTTCCGGGGTGGGGTGGGGGGCTCCTCCAAGAGACCTCCTTGTTGAGCATCCGTCTTGATTTGCTTGTGCAGGGATTATGCAGAGGTGCAGAGACGATGCAATATTCCAATTGGTTTTGTGTGGAGGTTGCGTGACAAGGAGCGTCTGTCCTGGTCTGCTTGTGTGGGTGGAGACTTTGCTCTGTCCCAGCTCCTGCCAACCTAGCAGTTCGAAAGCACACCAGTGCAAGTAGATAAATGGGTAAAGGATCCCTGGTGGCACTGGGGCCTAAACCACTGAGCCTCTTGGGCTTGCAGATCGGAAGGTCGGCGGTTCAAATCCCCACAACGACGGGGTGAGCTCCCCTTGCTCTGTCCCAGCTCCTGCCAACCTAGCAGATAAATAGGTACCACTGTGGTGGGAAGGTAAACAGTGTTTCTGTGCACTCTGGCTTCCATCATGGTGTCCTGTAGGGGCCAGAGGCGGTTTAGTCCTGCTGGCCACATGACCCAGAAAACTGTCTGCAGACAAATGCTGGCTCCCTTGGCCTGAAGCAAGATGAGCACCTTTGACTGGACTTAACCATCCAGGGGTCCTTTACCTTTACCTTTTAAAAAAACCTTCTCTGTCACTTGCTTATCTGACACGTATTGGTGCAGATGGGTGCCAACCAACCATTTGTGCATTTCCCCATCACTTTCCTAACTGGAAAAAATACTTTTTAAAAAAAAAAGTAGACTTGTTGCACCAGAGTGCTCTAATCCACATTAATTGCATAGACCTAAACTTCCAAACGGCGTTTCCGTGTGCTGCGCTGGTGCTGGCTCGCCAGCTGCAGCTTCGTCACGGTGTCCACGTGACCCGGAAGTGTCTTCGGACGGCGCCGGCTCACGGCCTCTAGAGCGAGATGAGCACGCAACCCTAGAGTCGGACACGACTGGCCCGTACGGGCAGGGGTACCTTTACCTTTACCTAAACTTCCAGTATGCAGCTGAAGCCCTCCAGCAAAATACTGACCGTCTGCAGGAGACAGTCCCTCCCCACCTTATTCCTGCCCGGCAATTAACTCCGAATCCCCTGCAGAGGGAGCCATCCTCCTTTCTTAAGCGAGCAGCCTTTGGTGCTGGTGCAGCAGGATGGAAACCAGCTGGTGGAAGCGCCAAACCTCTGGCCTGCTGGGGCTTCCCTTGGGGATTGGCACATCTGCAGTGATGTGCAGGTCCCCCAAAGACTGGGTTTGGGGAAGGAGAAGCACATTTTCTACGTCTGTTGCAAAAATCTCCATAAGCGGTGCCAAGAGGTGCCTGGAAGCCAAGAATGAACACTTTCCTGCCTTGTTGAAGCCAGGCTGACCTCCTGCGCAGAGCCTCCTGATGACTTCACAGTTCCAATCTATCGTAGTTTCTGGTGAGCGTTCACATCTGTCGAGTGCTTCCCCTTTTCATGACACCTTAATGATGTTTTAGGGGCTACTTCTGGGTTCAACACCGTGCGCATGTACGCAATCTCACGTCGTTCGGATGAGCCTAAATCAGCAGTTGCCTGTATTTATTGTGAAAGATGGTGCAGCTGCTTCTACAACACCAGATATCCCGACGCACATCAATGTATCATCTAGGCAGCTATGCCCAGATCCGCTGTCTGTGGAGCCGTTGCCACAACTGGGGACCGCTCTCCCCTCCACCAGTTCATGCACCTTCCCCTGACGGGCTGCGCACATACAGCCAGAGACTGCGCCTGTGTGGAAACTTCCTCTGCTCTTCCCACTTCAGTCGCCTCCTGGTTCTGGGAGACGGGATGCAGGAGAGGGTGAGGAAGCCCCTGGCCCTTCACTTGCCTCTTCCTCCTCTTCTTCCAACCCCTCCTGTGCGCCACCCTCCAGCTCTGAAGCTGCCTCTTGCCTCCTGGCCAGCACAGGTACCCACAAACCAATGCCCCCCTCTCCCAACTCCATCAACCTCTTCCCAGCCCCTGACAACACCTGTTGAGCAAACGGGAAGTGGCCATTTTGGTGTGTCTGACTTGGCATGGAGGGGGATGTGGGTGGCGCTGTGGGTTAAACCACAGGGCCTAGGATTTGCCGATCAGAAGGTCGGCAGTTCGAATCCCCGCAATGGGGTGAGCTCCCGTTGCTCGGTCCCTGCTCCTGCCAACCTAGCAGTTTGAAAGCACGTCAAAGTGCAAGTAGACACATAGGTACAGCTCTGGCGGGAAGGTAAACAGCGTTTCCGTGTGCTGCTCTGGTTCGCCAGAAGCGGCTTAGTCATGCTGGCCACATGACCCGGAAGCTGTACGGCGGCCAATAAAGCGAGACGAGCGCCGCAACCCCAGAGTCGTCCGCGACTGGACCTAATGGTCAGGGGTCCCTTTACCTTTACTTGGCATGGAAGGAGCACAGGGGAGAGACCTGCAGTTCCTTATCAGGCCCCCTGCAAAGCCACTTCCCCAAACCACTTGCACTTCCCTGCTATTCTGGTGGGAACAACCCCCTGTCCATCCGCAAGGGAAAGCAAACTTTGCCTCTGGTCAGATTGCAAAGAGGCTCTTGCCCCTGTGACTGCTGGCTACTGACCTTTGCAACGACCCCCTGGAACGTGGCCGGGCTGTCTGGCTACTACTATCAAGCAGCCACCAACGGGAATTGTCTCTCCTGCTTATCATCACAAATAGCCCCCAGGGTGGAGAGAATAGAGCCCCCAAGGCTTGCACACCCTCGGCACCTGGGTCTCATAAAAAGCTTCGGAGTTAAATATTGACACGTTTCACTCCAGAATGTGGAAGAATGGGCTGTCTCTTTCAAGTGAGCTGCCTGCAGACTTTTGAAACTCCCATTTCTGTCTCCTGGGGAGAGCCCAGGGACCGGGGTAAGCCCCAAGGAGTTCCCATGGCAGCCTGGCTTGCGGGGGTGGGGTGTCCCCTGGTCTAGCTGTGGGAGGAGAGGCTCCCCATAGAACTTAAGTGGGTTTGTTTTGAGATCCCTGTATTTCAGAAGGGTTGGACTAGATTACTCAGGGTCCCTCCCAACCATACAAATCTCTTGCTGAGAAGGGGAGTTGTATGTTGTATGTGATGTAAAGGTGCTAGGTAGGTAGAAGGAGAGAGAGAGAGAATGTTTCTGCAAGCACTGAGTTAGCAGTTTATTTTTCCAAACTAGATTTGGGAAAGAGGATCTGCTCCCACAGATCCATTTTTCCATGACATCATTGTGTAGAAATACTCAGTGCATCCTGAGTAGACTGCAGTTTGCCACGTCCTGAGAAACCTGGAATCGTGGTTTGGATCAGCTCTCCGTCACAGGCCTGGAGTCGGAGTGTTCACCAAACTCATTCAGGGCACCGAGTCCACAGAAAAGTTGTCGAGGCCACATAAAGAGCAATTGATTCTGGGAATTGCCCCCGCTCATCCTCCAGGCCAGGAGCTCCCAGTTTCTCAGCAGAGCCTTTTTCCACATCTCCTTTCATCAGGGTTTGTGGCTGTTCCCTTTATCTCACCAGATGCCCCCACTTCCCCACTGGTGCCGCTTCTTGAAAAACCTTAGGAATAAGCAAGGCCTGGAGCCCAGGGTGCTTTTAGCCTGGGAGCCATGAAGCTCTGCTGAGCCCCCATCCTGGCTCCTGAACTGTAGGAGGCCTTCCTGGGAAGCTCTGTGGGCACTGAGAACCAAGGAGGAGCCCTCAGCACTGGTGCAGAGAAAGGCCTCTTGGACTCAGCTGCTGAATCCCACGGGAGAAGAGCCTGGGTGGGGAGCAAGGAAGCGTCACATGACCACTGCGGTGGGAGTCTTATCTGAAGGCAACGCCCCATGACTTCTCTGTGTGAGGAATCCAGTGGTTTATTTGGATTGCTGGTCCCATAAAGCAGAAAGAAGAGAACTCTGAACAAACGGGGCTTTGTGATGTTGGGTTTGGCACAACTGCCTAGTATCTGAGGAATAAGGGTCTTCAGCCAAGCTGCTGAATGGGGCTGGAGCCTCTGGGTAGGGGTGGGGGGGTGGGCTTAGCCTTGGAGATGCTTTAGCGGGGTATACAGTGGCCTCGATCCCTGTCACAAAGGCCAGACGCTGCTGCAGAGGAAGAGGAGGAGGTGGTGTTTTTCCCAATAGGTTACTCAGAAGAACAAGCCTTGCTGAAGAAGCAGAGCCAGCATGGCTTCTGCTCAAGCAAGTATTATCTCTATTTGAGTTATTTGAGTGCATCAACAAGCACATAGAGGTGATCCAGTGGACATTAAGGTACATGGGTTTCCCAAATTCTTTTCAGAATGCACTGCACCAAAACTCATGAGTAATGGAATAAGAGGGGAGGTCCTCTTGTGGATCGGGAATTGGTTAGGGAGCAGAAAACAGACAGCAGAAAAAAATGGAGAGGTGTAAGAAGTGGCTTTGGGGGGGGGGTTCTGCCCAGAGGTGCCCCTCAGCTGATCCGAAGGACGTGCCCTCTCCTCCTCCTCCTCCCCCTCCCTGGAGGCACAGGGGGCCAGTCTTCTGGCTCTCAGTTTGACCACAGTGGCATTGGACACATCAGGTGTGTAGTGATGGTCAGTCCCGTGCGCAAGGTGTGTGGTGCTGCGGAGCCTGCCTTGTCCACCATAGTTCACTCTGAGCCCTCAGGGCTCTCACTCAGGGGCAATGTTTCTCTGAAGTGCTTCTGCTGACCATGTGGCTGGTTTCTTACTCCGATCTTCCTGTACCCAAAGATTTCTGCCTTGTCTCAGGCCCCTGCACATAGCTAGCCATGCCAGGAAGCCACCAGGTTGACAACTTCCTCCATGAACCTTGGGAAGATGTTTGCCATCCCACAAGCTTCCCCACACTTCCTGGCCCGGGGCCAGGGCCTTTGCTTGCCCACAGATGCTGTCCTGGTGAGGCTGAAACTTTCTTTGAGAAGGTGGAGCTCAGGCACTGGCTGTAGATCAGGAACCGTGTTTGTGTTTGTGCTTTTAACTCAGGTGAGCTTGGCTTGCCCTGCTTGTCTGGCTGGACTCCTCTGGGGCAGTTTCAAGCCTCATTCTGTGGGTCGCTCTCTCTCTCTGTGAACATGGTGCTCTCCAGACGGGATCTGGCCTGTGCCTCTGCGGAGCCAGGGCTGGATGCCTTGGGCTGCCTTTGGCCCCTTCGCCCTGACGGGACGGGCGCTCCATGCCCTGCCCAAGCAGCCCTGCCGGAGGGCAAAGGACAGTGGAGGCCCCTTCGCTCGGAGGACCCCCTCTCTGTTCCTGGACAGCCGGCGCTTCCCGCTTCACACAAGTTAATCATTAGGGCTGTGATGGAGTTTGCCTTCTCCCTGCCATGGAGCCCCATCCCGCTTTGCAAGGGAGGAGCCTCTGCCTCCGTTTACTCTGGCCTGGAATCGTTGCGTGCAGCCAAGGGGAAGGAGCGAGGGCTGAGCAGGGGGTCTGCAGGCCCTTTTCCCAAAAAGCCAAATGAGCTGCTTCGCATTTCTGCCGGGCTCCTCTCTCGGGCGTGTGCGTGCAAGCCCTGCTGCTCTGTCCTTGACGTTCTCCGCCATTTTAGCTATTTCTGGCTCCCTCGTCCTGCCGCCACGGCGGCGGCAGCAGCCCCCGCACCACCCAGACTCCCCCAGCACCACAGCTGCTGCAAAGGCCCCGGACGGATGAGCGTGCGTGCCGGCGCGCTTTAATTGAATTACGCAATTCTGAGCAATTAAACGCAATCTTCTGCCTCGTAATCCCGTCGATCCTGCCTGCTCCCCCCCTCCTTTCCATGTGTTTGATTAGACAGCTGTGCTTTTTTTGGGAGCTGCCGGTGCCAGCAGAGGCCCAAAATAGAACATGCGAAATGGACGGTGCACGTCTGCCTGCCTCCTTCCCTCCCTTCCTCCGCCCCCCCCTCTACTGTACATTGCTGTCCGGGTGCCAGGAGCACATGCTGCGGCCCCCTCTCCTGGCTGCGCACACAAGCACCTTTCCCTCTGCCGCCACCAAGGCTTTTCTGCGCAGCCCTGGCGAAAGGCAGCAGCCGAGAGGGTGGTGGCGCTTGTTTTGTTTAAGCATGCAGCGGCAGAAAGCAGGGAATTGTCCTCCCCAGCCATCTGCTCACCTGGCTGCCTTCCATTCGCTCAGGAGGCAGCGGCGTACGTGGGGATGAAGAGCCTCTTTCATTCCGTTGCCATGATAACAGGGCCGGTTTCGGAGTTTTAGCAGGGAAAGGGTTATTAACGCTTTGGGGAGAAGAAAGGTTATGAGGCTGCTGGAGTAACAGGGATTGTTCCTGGAAGTTTCTCCGCAACGCACAGAGAGGGGAGGCCAGAAGCACGAAGGGCCCTTTCGGAGGCAGGAGCCGCAGCTGACGGGGGCCACGAATAGGAGCCGCCCGCTGCCTGCCTTGCATGGGCTGCTCACCCTAAGCACTCCTCTAGGTGGAAGGCTGGACGTCAGGATAGCCCTGGGGCATCAGGCCAGTGGCCCGTCTGGTCCAGTTCTCCCAGTGGCCAACCACCTGCGGAGGGCAGAGCAGAGCCATCCTGGCTGGTGGAGATCGATAGCTCTTTTCCTCCATGAATTTGTTCAGTCTTGTTTCAAACAGGTTGCCTTCAGCCTGGTGCCAAGTAGCTCAAGGATTTCTGGCCATGCAACAGAGCTTTTTCTCCCTCTGCCCCCCCCCCCCACTCCCTCCCGAGTACCCCCTAAACCTGTTCTTCAGCTTCCCCTAGCTCTCCAGAGCAGATTTGGGAAGGGGCGAAAGGAGGGAAGTCCTTTTGTGCTAACAGTAATCCTTGCGCTGGCAGGATGCGGGAGTTGAATATCACCCAGGGCTGGAGCGCAAACTTTGCTTCCAGAGGATCCCCAGTATCTCCAGTTGAAAGGGGGCTCTGGTGGGTAGCAGGCCTGAGCACAACCTCAGCTGGGAAACTGGAGAGAGAAGCTGCTGTCAAGAGGAGGCAGTGCTAGGCGAGGTCAGCCAAAGATGTGGCGTCATGAATCCATGTCTGGCCTCCTGGATGGTAAAGGGGTGTTCTTGTTGTTTAGTCGTGTCCGCCTCTTCGTGACCCCCTGGACCAGAGCATGCCAGGCCCTCCTGTCTTCCACTGCCTCCCGCAGTTTGGTCAAACTCATGCTGGTAGCTTCGAGAACACTGTCCCACCATCTCGTTCTGTCGCCCCCTTCTCCTTGTGCCCTCCATCTTTCCCAACATCAGGGTGTGTAGGGGGAACTAATCTCCAAGTCCTCTTCCAGTCGAACCCCAGCCTCTTCCAGGGATGAAAGCTGGCCTCCTCCCTGGCTCAGCACCTGCAGCTGAGCCCAGCGTCCGGCTGCCTGGGTTTATCCTGGCACCCGCCTTCAAGGAGATGCTCTTGCGCAGCAGTCATGGATTTCGGTGGACCTTCCTTGCAGGAAACGAGTGCTCAAGCTCTGCTCATGCCTCTTCTGCGCCCGGCAGAAGCATCTCAGCCGCCTGGCTTTATTTTTAGCTGGATTTCCAAGTGTGTTTTCTGTTCCTAAATGACTTGGAATGCGATGGGACGCTGCCAGCCCATCCACGGAGGCATCTGGCTCTTAGGGACCCGACTTCCTTGCCCTGTGCAGCCGGCCTCTGCATAGCAGGACTTTCACAGATCCTGGCTCAGGAGAAGCCTGCAGGGTTACGGGGCGGCCTGGTTTTATTTTTGTAGCCATCCAAGCCCCAGAATTATCAGCCTGCCACTGTCCTCTTCCGCAGCCATGCCAGAATCGGGGTGCAAGGCGGTGACCTGCCTCTCTTGCTTATTTAAAAGAGCTTGGCGGGTCAGACTTCGCCTCCAAGCCAGATTCTGAATTGGTCCAGTTCCTGCGGACCACGCTCAGAAGCAAAACGCCCTCGCCTGGTCCTGATCCTGGCACAGTTGGCAACGACTCCAGAGCTTCTAAGTTTTCTTGTGTTTTAATCATCATTCTTGATTTCATGTTAAACCATCTGAGGGGTCCCTGGAGACATAAATTGACTAAAAGAAACAAGTAAATTTGTAGTTGAGCACATAAGAAGAGCAGCTGGATCCGGCCCTGTGGCCCAGCTACTTAACTACACATCCATGAAGAAGGACTTCCCTGCCCTGAATAGTCCAGCATTCAACTCCATAACGTTCCTTATTTTATAAACGTCTGTCACGCCGCCTCTTCCTCGCAACCAGCGGGACCTGCTGCTGTAGTCGCTCTTCACACGACTGGACTTTGGGGTCCTGCTCATTTCCTGTGAAAACACAATGACCAGCGCCAGGACTGGGAGTGGCTGTTGGCTCCAAGGCCTCTCAGCATTCAGACTGACAGTACAAGGGGAGAAGCAGGTGGTTTAGCGGGGAAGTGGCCCCTGTCTTGAGATGCCTGTTGGAAGATCTCTGCTGGATCTCCCTTGCACTTGCTTCTCTGGGGCTTGAAACACAGCTTAGAACTCTCCCTACCCAGAGGGGGCAAACTGCAGCTGCCACCCAGCACAAGGAATTTGGAGCACCATTAACGATAAAAAAAAAAAGGTAAAGGATCCCTGACAGTTAAGTCCAGTCGCGAAGGACTCGGGGGTTGCAGCGCTCATCTCGCTTTACTGGCCGAGGGAGCCAATGTTTGTCTGCAGACAGTTTTTCTGGATCATGTGGCCAGCATGACTAAGCCGCTTCTGGCAAACCAGAGCAGTGCACGGAAACACCATTTACCTTCCCGCCGGAGCAGTACCTATTTATCTACTTGCACTTTGACGTGCTTTTGAACTGCTGGGTTGGCAGGAGCAGGGACCGAGCAACAGGAGCTCACCCCGTCGTGGGGATTTGAACCGCCGACCTTCCGATCAGCAAGCCCAAGGCTCTGTGGTTTATACCACAGTGCCACCCACGTCCAGGGTGCAAGACCCGGAAAGTAGACCAGCCTCCTTCAGCTTCGACCCTCCAGGTGTTTGGCACTCCAAGTCCCATCAGCCCTCTCTGGGGCTGATGGCGATTGTCATCCAAGCACCTGGGGGGGAACAGCTTGGCCAAGGCTAGGGGAGGCCCATCTTGGGGCACAAACTGCAAGGAAGATGCATTGCACACAAACCTCAATGAAATGAAAGAGGGAATACGGCGGTGCAACTCCCATCCACCTCAGAGAAATTCCCCGTGGATCGTGCCCCATGTTGGTAAACTTCAGCTCTCTGAAATCGGAATCCGCAGGGCGAGCCCTGTCCCCTCCCCCCAAAAAAGGCCAGCTGATTAGAAATGTATGTGCAGACGCACTCTGCCCCCCACAAGGAATTCTCCAGCTGCACCAGCTTTTCCTCTGGCGTTGGGGAGAGTACGATTCAGTCATGGAATTTCTTTTCCCGCTCCCATCTGATGGCAAAGGAGTCGAGTTTATTTGGCCCGCTGTCAGGAGCTGAGGTCACCCGCTGGCACTGGCTCTGCAGGACCTTTTTTGCAGGCAGAGTCATCTCTCCAAAACGGAGCCCCCCCATTCTGAAATGAGAGAGGCCCCTCTCCCTGCTACCTTGGGCCACTCATGCGGTGATCTCCTGCTGGCGGCAGCAGCCTCCAGGTGCCCAATTGGCCATCTCTTTGCCCGGCTTCTGGTGCCCGCTGGGAATCCCTGCTGACATGAAGCCTCTCTCTGTGCTAGGAGTCTGTGGAGCTCCATCCCAGCTGCTGTTCTTCGTGGGCAGACACATGGCACCCCTGCCCTTCCGTTTCTGAAATGCCTCTCTTGGTTTGCAGAAGGTTTCCATTGCCGCCTTCATCTGGCAGAATTTCTAAATGTCTGCAGGGCTCCGCATGGTGGTCAGGTAGATATCCCAATCCCTAAACTGGGCAGGAGAGGGGGGCCGTGTCCCTCATCCCCTGCTTGCCCACAAACCCCTTTGGAGACTTTAAAAATGGTGGCTGGTAGATTTTGACAGGTCTCTTTTCTGCATGGTCACCTAAGCCTCCTTTTCTAAAAAATAAAAACACAATGCAATCACATCTTATGTATACCTAATATGCATGATTTCAATCATACTCAGATGAAGGCAGGCCGGCTGAAACTGTTCAAGTTAAATCTAAGGAAATTGGAGAGCTTAAAATCTCTTTTTGCACCAGGTCTGCTTGGGGTTACCCAGCACCTAAAGCGAGTTGCGCTGTGGGTAAAACCTCAGTGCCTAGGACTTGCCGATTGTATGGTCGGCGGTTCGAATCCCCGCAGCGGGGTGAGCTCCCGTTGTTCGGTCCCAGCTCCTGCCCACCTAGCAGTTCGAAAGCACCCTTAAGTGCAAGTAGATAAATAGGTACCGCTTTATAGCGGGAAGGTAACGGCGTTTCCGTGTGCTGCGCTGGTGCTGGCTCGCCAGAGCAGCTTCGTCACGCTGGCCACGTGACCCGGAAGTGTCTTCGGACAGCGCTGGCTCCCAGCCTCTTAAGTGAGATGAGTGCACAACCCCAGAGTCGGACACGACTGGCCCATACGGGCAGGGGTACCTTTAAAGTGCTTTCAAGCTCTCTGCCTTGCTTGCTGGGCAAGGCCTGCTCAGCGCACAGCCTCTGGGAGTCCAGGGGATTCTTCCTGTCTCCCTCTCACCCAGCAATGTGTGAGTTCCCTGTATTTGCAGAACCCTTAGCAGTGAACCTCTCCATAGCATCCAGTTGAGCTGCACTGATTTCTGTAAGCTTCCCTGGGAGCCTTTTGGGCTAAGTGGCAGAGCGGCAGTGCCGCAAAGCAGATCCTGCCAGCTTCCCCTGGGCAGTGGCAGCCGCCTCAGGGTGTCAGGATGGAGCTTTGCGGGGGCTGAGCTATGCTGCTGTGTGTCCCACTATTTTGCTGCAAGAAACCCTTGGAAGAAAGTTTAATTTAGCCCCACTCTGCACACGCTGTTCCTCTCCTGCCACCGGCAGCCCAGGGATTCCCCACATGGGGGACCACAGCGTGGCTCCTGAGACCACACCTGTGACTGCAGGGCCAGCGTGGGTCTGGGGGCACAGCAGGAGTGGAGCGGGAGCAGGGGACATGCCCGTGTGCCAATGTATGGAGACACTCCTTGGCTCGGCCCCCTTCCGTGCAGCTTCCATGTAAAATGCAGTTTCACTCAGAACGCCTCCGTGTCTCGCCTGTGGGTCCCAACTGGCTGCAGGGAGTCCACGTGAAGTTTTGCAAGCAGGGTTTTTGTCCCAGGTCTCTGCCTCCCAGGTGTGGGGGCTGTTTATTTGGCTGGGATTCCAGGCTCCATCCTGCCCTCATTCCCGGAGTTCCCTCTGAGCGGCTGCATCCTTCTGGTCAGTTTCCTCGTCTGCTTGCCTGGAGAGCTGGAAGGGGGTCCATCTGGCTGTGGTTTGGCTGCCTCGTCCTGCAATAGCCTTTCAGCTGCACCTTGGGCCTTTTCCTGGATCTGTGCTCTGGTGCTGAGTCCCACCCTTCCGTTCCTGACTCTCCAGGGATCCTCTGCTGCTGCTTTGCTGTTGAAAATCCCCCATGGGGATGTGAGTGGTATTTAAATCTGTCTGAGCCAAGCACAGACCCTCTTCCTTGCGAACCTTGAATCTCAGGAGGCGTGTGGGTGAAAAACCTGCAGCAGACCTTTGTTGGCAGAAAAGGAAAATGAGGTTTTTCTGCCTTGTGTTTCTGCGTCTTGCAAGAGAAACCCCACAAGGAGGTTTTCTGTTGTTTTTCTTCCTCCCTTCCCCATCTGGGGCTGGAACCTTCGGGGAGTGCTTTGCTGTAACAACCGCAGGCTGCGTTTCGTTTCGGGATCCGCAGGGCTGCTGCCCACACCTTTCCCTGGAGGAGATTAAGTCCCTGTTGCTCTTGGTGGCAAAGAGGAAGGTCTCCGCCATCAAGGAATGTTGTCCTCTAGTCCATCAGCATCTTTCCCCCAGTATCTGCATCAGGGTGTATGTTGGAAAAGGGGTGCGAAAGCAGGAGGTGGGAACTCCCTGCTGCGGCCACCTTCGTGCCCCTATCCATATTTGCAGTGGTCTTTCTCAGTGAAATCTTGAATGCGTTTCTATGTATTTACAGACATGCTTCTAGGATGTGGTGATGAGGGAAACAAAGTCGACAGGCTTGGAGTTTCATCCTGCAGTCAAAATCTTGCTGCTGCTGCTACAACAACAACCTCCCCCCGCCCCACTTTTGTTTTTCCTCCTTGGGGCACAAGACAGCAGTCCTCACGATTCAGCCCCAGTGTCCCAATACTGGGAAAGCCCAGTGTCCCAGAGGCCCAGGAGCAGAATATCTGCCAAAGTGGGCAAGGCTAAGAGCTTTGGCCCATTCCTTCCTTGGTCGCCCAGAGCCACGGGGCAGCACACCAGGGGATTTGACCCTTGCAGCTGGCACCTCTGCCCCTCTGGGAAGGAAGGCTGTGCAACCCAGGGAGTATCCCAGGCTGAGGGTGCAGTGGTACCTCGGGATGCAAACGGGATCCATTCTGGAGCCCCGTTTGCATCCTGAATGGAACGTAAGACGCGACGGCGCGTCCCCATGTGCGCGGGTCGTGTTTTTGCCGCTTCCGCGCATGCGCATGACATCATTTTGAACGTCTGTGCATGCACGAGCGGCAAAACCTGGCAGTAACGCGCTTCATTACTTCCGGGTTGCCGCAGAGCGCAACCTGAAAGCGCTCAACCTGAAGCACATTCAGCTCAAGGTATGACTCTATACTAAATAGGGAACACAAAGACACAAAGCTGACGGCTGGAACGAGCGAGGGCCCCTGCAGTGTAGGCCAGAGAGCCATGTCTCTGGCGTGTGCCACGTGGGCAGAGGCAGCCTTCCCCAACAACACCCGCCAGCCAGGGCTCTCCTTTGGGTTAAACAGCCCTTCATCTGTCTATCGCTGGGAGACCCTCATCAGTGCAGGCTGGCAAGCTGCAAACAAGGGGCTGCAGGAGACCCCAGCCTTTGAAGACAGCAGCCGCAGGAAAACTCCACCATCAACTCCTGATTTGACCTTGAGGCTCCTCTGGATACCAGAGTCCCTGCTGTGGATTCCCTGCCTGTGCTGGCATGTGGCTTGTGATGGGGCAGGATCTGGTTGATCACTAAATCCTGAGCAAACTCCTCTCAGAGGCCAGTTTAGGGTGGCTGAAAGCAGGCCCAGAGGTCTCCGTTTGGGTCTTAGGAGAGGCAGTGCCGTGGGGGGGGGCTGCTGCAAAACCCACCCCGGCCCAGAGAGACCCCCTGCCATCCCTCCAGCGAAGCTCTGTCGAAACTGACTCCTCCCGACTTACTTTTGTGGGCATTGCCAGGCACCATCCACTCCGGTGACGACACAGTTTCCATAGTAGCAAATGTGGTTCAAAGGTAGGGGGCTGTTTCTTTAAGAAAAGAATGTAAAAGAGGATAAAGACCAGATGAAACAACAGCCCAAGCTGAAGGAGAGAGGATGTGTTGGGCCTGTAAAATGTTAATGGGGTAATTATGGCATTAGTCACAAGCATTGAGGCCTCGGCAGCCATGAGCCCTTCCGGCCGTCTGTGTGACACGGTGTGCAGCTCAGCGCATAGAGAGGGGGACACAGTCAAAGTGCTACCGTCACATGTCAAATTAGGCACGGCACCGAGACGGAAAGGGAGCGCTCCCCTCTGGCTCCTGGGGCCGCCTGGCCAAGGCCAGCGTGGGGCAGTGGATCGAGTCTGAGACCAGGACCTGGGAGACCGGGGTTCGAATCCCCACCCTCCCAAATGGCCGTGGCCCCTCTGGGCAAACCTCAAAGGTTTGTGGGGTGGGGGGGGGAAGAGCACAAACTGGAGCTCTTTGGAGGGGAAACAGGGTGTAAATGTAGAGGTGGAGGCACTGGGGGTTCTGGGAGACTTGGGTCAGGGTCCAAAGGGTGGCAGGAGCAGAGGAAAGCCCCGCAACTTTATGGAATCCTAGAATCCTAGCCTTGGAAGGGACCCTAAGAGGGCTGGGCTGCATGAGGCCCTTCAGTCTCTAGGGCTTCTCCTAGGAGGAATAAGGCAGCCAGGCTGCTGTGCCGCCTTTTGGATTATTAAGTCTCCACCGTCTGGTTCCATTGCTTCTGCACCTTCATGGCAATGGTGCCATCTTGCCCGGATCGTTTCTCTTTTGTGTCCCTTATTGGACCAGCGTGGAGACAACAGTGCCGGCCAGTTTATTGATGTATCTGGGCCCCAGACATCCCCCTGGACCTCATGCCTTCCCCAACGTTATGCCTTCTGGATGTTGTGGGCAAGCCTTGGCCGGGGCTGTTTGGGGATGCAGTCCTTCAGAACATAAGAAGAGCCTGCTGGATCCGGCCCCTGTTCTCTGGGAAACCTGCAAGCCAGAACCGGAGCACCAGAGCAGCCTTTCCCCCTCATGTGGGTTCCATCCTGGCTCTTGTAGCCTTTGAGAGCCCTCTCCTTCTCCATGAATTTGTCTCTTCCTCTTTCAGAGCCGTCCAAATTGGGGGCCATTCCTGCCTCCTGTGGCAGAGACTTCCATAGTTTAACGCTGTGTTGCAGGAAGGACTGTATTCCACCTGCCCTCAGTCTCCCAACATCCACCTTCCTTGGGGGTCCATGAATTCCAGCATTACATGAGAGAGAGAGAGAGAGAGAGAGAGAGAGAGGACTTTCCTCTGTCGCTTCCTTCTTGCCAGGCATAATTTCCTGAGCTGCCCTTTTCTGCAGATCATCCGAAGGGCACCAGGCCTGTGACTTTTCCAGAGCCTCCCACCCTGTCCTTTTCCACTCCAGCACAAGATTTCCTCCTCTGACATCTGTTCCATGTGGGCCACCAGCTCAGCACCCACATCTCCCCAGGGATGCCCTGTGGGCTCTTGTCTTCGCATCACTGAACACCCGCTGCAAATGCGCTGAATTTCAGGCCGGGCTTTGGGGACCAAGAGCCAGGGAGACCCATCACGTCATTCCTTAAAATACTCATCTTGGTATTTTGCTCTCCAAGAACTCAGCTTACACTATTTTTGCTACTTGCTTTCATTTATTATTTGGGCTGCTCCGTAACTAAAGGTTACCTGGCGGCCTTAGAGCGGGAATAAAAAGGTTTACAACAGGAGCCCCAACCATAAAACGCTTAAAAATCATGATCCAGCATAAAACTTGAGGAACAGGAAATACTACAAGCTTTAAACTAGGAACACGTTTTGCAGACAAGTTGGTTTGATGCCACCAGGGAACGTGGCTTTTGGGGGCGATTTGATTTACAATCATAGAATTGTAGAGTTGGAAAAGAACTCCAAGGGTCCTCTAGTCCAGCCCCCTGCAATGCAGGAATCTCAGCTAAAGCACCCCTTGCATGTCCTTTTGCCTGAGCTAAGAGTTTGACGTTCCTGAGGTTGGCGCCTGCCTTCTGCTTTTGGAAGAGCTGTTCAGAAGGAGATAACAGACTCAACGGGTCTCCATCTCTTGTTTCAGGCTCAGGCCGCAGGGTCTCCTCCGACCTCCCCCGGCCACGGGACGGGGCGCTCCATGCCCATGCCAGTCCGGTCCACCTCCGCCGGCTCCACCCCAACTCACGTGCCCCAAGATTCCCTGGCGGGCGTCGGGGGAGACGTCCAGGAAGCGTTTGCACAAGGTGAGCGTTTTGAGAACCCCGCAGCACTTGATAGCTGTGTGGGTGCAATTTTGTGCCTTTGTATATAGTGCGCAGACAAATTCATTTCATGAGTTTGGGCCCAGTTTGCCCATCAGTTAAGGTCATCTTGAATCTTGATTCTGCAGCGATAGCTACCCCTCCCATTTGTTCTCTGCAAATTTGGGTGTTGGGTGCTTGCCTGCCAAATGCACAGGCAGAAAAATAGGATCTAAGCAGCCCCTTTGCAATCTCAAGCCCCTCTTGGGAAGCCCCCTCAGTGCTAAGAGGAATTTTGGGTGAGTTGTCAATTAACCTTACATATATGCCTACCTACGCATAGAAGGGGGGGATGTGTTAAACACGTTACCCTCTGTTAGTAATTGCATGATGCAACTCCTTTCAATTTTTCCCATTTGCATTTTGGAAATCAAATGTTTTAAAGGAACAACAACTTCCCATGCCTTTCCTTCCTGGGAACCTAATGTATTTTTCAAAATAAATGTGTAAGATCTTGAGTCTGAGAAGCACTGCTGGTCCTTCTCCGGTGCCTCCCCCTCAAGCCAGCCCACCCACTCATCGAGCATCACAAAGACAGCCAGTGTGGTGTCTGGTTAGAGTGCTGGGACTCCAGAACTGGGAGAGACCAGGGTTCAAATCCCCACTTGGCCACAAAGCTCACTGTCGTGGCCTTGGGCTGGTCACCGCCTCTCAGCTGTTTTGTGGGGATTCTATGAGGAAGAAGAGAACCATAGCGGTCTTCAAACAAAAACATCTTGGAGGTCCCAGGCCACAGGGAGGTTAGGCTGGCCTCAACCAGAGCCAGGGCCTTTTTGGCTGTGGCCCCGATCTGTCCCAAGAGACTAGGGCCCTGCGGGACTTGACATCTTTCCACAGGGCCTGCAAGACGGAGCTGTTCCACCAGGCCTTTGGCCAAGGCACAGTCTGACCACCTCCTTCGGTAATCCTCACAGAACTCTAGCCCAATGGTTGCCATTAATCTGATTTGAACTGATTTTATAAGGAAATGATTTTAGGAGGCTGTGTTACTTTTATTCTTGTTAGCCGCTCTGAGCCCAACTTCGGCTGGGAAAGGCGGGATATAAATAAAAAAATATTATTATTATTATTATTATCATTATTATTATTATTATTATTATTATATATGCCACCTTGAGCTCCGTGGAGGAAAAGAAGGGATATAAATAAATCAGGAGCCTGAATAGCAGAGGCTAGAGATAGGATCCCCCTGGCACCGTGGGTGGACGCTTCCAGGGGAGCCTCACTTTGTGGGTGCAGACTGTTCCCCTCAAGGATTTATTGGGAAGCTGGCTGTCGCATCAAAAGGCCAACCGCCTCTCAGGGCAGAGGGCATTTCCGGTCCAGACTCTCAGACTACACATCATGGGCAAGGCATCAGGGCATCGGGGCCCCTGTGTGGCTCCTCACATTCCTTACCGCCTCCGTTTCTTCCCCAGGGACCCGGCGAAACCTCCGTAACGATTTGCTGGTAGCAGCCGATTCGATCACGAACACAATGTCATCGTTGGTGAAGGAGCTTCATTCGGGTAAGTGGGAGAGTGGGGGGCAGGGGGCAGGGGAAAGGGGCCAAGCCAGCGGGATCGGCCAGCGTCCTCTGGCCGAGGTGCCTGAGGCGAGGGTGTCATCAGAGCAATATGCCCCAAGGCTTTCTTGACCAGGACCACTTGGCGCAAGAAGCCCACCTTCCTCTATTCCTTCCATATTCCTCTATGCCACAGGAGAGGCAAGGATCCTAATTGCTAAAAACTGGGGGAAAAGAAATTGTGCCAACGAAAAATGAATGGCAAGACAAACTGTTAGAGTATATTGAACTGGCTAGATTAACAGAGGCAATTAGAGATCACACTAGACAAGAGTTTCAAAAAGCAGGGGGGAAATGCAGAGAATACTTCACAAAACAGTGCCCTAAAATACATACCTGGACTTGTTTTGACTAATGTCTGCAGGGGACTTTGTGGATATTTAAGTTATAATTAGAAAAATCTTAATAATCTTAATAATTATTCATAAAGGAAATAAGCTTATAAGAAGTAAATAAAGAGGCCAGGTACAGGATAAAGAAAGTCTTTTATTTGGTTGTTTGTATTGTTGTATGTTATGCTTATTGTATGTTATGTTCACGTTTAATGAGGGTGGATTTCTATATTGGGGGTGGGGGGGTTATGTTATGTTGTAAATAAAATTTCCAATACAAAATTAAAAAACAAAGAAGCCCACCTGCGGGGGTGGGGCCAATACACAGGAAGGTTGCACAGTGACTGCAAGCAGACGCTTCCGGTTTGGAATGCCCTGTTGGGGAGCTGGGGGTGAACTGCATGACCCCCTGGGGTCCCTCTTCAGTTCTCTAGTTTTGAGTTCCACTGGAACGAGGCCCATATTCTCCAGCTGCCAAACAGCTAATAGCCAAGAATCACCTGTGACCCTCAGGCAGCCACTTTCCGCATTGCAACAGGTATATGGGAAGGGAGGCCTCTGGTCCACCTGCCTCCATCCAGCTTTCCCTGCAGACTGACCGGCTGGGGGGTTTGAGGCCTGGGGGGGGGAACCCCGGGGGGGGGGGGTGAAGAAGCAGCGCAGCAGCCTCTGCGCTGCTTGTGGGGAACAAAACCGGGGAGAAACGACTTACTTGCAATGGAGGCAGTTAACTAGCGCTACACTAAATTTTTGCAGGGTTCAGGTTTTGCAGGGGAAATTGCTGTTAAGTGGGGGGCAAAGATAGTTATGGAAAAGCCACTGCTTTTTGCTCAATTTTCCATGCCTGTTCGCAGCCCTGCTCCTCCCCAGCCAGCCGCTTCTTTGACCTTCCTTCCTTCCTTCCGGCCCCTCCAGTGAGCAATGCCATCCAGCTGAGGATTGTGGAGCAAAACTAATTAAACCACAGAATTGCATGGCCAGTTGGGTGGCTCTGACTACCTGACAGTGTCCCTACATAAGGGCAGATGAGGCCTTTCCGTGGCCCTCACTAAAAATGGGGGAGGCAAGGGAAGAGGGAGCCCAGGTCAGGCTGAGCTGGAAGTTTCATTTTCCCACAAGGACCAGCAGGCAAAGGTCCATCCCAAACCAGCTCTTGATTGCACATGATTGTGCAGGCCTCGTTGTGTGTGGCTGCCAAGACTTTCCTGGATTTAGGAGAAATCCTCTGCCATCAGAGAAGCAAGTTGCCTGGATGTGCTGGGGAAACTCTTCTGAGCAGGTTGGAAGGGCCTTGGGCTAGATAAGTTCAGGTGGGTTAAATCTCTTCTGGTCATACATCCAAGAGTATCTTATCTACCCAATGAGCTTTAGGGGGGAGGTTGGATGTCTGCGGAGCCCCTCCCAGTTCTGATTCATAGAAGCACAGAGCTGTGAAGTTGGAAGGGACCCTGAGGGTCATCTAGTCCAACCCCCTACAATGCAAGAATCTCAGCGAAAGAATCACCCAACCTCTGCTTAGAAACCTCCAAGGAAGGAGAGTCCACCACCTTCCGAAGTTCTCTTCCCTCCTGGTCCTTCTGGAGTGCAGCTTAACAGGGGGAAGGGCTGCAAGCCCACCCCCTCCCTTCCCTGTGGCCTCTCTGGGCCTGGAAGAAGGCCTTCCTATGTGAGGAAAATGCCCAGGCCTGTGGCAAAGGTGGCCTCTGGGCCAGTGATGAGTCCTCTGCTCCCCAGTGCTTTGCTGGAGCAGTCTCCTCTGGGGCGCTTGGTCCATTGGGCTGAGCCAGAGGCTGCCGGTGTCAGCTCTGGCAAGATGGAGCCCTGTGTCTTCCCATCAGGGTGGGGGCTTAGCAAGGCTGCCTCCTTCCCTCCCTTCCTCACTCTGGGAAAAGGCAGCCTCTTGGGCAATAACATTCAGCAACAAAGCAGGGCTTGTTCTGCCGGCGGCTGTTGCGCTGAGCTCTTGGGCTGTGCAGGGAGATGACAGATGAAACAGACTGCAGGCTCCCACTTTGATAAGATGCAGGCCAGGGGACCCTGGAAAGTGTCTGGAAGGATCTCATTTGCGTAAATCCATGGAAACAGCTGGAGCCGGGAGCCCGGCCACAGCAACCTCTGCCAGAAGGAGTCTGGTTGGAGCCCGGTGTCCATGCCCAGGCAGGCAGGGCCTTGGGCTGCAGCTTCCCGTCCCCTGGGAAGTGGCATTGTGCCCTGGTGGGAATCAGTGTGGGGTGGGTCAGGGCCCCTTGATTCCAGCAAGCAAGCAGGTGGGGGCCCCAGCTGTGTCCTCTGCGCCCCCCCCCTCCGAGAGCGAGGCTGCCTGCCATCTTGCCTCTGGGGTGCTGGATGCAGATCCCCAATGGAAGGCCTGTTGGTGGGGCAGCTTCGGGGCTTCCAAGCACAGCTGGGGGGTTCAGGGGGAAGGAGATCTTCCCCAGCACTCCCCCACAGCCCCATCCTTCTTGGGGTCCAGGCAGGCAGATTCCACTCCCCCCACCCTGGTCCCAGAGTTGTCGCTCCTTTTCACCTACTGGGACAGTTTCCTCTTCCTTTTGCCTTCCTCTCTTTTTCCACTCATGCCCCTGTTGCGGAAAGGGGGGGGGCATGTCTTCTTCACTACAATATATTTGCTCAATTTCTCTAGGACTCCATCACCCCTCCCCTGTCCTCCATAATGCCTCAAGTAAGGTGTCAAGACCCTAATCCTGTCAAAATCACTCTGCCAAACCTTTCCTCTGGGCAATGCCAGGTGACAGACTATGCATACATGGACCATTGTCTTCCCATCAAGGCACTCAGGAAGCCCCCTCCCTCCTCCATATGTTAATCTGGTTTAACCCAACCTCTCCTTAATGTATTCATGATGTAACTGGGATGTATTTTGCACTGTATTCTGGGACATGGAGGGAGTTTCAAAAGTTCATGCCACCCCTTTCTCGCTGTTCAATCTCGCCTTGAACCTGTTGCGCAATAAACTTGGATCTTCTGCAGTTTGCTCCTGTCCGGCTGAGCTCATTTTCTTCCGCAGGGACCCGCGGACTTACTTAGTCCGACGAGCTGGGTGGCAGAATAGCCCTGCATCCCAGATTTTAGCCGTAACACCCCTCACCACCCTACCCCACCCACCCACCCACCCAGTCTGCTTCCTGGGTGTCTGAGGGAACACACACAACAACACACTCCCTCGCTGGCCCTTTAAGAAACGGACTCAGTGTGGCTGAGACACTGCATGCCTTTTACAGGGGGGACCTGGCCTATTTAATGTGGACATTTCCTCTTTTGCAATCGTGCTTCTTTGATGCCGACCACCCTGAGCAGCCCTGGGGAGGGAGAAAAAGGACTGTGGATTTTTGAATCTCCTGCCAGAGTTGGCCACCCATCCTCTCTCATCTTTCCTCCTGGGAGAATGTTTTGATGTCCTTGCTTGGCGTCTGAGCTCCAGTTCTTATCATCTTGGGCCCCACACCCATGACCCAACGACTTGGGAGCAAGGAGTTTGCCCCATAAGAAGGACTCCCCACCCACCCCCCAGCCCCTGGAAGGGGCAGCAGAGTCCCATGGCCATGGCAGCCTGACCTGCAGACCCCTCCCTGGAGACTCTCCCTTTGGCCCAAACCCTGACTGCTGGTTCTTTGTTTTGTTTTCAAAGGTGAGGAAGGAGGTGAGGAGGAGGAGGAAGACAAGATCCAGAACGGGAAGGACCGAGGTAAGATCAGGAGGGGAGGGGAAATCCCTTGGCCTCTTGGTGGGGCAGGCCAAGGCGGTTGGGTAATGCCACCTTGGTACGACGGGTGCTTCCCTCCGTGTGGAGCAGGAAAAAGCCTCCGTTGGTGCAGAACGCCCAAGCGCAGCTCTTCACAAGCCATGGGGCAGGATGACGGGCCTTCTTATGTTTCCAATGGGTGGCAGCTGCAACAAGCTCACTGTGCCCTCTGAGCGCCCACCCCACCTCACCCCGTTAGATGGTGGTGCAGAGCAAGGTTTGTCTTAGTGCCCCCCTCCCCAAGGGTGGGATGCAGAAGCAGAAGCTTCACAGCACCATCTCCTGCCCCCTGGTGCTCCTTCTTCCACCAGGTCTTTGCAGAGGTCCCTGGTGGAGGGAGGGGGCTGCCCACTTCTTCCCAGCTGCAGTAGGGTCGCATCCGACAGCAGGGAGGGGTTGACTCCAAGGGTTCCCCATGTACACAAAAGCATGTGCCCTCTGCTCCCGGTTAAAGTCTCTTTTTGCGCCCCAAGCAGCCCCAGCGCAAACAGAGCATTGAAGTTCCCTGCCTTGCTTGCGTCCGGCTTGTGGAATTCCAACCAGCCTTCCTCCAGCCGCCTATGGCTGAAATTAAATGGGCGCAAGAGTTAAGTTGGGACTCGCTGTGGGTTAAACCACAGAGCCTAGGACCTGCCGAAGGTTGGCATTTTGAATCCCCGCGACGGGCTGAGCTCCCGTTACTCGGTCCCAGCTCCTGCCAACCTAGCAGTTCAAAAGCACGTCAAAGTGCAAGTAGATAAATAGATACCACTCAGGCGGGAAGGTAAACAGCGTTTCCGTGCGCTGCTCTGGTTCACCAGAAGTGGCTTAGACATGCTGACTACATGACCCGGAAGCTTTACGCTGGCTCCCTCGGCCAATAAAGCGAGATGTGGTCGGTCACAACTGGACCTAATGGTCAGGGGTGCCTTTACCCTTTACCTTTAAGAGTTAAGTGGGCATCAGATGCAATCGTATTGTCCTTAGTTTGCCTATCTGGTTGTCTTTGGAGGTCCGCATTGTCTTCCCATCAGATGTCAAGGAGATAAATTAACTAGACAGCTTTTAGAAGACACCTGAAGACAGCCCCGTACTGGGGAGTTTTTAATGTGTGATGTTTTATTATGTTTTCATATGTGTTGGAAGCCTCCCAGAATGGTTGGGGCAACCCAGCCAGATGTGTGGGGTATAAATAATAAAATGACTTTTGTTGTTATTATTCTTATTCATAATTCTTTAAAAATGCTTTTGGACATAAACCACTGTAGGTGCTTTCTTCAAAGGCATGGTATAGACCTTTCAAGATAAATACATACAACCTTGCCTGGGTGGGGTTTTGCGGCTGCGGCCACCATCACAGTTTGTTCCTGGCTTTCTCAGCCAGCCCTTTGTCTTGTCCTGCAGGTTAAGCGGAAGACTCCGCCCTGGCCAGCCATTCAGGTGAGCAGACGCCCTTTTCTTTTCCAGGTAAGGTGTAGGCACAGTTGTGTTTACAGAGGGACGAAAGGCAGATTACAGGACTGCCTGCCTGCCTGCCAGCCAGCCACACTGGCCCCCAGTAGGCAGGGTCCCAGACAGGACAGGCAGGGAGACCCCGCTTTCGGGTCTCGGGGACTTCTGAACATCCCTTTTGCCCTCAGCACAGCCACAGTGCTCTGAGCCTGACAGCTGTAGCCAAGAGGCTTCCTCCAGTGCTGTGTTTTTAACCCTGTGGGGCCAAGCAGAGACCCTTTGTGGCTGCCCAGCGCACAGGGGCATAGCTTCCCCAAGCTGAGTGCAGGTGGTGTCCAAGCCATTGGTGATGAATTTGTCGTTTGATGTGGGGGACCCCTCAGTCTTGGGAGTCCCGCCCTCCCTGTTCCTGGCGCTTAGCAGAAGGAGAGGCTCCCGGCTTCAGATCTTGGAAGCGTAGATTTGGAAGAGCCATCTTTGCTCTTAACTCCTGTGACCCCCTAATCAATTCCAGCAGAGCTCCCTCCTGTCCAAAAGGGCTTCTCAGACCTTTCCTTCTCCACCTGGAGCTGAAAGGGCCGCCGACTGTGGCTCTGCTCTGGGAGGGATCTCAGGTGCGTGCAGGTTTCGAAGGACACGAACATGCCCTCCCCACAGTGCAAATGTCCCCTGGCTTGAAACCATCTTTGACGGCTCTTGGGTCTCTGCCAAGGAACCTCAGGGACTGTTGGAAGTGACATGAACAGGCAAGCCTGAGAAAATCCTCTGCGCTCTCAAACCAACCACAAGCCCCTCCAACTCCCAGGGCTCATTGCGGGGAGGGGGCTTTGGAGGGGCACTGGGTGGTCTCCCGTTGCAGGCAGGAGATCCAGGCTCCGCCTCACTGGCTGCTCTGTGTCTTTGGCCCAGGTAAAGAGGCGCGAGCTCCTCTTCTCAAGACGTTTCCACATCCTTCCGAAGAGGCATGCGCCAGCCGACACATCTGCCATTGTCAAGTCGCGAGGACTGCAGGGAAGCCGCCTCTTTCCAACGGACCGCGTGGCAGCCTTCCTGGGGGGTGGGGAGGGCGGGGGCATCTCCTTTGGTTTGCATGTCCTGTTTCCATCCGTCTCCTCCCCCCGTGCTTAATTGGGCAGCACCTCATCTCAAGTTTGGAAGAGAAGACGTTGTCGAGAGCCGCTTCCAGGCAGAGACCGGCCATGTCTCCCGTGAAGCATCCTCTTCCCTCCCCAGCAGAGCGGTCGCCTCACCACCCACAGGCCACCCCCCGCGTGGTCTCCAGAAAAAGCAGACTTCTTATTCCATGTGGCTCAGTTTCCTTGTGCAAAGTGTGGGCGGAATGCTCTGTTGCGGAATGCGGAAGCTCCTCTGGCCTTCCCCACATGCCATGGATGTCGGGTTCCCTGGGCCATATGCAGGTGCAGCTCACACAGGACAGGCTGGGAGGCAAGTGGGATGGATCTCTCCCTGGGAGGTGGGCAGTTCTGGCCCACACAAAGCCCACTGGGATGAATGTGCCAGCATATCCCCCCCTTCTTTCCACAATGGTTGCGCAGGGAGCATCCTGGAGGATTGTGCCCCGTGTTTGAGGAACGGGATGGGCTGCCGTTTGGCTCTTCCCCCCGGAGTTCCCGAAGCTCTTGTGCCAGCTCCAGTGCCAAGAGGAGAGGAGTGGGGCGGAGGGAGACCCAGCCTCTGGAGGCCGCCCTGTGGGGAAGCTTCAGGTGGTGGGGCAGCAGCAGCAGCAGCGCAGCTCTCTCAAGTTGACACGTAGCGTTGGAAGGGACCCACAAGGGGCATCTAGTCCACCCCCTGAATTGCAGGACTCATAAAAAGCAGATGGTCTTTGAACAAAGAAGACCCTGACCTACTTGGGTACTTGGCACCAAAAGCCAATCTCTCTACCTGCTGGCCTTGTTTGGGGTTTGAAAAGTGGTTCTTGGTGGATGGGACAAAGGCGTAATTGGACGGGGGAGGGCATCGAAGGAAGGCAGAGCAATAATCCAGTTGGCACAGAGTGAGCTGCCCAGTTGCCCTGGCTCTCTGGGGGTGGGGAAGGGGGTCCCTGCATGTGCCTCCATGTTCCAGAGAGAGGGGGGGGGGAAACAGCCATGTTTGCTGGCGATACAATCCAACCAAAATATTGTGAATGGGCTATCAAGCAAGGAAAGGAGTGATGATAACCTGCTGGGTTCTTTGCGAGAATCACAGAACTGTCGAGTTGGGAGGGCCCTCCAAAGGGCATCTAGTGCAACCCCCTGCAGTGCAGCAAATGCAGCTAAAGCATCCCTGACCCAAAGGGCTCCTGGCCGTCCTTTGGTCTGGTGACAAGCCGCGTGTTGGTGACTCCGGCCGGTGAGGTGTCTGGGGAAGGAAGAGCTGCAAGGAAAACATCTGGGCAAAGCACAAATCCCGGTTGGTGGTGCTGAAAGGTTCAGGCCTCAGCCTTTGAAGGAGGGGGGCTGGACTCAATCCGCCCATTTGGGCTGGTTTGGGGGGGCAGTTCTGCTACTCTCCTCCCTCGGCATTGGAAGTGGTCTCTCTGACTGCAGAGAACTGTCTTGTGGGGCATTTCTTTGGTTTTCGTGAACGCAGCAGAAAGGAGGGGATTCGGAGCAGGGGGTTTTCCCGGGGCATTCTGACACGTTGCCAAACACAGGAAATGCCTTGCTTGGCTCAGACCAGACACCCTCCATCTCACTCAGCCGTCACCCAGAGGCAAAAGACAGCGAAGGAAACCCACCAGCCCCATCCAGTGTGGTGTAGTGGTTAAGAGCGGTAGTCTCGTAATCTGGGGAACCGGGTTCGCGTCTCCGCTCCTCCACCTGCAGCTGCTGGGTGACCTTGGGCCAGTCACACTTCTCTGAAGTCTCTCAGCCCCACTCACATCACAGAGTGTTTGTTGTGGGGGAGGAAGGGAAAGGAGATTGTTAGCCGCTTTGAGACTCCTTCGGGTAGGGATAAAGTGGGATATCAAATCCAAACTCTTCTTATTCTTCTTCTTCATCCCTGGGCCTGCCACCTCCCCTCACTTCAGCCCGATTGTGCCCCTGCAATAGCCTTTCACAGCAGCAGCTGAGAGGATTGTCACCAATCCTCCCCCAGGTGAGAGCCCCTTCTGTCGCTCTGGGCCCGCTCCCACCTTTAGACTGGCCCCAGGAGGAGCCCCCTCCTCTGCCCCCCATTACCCACTCCAAGACACCGGTCAGTGATGCCTGGCTGGTGACCAAGTCCCTGTCCCTCAACTCTCCTGGGACTTCCTCTTCTGGGTTGCTGCCAGCCTGTGTTGAAAGTGACCTTCTATGCCGTGCTCCTTGGTCCCTTCCGCCCACCCCCACCCCCCATGCCTTGAAAACTGCACATTTTAGCCTACCAAGTGGTCTGGCAGACGCTTCAGCATACCAGAGCCTGCTCTTAGTCTTCCTGAGAGTGGCAGGAGATGGAGAGGCAGTCAGTGGCCATGGGGCTGCAGACCCTCTCTGCCTCCCCAGCAGCCTCGGCTGGTCTCAGCCTGGCAGAAGCTCTGCGTGGGGCTGAGCCAGGGTTTGCCAGGGCTGCCTGCGCAGCCTCTGCATCTCTCGCTTCCCCTGTGACAGCCGGGGCTGCTTCCGGTTGTGGAAATCCCCCTGGCTGTGAGAAAAGGGGGCTGGGGAGGCGAGTGGGAGAAGGGGGGCAAGCTCTTCTCCCTGCAGGGGCCGTTGGGGAGAGGCCGGGAAGCTCCTGCAACCATCTTCTGCCTGTCGCAGGAGCTGGAGCTCTGCCAGAGCTCCCTTGTCAGGCTTGCTGGGGGGCCCAGCACCGCCCCCCGCTCTGCCTGGACCTCGGAGGCTCCCCCGGTTTCTGCCTCTTCTCCAGGTGCAAAGCTTCTGCTCTTGCAGTTCAGGCAAAACAGCCTCTGGCTGCCGGGGTTCCGGCTTGGGCTAAAAGAGAGGGATTTGTGCCAGCCTGCCGGACGTCCCCACACCCGCCTTGGGACACCATCCTAAGACTGTTATTAATAATAACAAAGAGTCACAGGGCGGTGTACAATAGAAAAACTCAAAAATATGTACCATAGTAGCAAGCAAAAGCAATGCACACACACGCCAGTTTAAAAGGCCATTGATTGCTCCCTGCAGCCAATAAATAAAGCTACCAATTACCAGGAGGGGAGAGGGTTCCCCTACTTGCGAGTTTGTGGGTATCTGGTTGGCCACTGTGAGAGCAAGATGCTGGCCGGATCCCTTTGGTCCAGCAGGCTCTCCTTGTGGTCTGAAAGTGGGGCTTGGACATGAACTCCCTTTCCAAGGCACCCTTCGCTTGCTGCCGTCCCGTCGGCCGGGGCCTCCTTTGTAGCCGCTCCCCAAGGGCTCCCGCTGTCCCTGTGAGGTGGCTGCCTCCACCATCCGGGACTGCAGGCCTCATCCCTGCATTGCCAAGGCCTCCATGCCTTACTGTGGCTCAGAGTGGGGGTCCCAGAAGGCTCTCTGTGGCTGGTGGGCTCCAGCCGGGGGGGGGCAGGATTGGTTTACGGTGTTGGTGGCCAGGCTGGCCGGCCATTATGACCCCCGTCCTCCTGCTCCTTGCCTTTCATTCCTCACACCAAGAGAAACTAGTTTTTCCTTAACCTCTGCAGGGGCGCCTCTGGGCTCCTGGAAGCAACAGGGAAACCCTGGATCATAGAATTGCAGAGTCGGGTCATCTAGCCCAACCCCCATTGTGAGGCTTGAACCCACAACCGTGAGATTCAGAGTCTCAGGCTCTGCAGACTGAGCTATCCCAGGGAAGGTGCCACGTGGGTGAAGGGAAGGAGGGGCTGGTTGTGTTTTCGTTCCAGGTGGGTCAGTGGCTCCCCCAATTCTCTTGCTTCTGGGGATCAGCAACAGAGCTGCTGGTTTTTTTGGGGGGGGTCAGCTGCCTGTTCATATCTTCCCACATCACGTCCCCCCAGAACTGCAATTGGACTCTGTCTCAAATGGCATCTGTTTGTTGCTCCTGAATCTGACCTTCCCTCAGAACAAGCATCCATGTGCAAAGTTACATCCTGGATCTTTTTGCGAAGCAGGGGTGGCAACTGTGCCAGCCCCCTCCCAAGCCCCTGGAGACTGGGGGTGGTGGGCTTTGTGTGGGCTCCTGGGGGAGAAAGTGAAGCGTCTGAGCAGGGACCCCCTTGCAGATGCCTCCTGTGTTTTCAAAGTCACCCGGCAGCCAGGTGGAGAAGGCCTTGGCAGGCAGACTTGGCGCCTGTGCCAGCCCAGGGCCCCTGGTGGCAGCCTGCCCTTCGCCCAGGGGCTTTCATCACAGTGACTCGAGGCCTGGGGAGCTTTGCCAAGTGCAAACAGGTGTGGGGAAGGTGACCAGAAAGGAAGTTGAGGCAGCGGGAGCTTAGAGGGCAGCAACTGTGCCAGGGCTCTGGGGCTGGGGTGGCCGAGAGGAGCTGCTGCTGCTGCTGTCAGTTGTGCATGGACCCAGTTCCACCAGTCCCAAGGTTGCCAGCTAGCCAACCCCTCAGGCCTGTGCTCTGCAGATATCTGGCTAGTGAAAAGGAACTGTCTCATTTTGCAAAGCCTGACAGAGGCCTCTGGATATTAGTTGCTGGAAATGACACGGGGGGAGAAGATGGGGTCCTGCTTGTGGGCATCAGGTTGGCCACCGCGAGGGCCTGGGACGTGGTGACGATGTTGGAGGGGAGAATGTGGCCAGGTGTTTCTGTGGAACTGCAGGAGAGGCAGTGGGAGGGAGAGAGTTTCCTCCCAGGTGGGAAGCGGAGGCAAATCAGCCGGATGCCAAGTGGGGGCCATGATAAGCAGAAAGTGATCAAGGGGGCCCAGGCCCCTGATGCTTAAGGTGGGCATGTGCCTGATCTCAGGTGCTGCTTGCCATACTGGGTCGCCAGGGCCGCTGGGGCTCCCCTGCCGCTGGGGCTCCCCTGAGTTAGCCAGGCTGTGAGGGACGGCTGCGCTGTGCAGGGCATTGGGGATCTGTGCCCTTCCAGAGCCCTGGGTCCTGGCACCTGCTTCCTGCCAGACCCTCAGTTGTGAGCACATTGGAGAGGCCACGTGGGGTCTGTGTTTTCCAGCCCAGGCTAGATCTCAAGCGATCGCTAGGACTGCAACGGACGACGGACGCTTCCTTGTCCGCACACCTGAATCTGTCTGGGTGCTGGTTGACGGCCAGTGTGAGGACCCTCGTAAGAATTCCAGTTTACAACCACTTCCCCGCTTCTCATGTCTGTGTGTCTGCCTGCCTGTGTGTGCGTGGGAGCACACACTTGAATGTACGAATGTGAATCCTGGGCATGAGTGTTTTCATTTTACAAAAAAAAGGTTGAAATACCTGGGAGATTCTGTACATGTTGGGAACACGTCTAACTGCAAGCTGTAAACTGGAAGCCACGTTCTCTCATCTGCCAAATATTTAATAAAACGAGTCCCGTCCATCTCACTTGGTGTGTGCCCTGAATTTCCGGTGGGACCAGGCGGGTGATCCGAGCGAAGCCCCAGGGGCACAAAGCCCCCTTTGCCTGCCCCTTCTTTGGCTGCTTCCGCTTGGGAAGAGGCCTCGGCAGGTGGGCAGGCGCTGGCTCCCTGGTGCACCTTGCGCTGCCTGCACTCCCGCCTTGCCTCTCCTCTCCTCCTCCTCTTCCCCTTTCTGGCTCCAGGCGCCTCCTCTCCAGACCCCCGAAAAAGCCAAGGCCCAGAGCCCTGTTTGTCCTGGCCGGATAATGAGGGGACGCCACAAAGGTCCCCCGCGGTGTCATTGAGCCTGTGTGTGTCGGCACCTAATGAGGCTGGCGGCCGACTCGGAGGGTCAAGGGAGGCCTGGGCTCCTCCTGGGGCGCTGGGGTCAGCGGGGAGCAGGGAAGGTGAAGGGGTCAGGCTACCTCTGGAGATGGACAAATGGGGGTGGGGGTATTAATTCTAGAGCCCCGTCTGGGCCGGGAGGAGGACAAAGGAGGAGAGGGGGCTGGCCTGCCCTTCCTGCCACTGGTTGCCTTCCAGTCCTGGTGCGTCTGGGGCAAGGCGGGGAGAATGTAGGGCCCCCCCCCCATGAGAGTAATTTTATAGGCATGTACTTTATACCCGGGGACGCGGGTGGCGCTGTGGGTTAAACCACAGAGCCTAGGACTTGCCGATCAGAAGGTCGGCTGTTCGAATCCCCGCGACGGGGTGAGCTCCCGTTGCTTGGTCCCTGCTCCTGCCAACCTAGCAGTTCAAAAGCACATCGAAGTGCAAGTAGATAAACAGGTACTGCTCCGGCGGAAAGGTAAACGGCGTTTCCGTGCGCTGCTCTGGTTCGCCAGAAGTGGCTTAGTCATGCTGGCCACATGACCTGGAAGCTGTCTGCAGACAAACACTGGCTCCCTCGGCCACTAAAGTGAGAGGAGCGCGCAACCCCAGAGTCGTCCACGACTGGACCTAATGGTCAGGGGTCCCTTTACCTTTTTTTTTACTTCATACCCAGTCAGACCAGTATAGCTCAGTATTGTCTACACTCTCCAGGAGTTGGGTCCCTCCTAGCCTGACCCAGAAGGCTGAACCCAGGACATTCTGCTTCAAGGTGGGTCCTTTGCTGCTGAGCTACAGCCCTTCCTGGCCAAGGCCTTGCACGCCCAAATGCTTATCTCGGGACTTGCAAGGACGCTCAGGCGTTTGCCATGGGGGGCTCTGGGGGCCTGTGGTGTAGTGGCAAATCCTGACAGTGCTGGCACCCTTCACGCTGAGACCCATGCCCAGGCAGTGGCTGCAACAGCGAGGGTTGGACCACTGCAGACATCATGGCCAGTTCCCCGCACCCTTCAACTCTACACCCCACACCTGATGAAGAGCTCTGGTGGACTCAGAAACTTGCTCACTACTTGCTCACTATTGTTGTTGCTGCCCACCATCCCAATCTCTGAGCGATGCAGGATTCCAGAATTCCAGGGACGTGCCCAGGATTAATGTTTCCTTATGGTGCTGGAGGAGACTCTGGAGAGTCCCATGGACTGCAAGAAGATCAAACCTCTCCATTCTGAAGGAAATCAGCCCTGAGTGCTCACTGGAAGGACAGATCCTGAAGCTGAGGCTCCAAGACTTTGGCCACCTCAGGAGAAGAGAAGACTCCCTGGAAAAGACCCTGATGTTGGGAAAGATGGAGGGCACAAGGAGAAGGGGACGACGGAGGACGAGATGGTGGGACAGTGTTCTCGAAGCTACCAGCATGAGTTTGACCAACTGCGGGAGGCAGTGGAAGACAGGAGGGCCTGGCATGCTCTGCTCCAGGGGGTCACGAAGAGGCGGACACGACTAAACGTTTCCTTTAGAAATGAGGCACAGTGGAGACTTCAGAGTCTTTATAATATATGGCTTATTTACACATATACAACCTGAGTCTATGATGGAGGGCTTCACAGCATCAACACCCCCAAAAGGGTCTTCTTTCTCCCATAACCACAGCCTTGGTTTCCAACAGAAATTAAATGTTGCTCGCTCTCTCTTCAGCTTGCTTCTTTTCCTCTAGCTCACCTCACTGCTACTCTCTGCTCTCAACTCTCGTTTCTCTGTTGAGGGAGGGGGCCCCACCCATTTGGCATCTCACACAGAGTCCCTTAATCCCCATCACCTCACCAGGAAGCCAGTTTGGCTATTCCAGGAATTAGAAGGCTTGATGAGCTTTTAATCAAAGGATTAGAGGGGGCTGGCATCCACATAGCCAAACTCATAACACTGTTGTTGTTGTTGAACAACAACAACAGCATCAATTTATATACCGCTTTCATTCAAAGATCACAGGGCAGTTTACAACATAAAAACACAAAATGCGTAACATAATAATAAAAAAGACAACATCCCCCCCCCCCACAAATTTTTAAAGGCCATCAAGTGTTTGACAGCCAAAGGCCTGGTAGAAGAGGAATGCTTTTGTCTGGTGCCTAAAGGTGTATGATGAAGGTACCAGCCCACCCAGCCTCCCTGAGGAGAAGATTCCACAAATGGGGAGTCACTGCAGAGAAGGCCCCGTTCTCGTGTTGCCACCCTCCGGACCTCTCATGGAGGAGGCACTCAAAGAAAGGCCTCAGAAGATTATCTCGGGGTCTGGGTAGTTTCATACGGAAAGAGGCGGTACCTGAGGTTTTGTGGTCCTGAGCCATTTAAGGCTTTGTAGGTCAAAACCAGCACTTTGGATCGGGCCCAGAAGCTAATTGGCATCCAGTGCAGCCGGTCCAGGATCGGTATAATATTCTCAAACCGTCTTGGCCTGGTGAGCAAAATGACACTTGTGTGACATTTGGGTTGGACTCCACCACCCAACAGGCAGAGAGGACCAGGGGTCTGGCCCTGATGAAGACGGGCGATGAGATGCCAGGAGGAGCCCACCAACCATGGCCCATCTCCCCTGCCCCACCTCTTCCACTACTGCCCACTCCAGCCTTCCTCAGCGTGGCTCCGTTTGGGACTCCCGCCTCAATCAGCCAGATGGGTTTAGGAAGGCAGGTTGAGAGTTTGCCTGGCAGCCGGTAGGGTCCCTTTTTACGCAGGAAATGCTCTTGCTAGGCTTTGAAGCTGTTGAATGCCAGTGGTGGGAAACCGCATGAATTTGTCTCATCCTCTTTCCAAGCCATTCCTGTGTCCTCCAGCAGTGAGTTCCACAGTTTAACTGAGTAAAGAAGGACTTACAAAGGCAACGAGAAGCTGTGTGAGGGGGTCCAGCAGGCTGTTATGATCTGGCAGGGCCCTGCCGTTGTGCCACGGGACATCCCTGCTGCCTCTGAAAGGATGATGCCACCAAGAGCCAGGTTGGGTCAGCGAGTGGAGGCTGTTGATCCCAGCCATGTCTGAATTAGCCATCCCTGGTGGACCCCTTTGGGGAGAGGAGCCCCCCTGCTTGGGCTGGTGGTCCTGCTGTTTACAAATGCCCAAGAAGAACTGCTTTGCGGCTTCCTCTGTCCCGGATGCTTTAGTTGGGATTCCTGCATTGCAGGGGGTTGGACTAGATGACCACTGGGCATCCCTTCCAGCTCTATCCTGCCCAGCTTTCGCCTCTTGGAGATGGCTGTAACTGCAGCCACAGGGAGCCCAAGGGCTTTGTGCTGCAGGCCCAGGTGGCTGCTTGGGTAGGATCGCTGCTGGCGGAGTCCAGCACAGTGGAGCTATTAGCTGTCATTAGCAGCCCCAGGAAGCAGGCAACGGCCTGGCGGTCCCCCTGGCCTGTTGGGGCCAGGAACAGCAGGCCAGCAAATGGGAAGGTCAAAGGGCAACATGCCGCTAATCTGAGCGGATTTGGCGGCGGCGGCTCCCGGGTCAAAGGTCAGAGAGGGCAGCTCTGCGTGGTGCCAGCCCCGCCTGGGCTGGGGCACAAGGGGCTTTGCCCCACGACTGAGCCAGGATGCCCAAGGAGTTGCCGTGCCAAATTCGGATCTGCAGTCCCCCTTCCTGGCACTTTGCGTCTGCTGGCGACTGATGCCTTGGGAGTCTCAGCACAGGCGGACCATGCAGAAGCGGAGAGCTCCCATTAGTTAGTTGGCTTAAAGGTGTGTTTGTTTATGATGTTGCTTTCCCTGCATTTCTCCCATTGGACGTTTCCGAGCACAATTCAAAGTGTTGGTGCTGACCTTGAAAGCCCTAAACGGCCTCGGTCCAGTAGACCTGAAGGAGCGTCTCCTCCCCGGACACCAGGGTCCAGCGCCGAGGGCCTTCTGGCGGTTCCTTCCCTGTGAGAAGTGAGGTTACAGGGAACCAGGAAGAGGGCCTTCTCAGTGGTGGCACCCGCTCTGTGGAACGCCCTCCCATCAAGGAATGTCAAGGAAATAAACAACTATCTGACTTTTAGAAGACATCTGAAGGCAGCCCTGTTTAGGGTAGCTTTTAATGTTTGATGTTTTGTTGTGTTTTTAATATTATGTTGGGAGCCGCCCAGATGGGCAGGGCATAAATTATTATTATTATTATTATTATTATTATTATTAAGAACTGTAGAGTTGAAAGGCACCCCAAGGGTCATCTAGCCAACCCCCCCCCTGCAGTGCAGGAATTGCAATTAAATAATCCCTGGCAGGAAGAGCTCAAGGTGGCAGCAGATGCTGCGTGAGGGGAAACAGGGGCAGCAACTGCCTTCCAACGTCTCTTGCACCTGAGCCACCTTCCCCTGCCTGGATCCCTCCAGGTGCGCAGAATAAGAACAAGGGCACAGGTGAGAATTAGGAACCTGTCTTCTCCTGAGTCAGGTCCATCTGGCTGAGTTTGGCTGGCAGCAGTGGCTCTTTGGGGTTCCAGGCAGGAGTCCCTCCCAGCCCTACCTGGAGAGGCCAGCAGGATTTGAACCCGGGACCCCCTGCAAGCCAGGCAGATGCTCTTCCGGTGAGCTACAGCCTTTTCCCAAAATGGTGGTCTAAAACAACCTCCTGCAGGTGTTGAATTCTCCACTTTCACCAGCCTGATTTATTCCAACTTATTTATTATCAAATTCCTTACCTGCCTCGCACCATGAGGTCCCGGGGCTTGTTATAACAATGTAAAAACACAACATTGCAATTGGTTAAAACAATCTGCAGTCAGAAAACTAGGGTGGGCACTGATCTCTGTTTGCCGCCTCCCCTCCCCTTCGGACCACCTTTTCAAAGTGGTTGTGTGAATCAGGAAAAGGGGTGCAGAATCCGGCTGAGGAAAGTGGGGTGAGCGAGGAGCCCCCCTGAAGTCTCCCTGAATGTTCCAGCTGGGAGAGGACCCCCCAGCTGAGCCTGACTGGGCCGAGGTGGAGAAACTGGGCGGCAGGGCTGGGTCAGAGGGCCTGAGGGGGGTCTTGAGGTGGGTGCCCCTTGTGCCAGCCCCTCCTCTTCCCGAGAAGAGGAACTTGTGGGCATCCCATGAAGCTGAACGATGGAAGTGGACTATGCAGAATTAGATAAACTAACAGGAAGGATTCGAAACCTGCGGGACCAGAGAAGACTGGAGTAAATTTATGGACTATTTGAAAAGTAATTGTGATGAACAGATCATGCCAGTAGGTTTGCAAGAAGTTTTGTAAAGTGAATTATTTGGAATATTGCAAGAAAAGACAATGAGGAGAATTATTAGTTAAAGATAATTAAAGGTAATATGAAATTAAGAAATGCATAATAAGTGATAAGGACGGAAAATTATCAGAGGTGTTGACGGAAGTCCAAAAAATATTGTATAAGATATGAAGCTTTGTTGTATGAATGTTAATTAATATGTTAAAAACTAATAAAAATGCATATATATAAAAAGAAGCTGAACGATGGAAGATTTGAGACAGAGAAAAGGAAGTCCTTCATCATGCAGCACATTGCCTGCGGAACTCCCTCCCACAGGAGACAGCAAGGGCCACCAACTTGGGTGTGTTTAAAGAGAATGAGGCCAATTCATGGAAAAGGAGAGATGGCTCTACTCTGGCTCCAGGTCAGAGGCAGCAATGCAGTGCTTCTGAATCCCAGTTGCAGGAGGGAAATGGCTCTTGTGTTCGAATCCTGCTTGCTGGTGTTTGAACAGGAGTCTGGACTAGATGGGCCACTGGCCTGATCCTGCAAGCTCTTCTTAGGTTCCTCCTCCTCCTCCCTGGAGTGCCTGCTCCTTCCCTCCCTCCCCTCACCCCCCCTTCGGGGCTTCCTGCCCCCCTCTGTTTATTCTGTGTGTGCAAATGTTTTCACACATTAGTTTGGTGCTTAAACCCAATTACCCCCAACCCAAAGGAGCAGGGATGAGCCCCTATTGAAGACCCCAGCAGATGGCCCCTTCCCCAAAGGGAGCTTAATGACCCCACAAGGTCCCCTGGGGGCTCACTGTCTTGCCAGCAGGAAGCGGGAGGGAGGGGGGCATCCTTCCCCTCCCTGGGTCATTTAACCCTTCGCAGGGAGGGCACCGCGCGATCAATGGCAAAGGGGAGCCGGGAGGGGGGCATGTCAGAGGGGGCAGGCAGAGGGCGAGGGCAGAGGCCTGGCACACCCAGATCCTCTCTTCAAGGGGCAAACTCCCCACGCTGCCAATCTGGTCTGGCAGGAGCCCAGTTGGAAGGGGGGGGTGCAGTGTGGATGCAGGATCCCCTCTGCCTGGGGCACCGACTGGGGGGGGTCTGTGCCCCCACCCCAGTATTCTGCTTTCTTTTCTTTCTTTATGCTTTTTATTGGTGTTTCATTTAATGTTGTTGTTGTTTAGTTGTTTAGTCGTGTCCGACTCTTCGTGACCCCCTGGACCAGAGCACGCCAGGCACTCCTGTCTTCCACTGCCTCCCACAGTTTGGTCAAACTCATGCTGGTCTCTTCCAGAACACTGTCCCACCATCTCGTCCTCTGTCGTCCCCTTCTCCTTGTGCCCTCCATCTTTCCCAACATCAGGGTCTTTTCCAGGGAGTCTTCTCTTCTCATGAGGTGGCCAAAGTCTTGGAGCCTCAGCTTCAGGATCTGTCCTTCCAGTGAGCACTCAGGGCTGATTTCCTTCAGAATGGATCGGTTGGATCTTCTTGCAGTCCATGGGACTCTCAAGAGTCTCCTCCAGCACCAGAATTCAAAAAAGTTTCATTTAATACAAACAAACAAAATACAGTAAAATTCAACAATCATTGACCCACATTCTTTCCCCACACTCTGCTGAGCACTGACTTCGTTCCCTCCCTTCAACAGGTTTTCTTATGTCACTTACTTTTCCACCATTTCTTATTGTATCCAATCCTATCCACATCATAAGATTTATTCCAGTCCTGCCAGAGTCTTCAAATTTCTACAGTTATTATTTATGTACTCCATAAATTTACTCCAATCTTTTTGGAATTTTGCTTCCTCCTAATTTCGGATTCTACAGGTCAGTTTTGCTAGTTCCGCATAACCAACCATCTTCATCTGCCACTCCTCTGTTGTTGGTAATTTTGGTACTTTCCATTTTTGGGCTCACAAAGTTCTGGCAGCAGTCGTAGCAGACATAAATAACCTTTGATCTGCTTTTTCTATTTCCTCTCCCATCAAGCCTAGCAAGAAAGCTTCCGGCTTTTTCGGGAAAGTGTATTTAAATATCTTTTTCCATTCGTTATAAATCTGTTCCCAAAACTGTTTCATTTTCTCGCATGTCCACCCCCCAGCATTCTGCTTTCAATGGGGCACTGGCTGGACCCATCCCTATTCAGGGTACCCCTTTGTTTGCAATGCCAACCAACAGAAAATCCGCCTGGGCCAGGCTGTTCAAATGCATAGCAAGTGCTGATCCCACAGATGTGGGCCTCTCCCTTCTCCCCATTTCTCCTAGAACCATAGAAATGTAGCACTTGAAGGGACCCCCAAAGCCCATCTAGTCTGACCCCTTGCAATGCTGGGGCCGCAGCTCAAGGAACCCTGACAGGTGGCCCTCCAACCCCCCCTTAAAAACCACCAAGGGAGACCCCCTTTGCAGGGTGACGGGATGAGAGTCCCCCACCTTCCAACCAGAGATGAATTTTTGGAAGAGACTCCCCCCCCAAGGGTACTCCAGTCCAACCCCCTGCAATGTGGGAACCGGTAATCGAAAGTAGGTGAAGGCCCCCCTCCCCACAGAGGGGGGGAAACAATTGCCTAATGCCTTTTGACACCAGAGGTCAGGGGTCACAGTCAAGAGCTGCCCCCAACAGAGGTGGTGACCTTTCCTAGGGGCTGAACCCTGGCTCCCTGTGTCTTGAAGCTGGGGCTCTGCTGATGCCCCCCCCCCCCAGCACTGCGGATGAAGAGTGTCCCTAGTCCTGGGTGGGTGATGGTGGGCTCTGCCCCCTGCCGGGTGGCATCTACTGTCTCCTCCTCAGCCTGCCCACCCCTCCTCTTCCTCCCCACCCCTCTGCATTGTGAACCCCTGACCTCCCAGCCTTAGAGATGGCCCCCCTGCCCCTTTTAATCCCACCCCCCTCGTGGTGGTGCCAACAGGAGTTTCCTCTCTCTCTGGCCCCTGTGTTGGGTACCTAAAGGGAGGAAGAATCTGTGCCCTCCTCCGAGACCTCTTTCCCAGAAGATGCCCCCCAGGCTCCCTCCTTGCTTTCCTTCACCTTCTCTGTCGGAAGAGGGTCTCCTCTCTGTTTACTGAGCTTGTTTTTACGCCACAGAATACGTCTCCTATTTACCAAAGGCACCTGTTGACCTTCCTTCCGTGAGAACAGCAGCCTGCCTTCAGGTGCAGAGAGGAAGTGAGCTGATCCATGTTTTCTGTTTTTCTTTTTTGAAAAAATTGTTTTTTGGTTTTACATAAAAGTTATACGCAACAAACATAACATTTCCAAAAATAAAAAGCGGTTCTTTTGAACCATGAGACCTCCTTCCTTCCCTCTATGGCTTCTATTTCTATATTTTGTTCCTGCATCTTTTAATGTAATCTATCTATTATTTAATCATGGTTTCCAAAGTTCATGTTATTTTACAAGTGTCTTTGTATTCCTGCCAGTGATTTCAAATGTTTACAGTGCTTCTCTCAAACTTGTTAAAAAATTATTCCAGCCTTTTAGAAATACTTGATCTTCCTGGTTTCTGATCTTTCCCGTCAGTCTTGCCACTTCGGCACATTCCATCAGCTTGGTCTGACGCTCTTCTCTGGTCAGTACTTTTTATCCTTTCCATCTCTGGGCTAGGATCCATCTACAGTCATACCTCATAATGTGTCTGCTTCAGGTTGCATTTTTTCGGGTTGCTGACTGCTGAAACCCAGAAGTACCGGAACGGGTTACTTCCAGGTTTCGGCAGTCGCGCATGCTCAGAAGCACTAAATCGCACTTTGCGCATGCGCACTAGTGCCGAATCGCAACCCGCGCATGCGCAGACATGGGTTACGAACGCTGCGGGTTGCAAATGTGCATCCCGCATGGATCACATTCACAACCCGAGTGTCCACTGTATTTTCTCAGCGGCAAGAAAGACCCTGAGTGACTTCTTTGTGACTCTGGGCTCCCTCCCAGTACAGTGGTACCTCGGGTTACAAACTCTGCTAACCCAGAAGTAGTTACCTCAGGTTGAGAACTTTGCCCCAGGATGAGAACGAAAATCATGTGCCGGCAGCACAGCAGCAGCAGGAGGCCCCATTAGCTAAAGTGGTACCTCAGGTTAAGAACAGTTTCAGGTTAAGAATGGACCTCCAGAACAAATTAAGTTTGTAACCAGAGGTATCACTGTACAGTGGTACCTCTGGTTGCGAACAGGATCCGTTCCGGAGGCCCGTTCGCAACATGAGCAGAACGCAACCCACGTCTGCACTAGCAGCAATTCACCACTTCTGTGCATGTGTGTGACGTCATTTTGCACTTCTGCGCATGCGCGAGCGGCAAAACCTGGAAGTAACCCTTTCCAGTACTTCCGGCTCTCCGCGGGACACAACCTGAAAACGCTCCACCTGAAGCAAACGTACCATGAGGTGTGACTGTGTGTCCCCCCCCTCCCCAAACCCTGGGCATCCCGGACTTGCTCTCCTCCCCTCGCCCATCCCTCTGCCCTGCTCTGTGCAACAGTCAGCTTGCAGGTGGCACCAGCAGAACATCCTGCCCGCATTCTCTGCCCCCATCCCGGCTAGTGGCCCCAAGTCCCACTCCTCCAAAAATGTCACCATGACCACTTGCAGAATCTCATGTCCAGGGCGAGACCCCGTGCTCTAATAAGGGAGAGGGGGAAAGGGGTGCCTGGGCCCCCCCGATATAATACAGAGGGCATCAAGGGCTGCTGCCAACTCTCCTGGCTTAGAGGGAGCCCCATGTTGGCTTCCCCTCCATGCCCAGTAATTGGTCGGACACCCAGAGCACCGCCTGGCTGCCCCTTCGCCCCTGACATGCCATGCAGACCATGACAGCCCCCCAGTGCCCTCTGGGACCCAGGTCAGCGCTAATGAGCCTCCTCCCTGTCCGCCCCATTCAGGGCCAGGCGTTGTGGCGTCTGCTCCCTGGGCTCCCATCCATCACCATAAAATGAATTCTCCCTTCACTTTCAGGCTGTGCGGGTGACCTGCCCGCCTCCCTTTCCCACCAGGGGACCCTCCCTCCTGGCGCAGCCCATTAATGATTGATGGCGGAGGAATGCAGCCTCCGGGTTATGGGGCTAAACTGTCGGGCAAATGCAGGGCCTCTGGGAAGTCATCACAGCAAAGTGGGGCAGGGCTTGGACGGGGGGGGGGGGGCAGGCCTCCTGAGAGGCATCAGAGCTGAGATAATACATGCAGAGCTAGCAGAAGGGCCACTGGGCTCACAGGCCCCTGTCTCTTCCCAAGGCCAAGACGGTTTTTGCAGGAGAGGTTCAAAAAAAGCCCTGCTCCCATTTGGCTCAAAGAAATGCAAGACCTGCTGCTCTGAAAAGCTTCCACTGCCGTCCTGCGGTTTCCAGCAACTGGTTTTCTGACCGTGGAGGCAGAGCAGAGACATTGAGATCCTTCTCCTCCATGAATTTGTCTTTTAAAGCTATCCAGGTTGGTGGCCATGTGGGAGGGAGTTCCACAGCTGAACTATGCATTTGTGACGAAGGACTTTCATTCATCTCCCTTGAATCTTCACTGAAGGTCCGCAGGTCCCAGTGTTTTTGAGCCAGGGAGGCTGCATCTGGTGCTCTCAGGTCCAGTCCGTTTCTCCTGCTCCAAAAACAGTGGCTGCCTCGCTCTCAGCCAAAGCTGCGTTCAGAGGACTCCGGCTCCGTCTTCACGCCTCCCGGAAAGAGGGGCTGATGTCACAGCTGCCCACAAATGTCATCCTTCGATCCGGACCCCTTCCTCCTCCTGTGTGGGCACTTCAAGGCAGTTTCTTAAAGGCTAACCATGCGTTATGTGCCAGCATGTGTCACCGAGTCTCCCACGCCTTTATTTTTGGGTAAGAAAAGCTGCTTTGAGAGCCTCCCTGCCCCCGCCCCAGCCACAGCTTCTCTCTGCCACCCGAATCCCACCCAAAGTGACTTTTCTTAAAAATAAAACTAGTGCAGGCTCTCTGTTAAGAAGCAGCAACAATAACCTGATGGGCAGCAAGCGGAGAGGAATGCACTCTGTGTCTGCCCTGGAGCTATTTGATCTCTCCAGGTGGATGTGCAGCCTGTCTTAGCTGAGGATCCACTCACTCCCGAAAGATCGGGTTCAGATCTCTCAGGGGGGACCTTGATCCAGAGATCTGGCTAGATGGACAGGTGGCGTCTTTTTCTGACTTCACCTGGTTCGCGATGACCCTTCTGTTATGCGTCCACCAGTGACTCCCAGATTAAACTATCAGAGCACCTCTCTGTGGGGCTGCCCTTGAAAAGTGTTCAGAAACGGCAAAGAGTGCAAAGAGCAGCGGCTGGGCTGCAGCTGACCAGAGCTGGGTGTTCCTACCTTATGATGCCCATTCATTTCCAAGCTCAGTTCAAATCACAGAATTGAAAAGCTGGGAGAAGAAGAAGAGGAGGAGGAGGAGGAGGAGGAGGAGGAGGAGGAGGAGTTTGGATTTGATACCTGAAGGAGTCTCAAAGCAGCTCACAATCTCCTTTCCCTTCCTCCCCCACAACAAACACTCTGTGAGGTGAGTGGGGCTGAGAGACTTCAGAGAAGTGTGACTAGCCCAAGGTCACCCAGCAGCTGCAAGTGGAGGTGCGGAGACGCGAACCCGGTTCCCCAGATTACGAGTCCACCGCTCTTAACCACTACACCACACTGGCTCTCAAGGTCCTACCCTCTGGAGCTTGCTCCCTCTTCCATGGGACGACCCTTCAGATAGTTGAAGATGGCCATCATATCTCCTCGCAGTCTCTTCTCCTCCAGGCTAAACATCCCAAACTCCAGGCATGGCTGATCCACACTTTCTAGACACAGGTCTGTGCTTTAAAGCTCCCAGGTGAAAAAAAAGAGGACTCAGACCTGGAAAGCACAGGCCTTTCAACCGTTCCTCATCAGGCTTGGCTTTTAGACCCTTGATCATCTGGCCCCCCCCCTCCTCTGCACCCCTTCCAGCCTCTCAACATCCTTCTTAAACTGGGAGCCCAGAACTGACACAGGACTCCAAGCGAGGTCTGGCCAAGGCAGAATAGAGCAGTACAGTGGCACCTTGGTTCTCAAACTTCATCTGTTCCGGAAGTCAGTTCCAAAACCAAGGCGCGCTTTCCCATAGAAAGTAATGCAAAATGGTTTAATCCATTCCAGACTTTTAAAAGCAACCCCTAAAACAGCAATTTAACATGAATGTTACTATCTAATGAGACCATTGATCCATTAAATGAAAGCCATAAACCATGTACTGCAGTCACACAATCAATCAGTCGGTAGCTGAACTCAGTTCCACACAGTCACAAAAACAAAAGAGCCACAAAAACACAAAATATATAGCACAAACAGACAGACCTCAGCATGGCACTCAAAATGGAGCACATTCGGCTTCCGAAAAAAGTTTACAAACGGAAACACTTACTTCCAGGTTTCCAGTGTTTGGGTTCCAAGTTGTTTGAGTACCAAGGCGTTTGAGAACCAAGGTGCCACTGTACTATGACTTCCTTGGGCCTGAACGCTTGACTTCTGTTGATGCAGCTGAGAATTGCATTTGCTTTTTTGCTGCTGCATCACGCGGTTGACATCAAAGCCCTCCTGGAAACCAGTAAGAGCACCTTCCTGGAGGTGACCCTCCCCGTAGGCTCCAATAACCAGCCTTTATATTTGATGGCCCTTGAACTCCATCCAGCGTGGCTTTTTCTGTTGTGGTGGTGGTCCCCCTCCAGTCAAGGTGTGCAGGGCCCCCATCCCTTTATGTTTCAGGCACCTGGAAAGAAGGAAGGAAGGAAAGAAGGAAGGAAGGAAGAAAGAAGTCTAAAGTTTTTGACAAAATATTCCCCTAACTTTTGACTCGTCTTGATTTAGTTTGACAGCCTGTAGATTATTTTCCTCCCGCTCTTTTTACATTAACTTTCTGTCTGGGGTTAGGAACGGGAAGTGCAATGTATTTAAGTATTGCGTGCAGTTTCATTTTCTATCTGCCTTCAGTTTCTTCTGAGAATTGGCTAGATTGAAATGACTGCATAATGGTCTTTCTTCCTTTGTTCCAGAGCTGAGCCCCCACCCCACAAATGTTTTAAATCTGCTCTGCCAAGTTTCTGGGGAGCCTCTGCATTCCTGGGAACCTCATCAAAGCTGCTGTATTCAGCTCATCTACTCTATGTGGCATCTCCCTCGCTCTCTCTCACACACACAAGATCACAGAACAAATACGAGGCTCAAAGCAGCAAGCACTCCCTGCTGCCCACCTGGTGCTGACCCCCCATCGTTGAGGCCGGGCATGGAGCAACATCAGAACATCACGCAAGATTGCGTGTGCGACATCAGGACATCTGGGCTCCCCAAGGTGCTTAAGAAGGTGGCGCCTCGGGAAGGTGCTGAGCTCTGCATAGGTGGAGCCTTTAAGGAAACCGCTCTGAGCATGCTCAGAATAGAGGCACGATTCTGATAGGTCTCCCAGGCTGTTGGCTGACCACAGCAGGAGCCCAGCTATAGTTCTATACTTTGGCTGGATTGGCCCCTGTGGCAACGGGAGGGAGGCAAACCTGCAAAACTGGGGCTAAGGAGAGAGTGCAACTCTAGTAAAAGACCAATTTACCAGGTGGTTTTTCAGGTGGGAGGGGCATCCAGGACACAGCAAGACTTTTGGATAGGGATTGGCTGAGGGGGGCAGAGAGCTGATTGGCCAGAGATCAGGAGACGGACAGAAATATCTCCAGGACGGGAGTATCTCTGAGTTCAAACAGGATAGAAGTGCATGAGGCAGGAGAGGGGGGGCCATGAGATTGGTTGGGGACGGGACTCTAAAACAAGGCTCCAAATGCCATGGGGGGGGGCGCTGTGCTCCAGTGGAGTTCCTTCTCTGCACTGGGAGGTCGCCCCATGCCAATCCTGTGCCAATGACACAGAACGCAGAACAGACTGGAGGAAGGATCGGGGTCAGCGTTGATCTGCTTCTGAACCCTTTTCAGTCTGGCCTTTCAGCCAAGAGCATCACAACCACCACTCTCACCATTGCCCTTGCCCCCCCCTCCAGCATCTGCACAAGGGGGACAACACACACACACACCCATGTCACAGGAGGAGCTCAGCTGGGCTGGGAGAAGCCACGTCTCTCTCCCTCTGCCCAGTCAAATCTAAACCTGAGAATCAGAGAATTTTGGAGTTGGAAGGGACCCGGGGGGTCATCTACTCCAACCTCCTGCAATTAAATGCAATTAAGGTCATATATATATAAATGTGCCAGGCAAACACGTACATAAATGTATGGGCCACATGTCTGAGGCAGCACAGGAGGGCAGCCCTGGAGCCATTTTGGCTCCCAAACTGACTAACTGTTTTCTCTGCAAGGTCAAAGGAAAATGGAAAAGCCTCCCTATTGTTGTTTCATTCACAAAACCCGTCTTAAGGGTATATCTGTGTATGAATAGGGTGAGCCTGTGACCTGGCTCAGGAACGAAGTATTTATCATTACAAAAGACTGGCCAGGCTCCCCAAAGTATCCAGTCAAGTGACCATTAACAGGTAACCTGACAGACATGAGATAAACAAGGCACTCAGATTTCTGTTGTAGACCGCCTCTTCTGTGATGTAGGTATGATGTGTCTGGGGGTGGTCTTGGACTCCAGGGCGGGCAATTTAAAATGTCTATATAAGGGTGGGCACACCTTGGTTCTGTGTCCTCCTCTTTTCCTGTGTGTGAAGGGGGCACCCTGTTGAAACAGCTCAATAAAGATCAGGCCAACTCAATATTCTCTGGTTGGCCTCTGTTCTTTTCTCCGACCGATGGAGACCCTACAAAGGATTCTATAAGGGCTCTATAAGGGAATAAGGGCAGATTTTTGTTTATTACACAGGAATCTCAGCTAAAGCATCCAGGACAGATGGTCCAGACAGGCCACTGGCCTGATTCAGCAAACTCCTCTTATGTTCCTGTGCCACCTTGCTCTTGGCTGTGGCCAGAATTATTATTATTATTCTGTATTATATTTCAGTACTGCCCTCCATCACAAGACTTCAAGGCAGTTCACAGGACACAATGCAAGGTCAAAAGACAAGCAAATAGTTAAAATGAAAACAGCAAAACAATACCCCCCCCTTTTGTGAAAGGCCTTCTGAGCCCCTCCCTGGCACCCAGGGTCCTGCCGCCCTCCCCTCCAGCTGCTTGTTTCCTGGGGAGGCAAGAGGTGGGTGGCTGGGCCTCTGGGCTCTGGCTTGCTTGCAGAAGATGTTATCAGCCTCTCCCATGACTAAGCTGGGGTCTGTGTCAGCAAATAATCTGTGGGCTATTTAGTTAGCACATGATTAATGATGACACAACGGGGCTCCTCGTTAGTCACCCAAATGCGAGGGAGCCAGCGAGGCAGAGCGGAGACAGGCAGGCAGCCCCCAGGCAGGCCTGCGGAAAGTCAGGTGGAAGCTCACCTGGTGCAGCAAGTCTGCTCCTGTCCACAGAACTTTCCCCGGTTGTGGGATCTCCAAATGGGCTCCACCAAGGAGCACTGAGGAACAGCCTCCTGGCAACAGTCAGGCAAACGGCTCCGGCTGCCCCAGACAGCCCTCTCTTGCCTGCTTCCTGGGGTCGCTCCTACCATTAGGCAACACTCTCGGGCAGCAAAGTGTGCACTGCTTAATTTATTGTTACTCCAGGGAGAAGCAGGGGCAGGAGAGGCACAGGCGGGATTTCCTGCCAATGTTTTTGGGTGCCTCTACACGCCATTGTTGCAGGAATTTATGTATAGGTTGGGGGGGGGTTGCCCCTCCAGCAGATATCCTGCACATGCAGCCCACTACCAAAACCAGCACAATCACTTTTGTGACTTTTGTGATTTCCCCCCCACAAAACACTTCATCACAGTTTCTTCCTATCTATTCAAAGGGCCTCTGCTGCACGATACCAAATGTAAGAATTCACTGCTCAATGTATCTCTGTACTGGCTCACTGGGGAAACTTCATACCAAGAACTAACTTAGTTGGTCTTTAAGGTGCTACTGGAAGGGAAAAAAATTTTGTTTTGACTATGGCAGACCAACACGGCTACCTATCTGTAACTGGGGAAACTTCAGAAATTAATCTAGACCTGTGAGCTCAGCTCCTCAGCAGTCCCTCTCCCTGAGTGATAATCCCTGGCATCCTGATACCTGAGTGCCAGACAGGTAGCCATTCCAGAAATAACAAACCCAGATGAAGACAAAAGGGTGTGAATATCTCTTTTGTTGCACTTGGGGGGTGTTTCGTGGAGGGCAAGGAGAACCATGGGGCAGGGTCCAGGATGCTCAGATTCCTGCCACCAGACCTCCCCTTTCATGATGTAACCATGATGTATGTGTGATGTAGTTTGACTGGACCTAATGGTCTGGGGTCCCTTTACCCTTTACCTTTAACATGGGGATTAGGTAAAAGTAAAGGGACCCCTGAGCGTTAGGTCTACTCGTGACCAGCTCTGGGGTTGCGGCGCTCCTCTCGCTTTACTGGCCAAGGGAGCCGGCGTACAGCTTCCAAGTCATGTGGCCAGCATGACTAAGACGCTTCTGGCGAACCAGAGCAGCGCACGGAAACGCCAAAACATGGGGATTAGCAGCTAATAAAAGTTGGGGGGCTCTTTTGTTTGGGGCTTCCATCTTGTTCCACCTGGTGGCAGGTGGGAGTCCTGCTGGACAGTCTTCAATCAAGACCAAGCCTCCTGGCTGCTGTTTTGCTCTGGTATTCCTGGCTGGTGTCCTTGTTTTTTGTCCAAGGGAGCCCTCAAATTTCTCCGTTAACACCATCACCTTGGCTTGGGAGGAGGATTGGCTGTGCTTCAAGGGGTTGGTCTAGATGACCCCTGGTGTCCCTTCTAGGATTCTATGAAAAGGAGGAGTGCACTCTGTGATGGCCCAGCTGCCTCCTGACGCACCACCAGCCCAGGGGACCAGAGGAAGAGGCTTCATACTGAGTTAGTCCATCCCTCCATCTGTATATTGTCTACACCGACTGGCAGCTGCGACTCTCCAGGATTCCTCGAGAGGGACTCTCTCCCAGCCCTCTCTGCAGATGTGGGGCTTGAACCGAGGACCTTCTACCTGCAAAGAAAGTGCTCTCCCCCTGTGCAACTTCACGGAGAAAACCCTGAGTGCACGACCATGACGGCGTTCCCACTCTGCCCTCCACCGTCCTCAGAAGACCAGAGAGTGAGAGAGAGAGAGAGACAGAGCGAAAGATCAGCTGTCATAGCCTGAGACTCTAAAAACTCAGGGCTGTGGGCTGGAGCCCCACGCGGGGCAAAAGATTCCTGCATCGCAGGGGGTTGGACTAGATGCCCCTCGGGGCCCCTCCCAACTCTGCAAGTCTGTGATTCCGTAACAGACTTACTCTCCAGCAACCAAGCTTGGACTTTCTGAAGGCTTCTGGATGGGAATCTGGAGGTGCAGTTGGCAGAAGCTGTTCTTGGGACTAGCAGTGGCTCCTGCAGTGGCTGCATTCTGTAATAAACGTAAATCTGTCCTTATTCCCTTATGGGGGACACAAGAGCTCTTGTAGAGTCCTTTGCAGGTTCTTCACCGGTTGGAGAAAATAACAGAGGCCAACCAGAGAATGTTGAGAAGCAAAGCAGCTTGTAAGCCTGATCTTTATTGAACTGTTGCAACAGGGTGCTCCCCTCATATGCAGGAGAAGGAGGAGGACCCAGAACCAAGGTGTGTCCGCCCTTATATAGACATTTTAAATTGCCCACCCTGGAGTCCAAGACCACCACCCCAGATACATCATACCTACATCACAGAAAAGGCGGTCTACAACAGAAATCTGAGTGCGTTGTTTATCTCCTGTCTGGCAGGTTACCTGTTAAGGCTCGCTTGACTGGATACCCTGGGGACCCTGGCCAGTCTTTTGTAATGACAAATACTTAGTTCCTGAGCCAGGTCACAGGCTCACCCTATTCATACACAGATATACCCTTAAGACGGGTTTTGTGAATGAAAAGACAATGGGGAGGCTCCCCCACCTCCTCCCTCCTTGCAGAGAAAACATTTGGTCAGTTTGGGAGTGAAAATGGTTTCAGGGTGGTCCTCCTGTGCTGCTCCAGGCATGTGGTCCACACACCTATGTATGTGCTTGGTTGGTACATTTATGAACATTATATATATATATAAAACCTTAAATTTTTTATTTCAATACCCTCCAAGTGCCCCCATTTTCCAGGGACGGTCCTGGAATTACGAAAGCCATTCCGGCTTCTAACTGGGTCCTAAAAGGTCCCTGTTTCCTCCTCCAGAACTGCCGCTGAGCCGCTGAGCTGGTGGTGTTTGTCCTGCGCATCCCCTGACCTCTTCCTGGCCATTGCTGGCCGGCCTCCTCCCTTGGGCAGCTCCTAGCAGCTGCTGGAGAACAGGGGTGGGGGGCACTGGCAAGGCCTCTCCCCAGCTCTGAGAGGCAGGCAGAGGGCAGGGCTGCCCTGAGCAGGAAGAAAGGGGGAGCAAAGAGGAGCACAAGGTGTCTTGGTTTTTAATAAAATAAAATAAATGTGTCTGCTTCTAATCTTGTCCCTTCCTAAATGCATTTATTGGTGTGTGTTTTTCTTTTTGTAAACCTACCAAAGAAGAAAATCAAATCAAATCGGAATTACAGGGTTTTCTCAGGACGGCGGAGGACGTTTCTGCTGTGTCCCCTTGGGGAAGTGGTGGTGGCACTCGCCCTGCTTCTGATAGGAAATGCTCTGTGGGGGTCGAGGAGGGTCAGTTGTGGGGGGAAGGAGTGAGAAATGCCCCTGTTTTTATCTGAGGAATGCTGGAGGGTATGAGGCTGTGGCTGCGGAGGGCAGCAGAGCGAGTGTCCTGCTGCCCTCTGGAGAGAACAAACCTGCTCCTGAGGAGATCCATCCCTGCAGACAGGCTGAGCGCATTGCAGGGCTGTTGCTAATGGCAGATCCAAGCAAGGCTGGTCTTTAATCAAGGAGTTATTTGCGAGTCAGGAGGAGGGCCTGGCTAATGTTGCCAACCCACAATAGTCAAGGAGGAGGAAGAATAATGATTTGGGGGGGAGAGACCCCAAAATGTAAGTCCACCACTGGGTGGGGCTCTGGGCAGGTCAGAGAGGGTGGAACTGCTCCACAGTCCTAGAGAGAGCTGCTTCCCATCCAGGCCTTGGAGCAATGAACCTAGAGATGGAGGTCTACTTGTGAGTAAAGTATCCCTGATGCTCCTTCATTGCCAGCAGCTGTGGCTTAGAAGGCCTGAGTATTTAAGGCCCCCTCCGCCCTCTTCAGCCTTCTAGTTGCTGCAGATAACAGTGAGTGGCTGTCGCATTTTGGCACCTGAGGGCAAACCACAAGAATGGCTCCGGCTGTGGATCTGTCCTGGGGATTCCTGCGTTCCACCTGGGTCTGTTTGGGCTGCTGCCGGACTCCTAGAAGCCCCACCTGTGTTGGTAAGTGCTTTGCAAGATGTCCAAAGGTCTGGGGACCAAGCCTTGTGAGGGAGTGTCCCTATTTTCCAGGGACAGCCCTAGACTTAAAGAAGCCGCCCCAGTTCCTGATGTGATCCCATTATGTCTCGGATTTTCCTGTAAAGGTAAAGGGACCCCTGACCATTAGGTCCAGTCGTGACCGACTCTGGGGTTGTGGCGCTCATCTCACTTTACTGACCGAGGGAGCCGGCGTACAGCTTCCAGGTCATTTGGCCAGCATGACTAAGCCGCTTCTGGCAAACCAGAGCAGCGCACGGAAACGCCGTTTACCTTCCCGCCGGAGCGGTACCTATTCATCTACTTGCACTTTGATGTGCTTTTGAACTGCTAGGTTGGCAGGATGGATTTTCCTTAGGAGAAATGTTGGAGGGTGTGGAATAAGACGTCCCTGGTTCTTTCTTTTCACCCAGAACTCACTGGAGCTCAGTTCTGGCACTTCTCAAGTGGGCGCCCTTGCCATTCAAAGAGAACTCATGGTGAATTCTGGTACCTCCAGAAAAAAATAGCACAGGGCGTCCCTAGTTTCATCAGAAGGTGAGAGTTGGGCATGTTTAGCCTGGAAAAGAAGAGACTGAGAGGAGCTAGGAGAGCCATCTTCCAATATCTCAAGGACTGTCATACGGAATATGCAACCAGCTTGTTTTCTCCTGCTCTGGAGGGGGGAACGCAAACCAGTGGAGTCCCATGACAAGGAAGGAGATCCCAACTAAGCATTCGGAACGGTCAGGGGTCCCTTTTAAATTTGGCTGTGGAATGGATCATCTCAGAAGGTGGAGGGCTCTCCTTCACTGGAGATTTTTCAACAGAGGGGATCTGTGGGGGATCCTTCAGCTGCAATTCCTGGATCAACTGAGCCTTTGCAGTCTCTGATTCGGTGATTTTTGTAAATCCACTACCGGTGACCGAGGCCCGGAGAGCAATTGCTGCACTTTCTTGGTGATGTTGTGAAGGAGGAGAAGCAGGGCAAGATCAGAACTGGTTCCTTTCTCTGACTGACTTTCTGCCCTGCCACTGGTTGCCAGCTGCCACTACTCATTCCCATAAAGCATCCTCACACTTGGATATTCAGGGGCCACATTGAAAAGCAGGCTGCCAGGTAGAGGGCCTTTTCTCATCTCATCAGGGGCAGTGTGGTGTAGTGGTTAGAGCTGTGGACCAGGACCTGGGAGGCCGGGGTTTTAATCCTCCCCCTTGGATATGAAGGATGCTGGGTGACCTTGGGCCTAACCTGAGGATTAACCGAGGAAGGAGAGAACCATGTCTACCACTTTGAGCTTCTTGGTGGATAGAAGGAGAGAAATGCGATCAATACAATCCTTTCCCCCCCCCCCCCCCCGATACGAGGATTTGGTGCCTTCCATCCACTTCAGAACTGGCTGCCTCAAACTATGCAGAATTAGATAAATTAACAGGACCAGAGATTCTTTGAAGACTAAATATATGAACTGTTTGAAAAGCAACTGTAATGAACAGATTACGCTAGCAGGACTGCAAGAAGTTCTGTAAGGAGGACTATTTGAAATATTGCAAGAAAGACTATGAGGAGAATTATTACTTAATGATAATTATGAGTAATGGAGAAATTAAGAAATGCAGAATAAGTGATAAAGAACGGAAAATCATCAGAGGTTGTTGACGGAAGTCCAAAATGTTGTATAAGATAAGAAGTTATGTTAAATGACTGTTGGAAATGATAAGTTAAAAAATCAATAAAAGTGTGTGTGTGTGTGTGTGTGTGTGTGTGTGTGTGTAAGAACTGGCTGACTCAGGGACCAGCCGTGTGTCACCTTCTTCTAATTCGGCATCCGCCTTCTTGGTGAAATAAACATTCAAATTGTCCCGGTGGAGGTCCCAGGAAGGCGTTGCAAGCCCTGCAAATTGGCACTTGTCACAGCAGCTTTGCACTAAAGGCGGGTTCAGGATGAGTCTCTTTCTGCAGGTGCAGCTGAGTAAAGTTGTGGGGGGAGACTGCCTGGCAAGTGGGACTCCAGTCTCCTGCAGGGGGGGCAGGGGGGGTGGAGAGAGTGGGATTAATTCCTGAGCCTAATTCCTGAGTTTACTTCCTGGGGAGCCTGTCCCAGCTTTGCAAGTTCTCAGCTGTTTCCAGGAGAGCTCATCCACGTGGAGCACTCATCCCCGGCTACCATAAAACCTCTTTGGGACCAGATCCACTGCAAGCGCTCTTTCTCTATTCTTTTGGAAGCTGCCCAGAGTGGCTGGGGAAGCCCAGCCAGATGGGCGGGGTATAAATAATATATTATTATTATTATTATTATTATTATTATTATTATTATTATTATTAT
>JAXCMG010000060.1:4410691-4423522 GCA_034642415.1 Podarcis siculus
ATTATTATTATTATTATTATTATTATTATTATTATTATTATTATTATATTCTCCGGGTGATCCTGGCAGGACTGGAGGAAGCAATGCTTTTGAATCCCAGTTGCTGGAAACTGCAGGAGGAGAGAAAGAGCTCCTGTGCTGTTGCAGGAATTTATGTACAGGTTGGGGGGGGGTTGCCCCTCCAGCAGATATCATGCATATGCAGCCCACTACCAAAACCAGCACAATCCCTTTTGTGACTTTTGTGACTTGTCTCCACAAAACACTACATCGCAGTTTCTTCCTATCTATTCAAAGGGCCTCTGCTGCACAATACCAAATGTAAGAATTCACTGATCAATGTATCTCTGTACTGGCTCACTGGGAAAACTTCAGAAATTCATCTAGACCTGTGAGCTCAGCTACTCAGCAGCCCCTCTGCCTGAGGGATAATCCCTGGCCTCCTGATACCTGAGTGCCAGACAGGTAGCAATTCCAGAAATAACAAACCCAGATGAAGACAAAAGGGTGGGATTAACTTGGCTGGGAAACAGGGAAATGTAAATATCTCTTTTGTTCCACTTGATGGGTGTTTCGTGGAGGGCAAGGAGAACCATGGGGCAGGGCCCAGGATGCTCAGATTCCTGCCACCAGACCTCCCCTTTCATGATGTATGAGTGATGTAGTTTGGGGGGGGGGAACATGGGGATTAGCAGCTAATAAAAGTCTGGGGGCTCTTTTGTTTGGGGCTTCCATCTTGTTCCACCTGGTGGCAGGTGGGAGTCCTGTCCTGACAGTCTTCAATCAAGACCAAGCCTACTGGCTGCTGTTTTGCTCTGGGATTCCTGGCTGGGGTCCTTGGTTTTTGTCCAAGGGAGCCCTCAGATTTCTCTGTTAACGGTGCTCAGAGCCTGCTTGCAGATATCCCATGGGGACATCTGGTTGATAGGCCCCCTTTGGACTAATCCCATAGATGGTTCTTCAGATGTTAAGGCCTCTCCAAAGGTCTGGAGGTCTTTCGGAGAACCTTCTTTTGGAAACAAAAGTTGGTTGGAGCTTTGGGGATGCCAACACAGTGGGGCTTCGCATCTCTTGATTTCCTCTCCGCCGTGGACCCCTGGTTGCCACACTTGGTGCTTTTGCACACATTCCTGGTGAAATAAAAAAAATTAAGGTCTTATATATATATAATAAATGTCCATAAATGTAACAAGCAAACACGTACATAAATATATGAACCACATGTCTGAAGCAGCACAGGAAAACAGCCCTGGAACCATTTTTGCTCCCAAACTGACCAAATATTTTCTCTGCAAGGTCAAAGGAAAATGGAAAATCCTCCCCATTGTCTTTTCATTCACAAAACCTGTCTTAAGGGTATATCTGTGTATGAATAGGGTGAGCCTGTGACCTGACTCAGGAACTAAGTATTTGTCACTACAAAAGACTGGCCAGGCTCCCCAGGCAATCCAATCAAGTGACAATTAACAGGTAACCTGCCAGACAGGAGATAAACAACGCACTCAAATTTCCGTTGTAGACCACCCTTTCTGTGATGTAGGTGTGATGTTTCTGGGAGTGGCCTTGGACTCCAAGGTGGGCAATTTAAAATGTCTAAGGGTGGGCACACCTTGGTTCTGGGTCCTCCTCCTTCTCCTGCGTGTGGGGGGAGCACCCTGTTGCAACAGTTCAATAAAGATCAGGCTTATGAGCTGCTTTGCTTCTCAATATTCTCTGGTTGGCCTCTGTTATTTTCTCTGACCGATGGAGAACCTGCAAAGGACTCTATAAGAGCTCTTGTGTCCCCCATAAGGGAATAAGGGCAGATTTCCATTTATTACAGACGCACCTTTGTTGCCGCACAACTTCCACAGACTAGAGCCCGCGATGCCAGGTGCGTCCAGGCTTATTAGTTTAAATTGGACTCCATTGCATTACTGCGCAAGCTGAATGTTGGAAGATTTGGGGCAGGTAAAAGAAAGTCCTCCTTCGAGAAGTGCAGAATTGTACTCTGGAACTCCCTGCCACAGGAGGAAGGGATGGCCAGGTGGCTTAAAAGAACATTAGGCAGATTCATGGAGGAGGAGATGGCTGGCTCCTATCCAGGATGGCTCTCCTCTGCCTCCATGGTCAGAGACAACAATTCTTCCGGGTACCAGCTGCTGGAAACTGGGGGGGGGGGAGGTTTCTCTAAAACGGGCATCTGGTTGGCTCCTGTGAGAACAGGATGCTGGACCTTGTGGGCTCACCATGGCCTGATCCAGCAGGCTCTTCTACCGTGTTTATAAAGGCATATATTCCCCCCTATCCAGCAAGTGTTTTTTGGGTGCCTGGGAATACACAGCTGAGCCAATGCAGAAGGGCAGGGCTCAGCAAACTTTTTCAGCAGGGGGCTGGTCCACTGTCCCTCAGACCTTGTGGGGGGCCGGACTAGATTTTGAAGGGGGGGTGTTGTAAACAAAAATTGCCCTTTTCCCTTATGGAGTATCCATATATCTAAGACCATAAAATTCCTATCACAGGGGGAAATGAATAAATTCCTATGCCCCACAAATAACCCAGAGATGCATTTTAAATAAAAGGACACATTCTACTCATGTAAAAACACACTGATTCCCGGACCGTCCACGGGCCGGATTGAGAAGGCGATTGGGCCGGATCCGGCCTCTGGGCCTTAGTTTGCCTACCAATGCAGAAGGGCCTGGTTTGGGCAGGGCAAAAGGTGAGGAGAGGTCTGAAATCCACACCTTAAGGACCCAGGAGCAGGAAGCAGCTGAGATCCGCTGGCGTTGCTATGCTAATTTATCTCTTCCAGTGGGAAAATTCCACTTCAGCAGTTTCTCACGCAGCTTCTCTTTGAAGTTCAGCAAAGGATGACAATATTCGGGTCCTGGGAGACGGAAAGGCTCTCCCGCTGCTTTCGGAGTTTTGCCATCTCTAATGTTCGGTTTGCGTGTTTACTCTCTTGCACAGAGAATAACGGAGGGGCTTTGCTCTGGCTAGAAAGCGGAAGGGGCGGCTGGCAGAGGATGCCATCGTTCATGTGCCCCAGGTGGCATGGCTGATGTTAGGAGGCCCCCCAATACTGTGGACATGGGGGACAGAGCTGATCTTCATTAAACTGTTGCAACAGGGTCCTCACTCCCCACACGCAGCAGGAAGGAGGAACCCCGAACAATGGTGTGCAAGCCCTTATATAGACTTCTGAAATTGCCCACCCTGTAGCCAGAGACCACCCCTGAAACATCATACGTACATCACAGAAGGAGGCGGTCTACAGCGGAAATCCTGCCTGCCAGGATACCTGATAATGGTCACTGATTGTTTTACCTAGGCAGCCTGGCCATTATTTTGTGATGGTAAATAATAATTCCTGAATCCAGATTACAGGCTCACCCTATTCATACACAAATACACCCTTAAGACGGGAGTTGCAAGCAAAAAGACAAAGGGAAGGCTTTCTCCATTTCCTTCCTCCTTGCAGAGAAACATTTGAGGTCCCCAGGAGAGTCAAAATGACTTCAGGATTGTTCTGCTGTACTATTTCAGACACGTGGTTTATATACTTAATGAACATATTATAACATATTATATATATATATATATGAGAGACCTTAGAATTCCTATAACACCTGTGAGATACCCCTTTACTGTTGCTGAGTAGCCATTTCAGGTACTGGGGGGGGGGCTGGTGGCATGAGCTGGCATTTGGATGAGGTGCCCCACTGTGGGCAGAAACCTTCCATTTGCTGCCCTGCACATGAAGGCACAGACGGATTGGGGACAATTGATGGGGCCTTCTCGGTGGCGGTGCCCCAGTTGTGGAGCTGCGTTTGCCCCATCGCACAGGCACCTACCTTTTATTTATTTACTATTTATTTGCATACCGCCCTTCCCCACAGCATAAAAATACAAGACGAAAACACAAAATGCGTAATAAAAGCAAGAACAGAAGCAACCAAACCATTCACCCCAGTTTCATCTTTGCTCATCTCCCAGGACCACCGAAAGTCCTTTTGACTCAGCCAAGCACATGGGGACTCTGATCTGCGGCATCTGAAACATTAATGCTTCTGATTCTGTTTTAGAATTATGGGATGGTTCATAGTTTCTGTTTCAGTTGTTTAAATTTATTGTTTCAGTCTGTTGTTGGGTACAGTGGTACCTCAGGTTAAATACTTAATTTGTTCCGGAGGTCCGTTCTTGAGCTGAAACTGTTCTTAACCTGAAGCACCACTTAGCTAATGGGGCCTCCTGCTGCCACACAATTTCTGTTCTCATCCTGAAGCAAAGTTCTTAACCCGAGGTGCTATTTCTGGGTTAGTGGAGTCTGTAACCTGAAGCGTATGTAACCCGAGGTACCACTGTATTTGGAAACCCTGCTGTGATCTTTTTCTGGATGGAAAGCAGCATATAAATACTTGAATGAGTCAATTAGAACAATGGCAGGAAGTCGTCCTGGAGCCCAAGGCCTCAGCTGATCTCTGGGATCTTCTGGGCAGCCCGTCCCCCATCGACTGTGATAGTAATCTTATCACTGTGCTACTTTCAGGCAACAAGCTTAAAAGTTAAGGAAACAATTCTTAAAGCACAAAATAGCAGTTAATGCAGACCCACAGATTACAGAATACATAATACCCATCCCAGTTTGTAAGGCCTTGATCTTCCCCCCCCCCCCATTTTTTTAAATTGATTTTCCAAAATTTTAAACAAACATAGATCTTAACTGTACTTAATCCAATCTTAGTAACATTGTTAAATGATTTCCTCAAATCCCACTGGCTGAGTTTCATTGCATATCATTGTAACAGTTTTCCAAAACCTATTTTCTCATAAAATTAACTTAGTCACAGTAAGGACTTGATCTTTTAGTGTGGCAGCACTTTGGAACTCCCTGCCTATTGAGATCACGCCTTCTGCTGCCTGCTAAAAATATTCTTGTTCAGACAAGCCTCCTTGGGTGCTTAGAAAGTTGATGTGCATTTTGGTCCCTTTTTTTAGTCTGTTGTTTTAACTTCTTGTTACAGATAGGTAGCCGTGTTGGTCTGCCATAGTCAAAAAATTTTTTTCCTTCCAGTAGCACCTTAAAGACCAACTAAGTTAGTTTTTGGTATGAGCTTTCGTGTGCATGCACACTGAAGAAGTGTGCATGCACACGAAAGCTCATACCAAAAACTAACTTAGTTGGTCTTTAAGGTGCTACTGGAAGGAAAATTTTGTTTTAACTTCTTGAAAGTCTTAAATCGTTGTTGCTCATTTTTCTTAGTGATTATTTTAATCTGTTTTTGTAAACTGCTCTGATGTTCTTGTTGTTTTACGATCAGCTGTGTATAAATTTTATAAAATAAATGAATCAATGTTGATTTGTGGTTTCAGAAAGGCCCCCTTCACTTCCAAGATTTTTGCCCTTTGCAAAAGGTTGAAGATTTCCTTTTGCACCCTGGACTGCGAAGTTTGCCATAGGTGGGCTTGTGCCCCCAGGAGGTAAGGTAAATGTAAAGGGACCCCTGACCATTAGGTCCAGTCGTGGCCAACTCTGGGGTTGCAGCGCTCATCTCGCTTTATTGGCCAAGGGAGCTGGCATACAGCTTCCGGGTCATGTGGCCAGCATGACTAAGTCACTTCTGGCGAACCAGAGCAGCGCACAGAAACACCGTTTACCTTCCCGCCAGAGCGGTACCTATTTATCTACTTGCACTTTGACGTGCTTTCGAACTGCTAGGTGGGCAGGAGCAGGGTCTGAGCAACGGGAGCTCACCCCGTCGCGGGGATTCGAACCACTGACCTTCTGATCGGCAAGTCCTAGGCTCTGTGGTTTAGACCACAGCACCAATAGCATAATTGGTGCCACTGCAAAACATCTGTCTCCATCCATTCTCAGCTTTACGTTTGGGCCACTGAGGCTCCTCAACAGCCCAGCAGAAGAGCCTCTTCTGTGCAGGAATGAATAAGCATCAACAGTCACTCTTGGATCGGCATGTGGGCAGCTCATTAATTCCTCTGCACAGGGATTTTGTCAGGTGTGAAGGACCCCTGAGTGACTTGCCAGGAGGATTCAGCTTAGCACTGAAGCAGAGCGGAGGAGAAGGAGGATGGGGGCCTTTTGGGATTGGTGGAGGCCACCCCCACAGCTCCCCCCAAACCACCCACGGCCGGTGTTGACAGCGGCTTCTGCACATGCACCCCTCCACGCACAAACACATGAGACTGCGGCTGTTTAAATCTCATAGAACCATAGAATGGCAGGGTTGGAAGGGAACCCTAAAGGTCCTCTAGTCCAGCCCTCTGCAATGCAGGAATCACAGCTAAAGGATCCCGGACAGAGGGCCGTAAAAGGAGAGGCCACAATCTCCCATCTCCTTCATTGTCCTTTTAATCTCTTGCAGGAGATAACAAGGTGGCTCCTTCTTGCATGGGACAGCCCTGCAGATCTCTCTGTCTCCTCAGCTAAACACAACAGCCTTTTTTTTTTTAAAAAAAGTGCCTTTTGATATTTGCCTTCTGGTTTACTGCAAGGCAGAGGTGCAGCTGGGTTCCAGGGCTGCTGTGATTGTTTCCCCTGGACAACAGAATTGCCTTTGTGTGGAAAAGTCACCACCACCACCATCGCTTTTAATTTGTGCACCGTCTTTCTATTTTACAATACCCAAGGCGGTTTACAAGCTGAAGAAACAAAGAATGTACGCCGTATAAACAATATAATCCAATACAAAAATGTGATAATAAAACGTAACTTTAAAATAATCAACCTGCATCAAATAAAGTAACTTTCAACAATCCATTAGAATAGTATAGAATGATATTAAATATCAGCATATAAAAATTAAACAGAAATCTACTCTTAACAGTTGAAATAAATTATTTCTAAGCTGCAATCAATAAAACAACGGCAAGTCACAGTGCATGAAATAATACAATACAAACTGAGAAGCAGAGACTGGAGGGTGAGGCGAGGCAGGTGGAAGGAGGCCGTGCCTGGTGAAGTCTCTCCCCTCAGCCAGAAAAGGGATGGTTTGTGCCACTGACTTTTCTCTTCTTGGGAAGCCCAGAGATCCACTGGCTCGCTCTGTTTGCTTACTGGCTCTCTGGACCTGTTGGTGAGAACAGGGTGGGTTCCATGCTCAGGGCTCATTAGAAAAGGGGTTTATAAAAGACTGCCCATAACCTGTGTAAAAAAAGCAAATCTGCCCTTCTTCCCTTATGGGGGACACAAGAGCCCTTATAGAGTCCTTTGCAGGTTCTCCATCGGTCAGAGAAAATAACAGAGGCCAACCAGAGAATATTGAGAAGCAAAGCAGCTAGTAAGCCTGATCTTTATTGAACTGTTGCAACAGGGTGCTCCCCCCACACGCAGGAGAAGGAGGAGGACCCAGAACAAAGGTGTGCCTGCCCTTATAAAGACCACCCCCAGACACATCATACCTACATCACAGAAGAGGCGGTCTACAACAGAAATCTGAGTGCATTGTTTATCTCCTGTCTGGCAAGTTACCTGTTAATGCTCACTTGGTTGGATACCCTGGGGAGCCTGGCCAGTCTTTTGTAATGATAAATACTTAGTTCCTGAGCCAGATCACAGGCTCATCCTATTCATACACAGATATACCTTTAAGACAGGATTTGTGAAGGAAAAGATAATAGGGAGGCTCCCCACCTCCTCCCTCCTTGCAGAGAAAACACTTGGTCAGTTTGGGAGTGAAAATGGTTTCAGGGCGGTCCTCCTGTGCTGCTCCAGGCATGTGATCCAAGCATCTATGCATGCGCTTGGTTGGTACATTCATGAACATTATATATATGACCTTTAATATATATATTTTATATATGTATGTATATATATATATATATATATATATATATGACCTTTATTTTATTTTCTCTCTCTCACTTCAATTAAACTTTAAGAGCTGAGAGTGCTCTTTCTGTGGCCTGGCCTTCACTTCAAATTTCTGGTGTGTGGCAGCTTCTTGGGGGCACTTGGTGCGATCCCAGAAAGAAGAACAGCAAAAGAGGCTTGAGCCCAGGAGTCAGCCTCTTTTCTTTTGGCCTTAGGCCCACCCCGGCCGGCCGTCCATTGTCCTCCCTGGCGAGGGCAGGTCAAAGGCTAGCTCAAGCAGGTGGGTGGCACCTGCCCAGGTGAGCCTCGCTCGGTGCCGCAAACCCCGCCCACCTGTGGGGAAGGGAGGGCGGATATTGTGGGCATTTGGTGTGGGGAGGCACTCTGCCCATGCTCAAAAACACACAGTACAGCATGAATTATTGAGGACTGCTCTCTACTTCTCTCTCTCTCTCTGGGGAAAAGTTTCCATGGTTTTGCTGCAGTGAGGATGTGCTCAGATGGGATTGTTCCTGCCTCAACTTCAGCTCTGAAAAGCAAGATGAATCATCAACTCCGGAGTGGGACACCTCTGCCCCTCCATAAGTTGCCGACCTACAACTCCCATCCACCCCAGAAGCATCTACAAGGTAAGGTTCCCCAGATCTGAATTAACCTATGGAACTCAATGCTACAGGATGCTGCAAAGAGACGCAGGTGATATTTGGAAATAACAAAAGCTAAATTTTGTCACAAAGCTTTAAGTAATAGATAGAAATAGAACTTCTAGGCTGATCGAGATACCAAGGGGGCATTTCTCAGAGACAGTGCTGGTCTCAGTAGTGGTGCTTAATCTGTAAAAAGAGAATGGTTATGTAAGATTTCAGAATATTTAGATTTAGTCAAATTGACAGATATAATAAGACCAAAAAATAAAAACCAAAAAGTGAAGTGAAAAAGGAATGGGAGTGCCTAAATGAATACCTCAAAAGCCGAGGTTCGAGGACAGAAATCTGGCTGAGTCTGGAATAACCTTGTGATTTATATCTAGAGGCTAGGATAATGATAAGGAAAACAGGAGGACACAATGAGAGGTAAAGGAGGTTCTCTGGGATTGGTGGAAGTCAATGTTTGTTTGGTTTTTTTAGTGTTTATATTATTAACTTGTAAGATATGGGTTTGTTTTTTTGTATGCTGGTTTTTGTGTTTTGTGTATCGTTATTTTTTGATATTTTTCGTGTTGTTGTTGTGTGAAAAATACTAATAATTTTTTTTAAATTCCCCCTGTCCCTCACAATTCCAGATGTGAGACAGAACTGAAAGCACTTCTCAAGTTGGCATATTTCTGTGCTATTTTCTGTTCTATTTCTATTCTGAATGAATCTGACATGGGCTTCCTGGCATGAAAGGGCCCCTCTCAAAGAATCGCAGAATTGCAGCATTGCGAGGGAGCCCCGAGGGTCATCTAGTCCAACCCCCTGCCATGCATCAATCTCAGCTAAAGCATCCGCAACAGATGGCCAGCCAAACTCTGCTTGGAAACCCCCAAGGAAGCAGAGCCCACCACCCGCTGAGGGAGACCGTTCCCCCATCGAGCAGCCCTTAACTCATCCTGAACAAGAGTTCCTCTGAACACGTGCAGAGAGCCTAAGTCCCAACACCTGGCCCAGGCAGCGCTTTTCATGGCGATCTTCTGGGCTGCCTAGGCCAGCTGAGAAAAACCGGCGGCAAAACCCCCTCCCCGGGCCATAGCTGTCAACCGTCCCTTATTTGGTGGGAAACTCCCTTATCCCAGCGCCATGTTCCGCTGCTGTCCCGGATTGATGATGTCCCTTAAATTTCCCGGGTTTCATGCTTGCCTGGCTTGGGACGCAGAAGGGCGGCGCTTCAGTGGCCGCTGTGGCACCGCAACCTCCTCATGCTGGGTTCGTGGGCGGCGTGGGTGAGAGTCTCTCTCCCTCCCTTCCTCTCTCTCAGGCGGGGAAGGACCGATGGAACTCCTCGCACCAGGACGACGGCAGCCCCGATGCGCTGCTTAGCATCCCCTCCAACCAGTGCAGCATCTTAATGTAGCAATTTCCCCCTCTGCACCCCTTTCATAACTATTTTTATACTGTAAATCATTTCTCCATCCATAGTTCAAATTTTTACTACAAGTTTTCTGTCAATCCTACCAATGTATGTAACTCTTGACAATAGCTTTTCAACTAAATTATAAACTTTCCCCATTCTTTATGAAAGAGGTCCTCTTCCTGGTTTCTAATTCTGCCTGTAAGCTTTGCCATCTCCACGTCGTTCATCAGTTTTGTCTGCCCCTCTTCTTTGGTGGGAGTTGTAGACCCTTAGGATCATAGTTCAAGCTATGGTTTTCCCAGTCGTGATGTATGGAAGTGAGAGCTGGACCATAAAGAAGGCTGATCGCCGAAGAATGGATGCTTTTGAATTCTGGTGCTGGAGGAGACTCTGGAGAGTCCCATGGACTGCAAGAAGATCAAACCTCTCCATTCTGAAGGAAATCAGCCCTGAGTGCTCACTGGAAGGACAGATCCTGAAGCTGAGGCTCCAGTACTTTGGCCACCTCATGAGAAGAGAAGACTCCCTGGAAAAGACCCTGATGCTGGGAAAGATGGAGGGCACAAGGAGAAGGGGACGACAGAGGACAAGATGGTGGGACAGTGTTCTCGAAGCTACCAGCATGAGTTTGGCCGAACTGCGGGAGGCAGTGGAAGACAGGAGGGCCTGGCCTGCTCTGGTCCAGGGGGTCACGAAGAGTCGGACATGACTAAATGACTAAACAACAACAACAAGGATTATCTAGTCCAACCCCCTGCAAAACACAGTCAGTTGCTGCCAAAGCAGCATGGCTTCATCAGTGGCGGATTTACATATAAGCTAAGCAAAATCCCTTATTTTGGCTGCTGATCCCTTCTTTTTGAGGCTAAAGATAAAGGTAAAGGGACCCCTGACCACTAGGTCCAGTCGTGGCTGACTCTGGGGTTGCAGCGCTCATCTCGCTTTATTGGCCGAGGGAGCTGGCGTACGGCTTCCAGGTCATGTGGCCAGCATGACTCAGCCGCTTCTGGTGAACCAGAGCAGCGCACGGAAACGCCGTTTACCTTCCCGCCAGAGCGGTACCTATTTATCTACTTGCACTTTGACGTGCTTTTGAACTGCTAGGTTGGCAGGAGCAGGGACCAAGCAACGGGAGCTCACCCCGTCATTGCGGGGATTCGAAAAGCTGACCTTCTCATCGGCAAGCCCTAGAGGCTCTGTGGTTTAACCCACAGCACCAATAGTATAATTGGTGCCACTGCAAAACATCTGCCTCCATCCATTCTCGGCTTTACGTTTGGGCCACTGAGGCTCCAAGGCACCCCAGCAGAAAAGCCTCTTCTGTGCAGGAATTGAATAAGCATAAACAGTCACTCTTGGATCTGCATGTGGCGGATTTCTGTCCCTTATTTTGGCTGCTGGTCCCTTATTTTCCAATCTGTCAGTTGACAGCCAGGCAGGAGAAGCGTCGGGGCGCTAGGACCCGCCGGGCGCGGGCGGCGCCGTCTCTCTCGGTCTCTCTCTCTCTGGCGCCCCCTGTGGGCGAGAGGCGGCCACTGCGCGCCGATCGCGCCCGAGCCGAGCCGAGCGGCTTCGGTGCTGCAGTGGCGGCGGCGGCGGCGGCGGCGGCGGCGGGCGAGGCCTCCTCCTCCTCCTCCTCCTCCTCCTCCCGGGCAGGGCAAGGCGAGCGCAGCGCGGAGGAAGGAGGTGGACGAGGAGCCCCCCCCGGGAAGGAAGCAGCAGCTGCAACGCCAGCGCCGGGGAGCAAGGTAAGAAAAGAGGGGGGGCAGGAGGAGGAGGAGGAGGGGGGATCCCCCTCCCCGGGGGGGGTGCAGCAGCAGCAGCAGCTGACAGTTTGCATGGGGGGGGGTCCTCGATGCCCCTCTTTTGGGGGGGGCGCTGCTTTGACATGCTGCTGCTGCAGGGAAGCGGGCAGAGGCCCCCCCCTTGGCCGCCTTTCTCGGCTTGCATTTTGCAAGGTGCCCACATTGCAGCAGCAGCAGCAACTCTGCCCCCCCCCCCCCCCTCGGCCTCTGCGCCCGTGGCCCGCCCAAAGGGGCGGCCCCCCCCCCCCCAGTCCGCCACTTGCTGGGATGGGTTGGAGGGAGGGAGGGGGGTTGGCAGCGCCTCCCCCCCTCTCTCTCCCCCCCCCCTTCAAGTTCAAAGGGGTTGGCGGGGGGACTGGCAGGGCAGTGTGCCCCCCCCCCCCGGTTTCCACCCATCACCCCCTCCCTCCCTCCCCTGAGATTCTGCCCATTGGGTTGAACTTGAACTTCACGTATCTGGCAGGGAGGAGGAGGGACAGGAAGGTATCTTGGCGCGGGGGGGGGGAGAGGAGGCAGAGTGCGGCGAGGCGCCCCCCCCCCGCCTGTGTTCGTGTTCGCGCGTGCGCCGTGCGGTGTGCCCGGGCGAGAGGGAGGAGGGAGGGAGGGAGGGGGGGTCGGCTGCGATTATTTATTAATTTCCCCCCATTTCTGCAGACGTGTCTGACCCGCGTCTGCTCTTTTGGGGGGGGAGGTTTGCAAAGATGGGAGCCCCCCACCCCACCCCACTCCCCACCCCACCCCGAGCCACGCATGGGGGAGACCCGGGGGTTCCCCCAGATCGCCTCCGCTTCCCGGGTTTGACATTCTCCTGCCAAGCGGGCGGCAAACATGGCAGCCTGGCATGACCCTCGGGGGGGGGCGCCCCTCTTTCCTTTCCTCTATTTCGGGGGGGCAGGAGAGGTGACGAGGGGGATCTGGGGGGGTTCTGCCTAGGGGGGCGGCGGGGGGCGCCTAACTCTCGCCCTCCCCCCCCCCGCACACCTGTAGCTTGGCCCGGCGGGGGGGGGATGGAGAAGGGAGGCTGGTGCATTTCCCCCCTCCCTCCTCCCTTGCCTCGTTTTGGCGGGGGGGGGGCGGCGGAAATGATGCATGGCGAGCGGGCGCCTGTTTCCCTGCACCCCCCCTCCCGGTTTCGGTCGCGGAGTGGGGGGGGGGGGGGGC
>JAXCMG010000060.1:4423622-4475165 GCA_034642415.1 Podarcis siculus
GCCGGGGGGGGGGGTCGGGAGGCGCTGCCTGTCACCCTTCTCTGCCCGGAGCTGGGGGGGGGGGCGGGCGCAGCTGTGTCCTTGAAGGCTTTGCACTGCGGCTGGTGAAGGGCGAACGTGGAGGGGGGGGGCTGCTGCTGCTGAGCTCCCCACCCCTCCCTAGCAAGGCAGATCCGATACAGGAAGCCCCCCCATCCACGGTCTGGATCCCCCCCACGCTCCGTGCAACAACCCCCCCCCAGGCTGTGCCCCCCTCCGTTGCGTGCGGGGATGGCTTCGCCCACTGGCACGGTGCCAGCCTCCCAGCTCCGCCTCCCTCCCTCCCTCCCTCCTGCTCTTTTGGAAGGGGGGGCTTTGCGTGCTGCTGTTGCCCCCCACCAGTGGTTGGCGGGGGGGGGGGAGAGATGGGCACAGCCCTGCAGTTGCGGGTGGGGGGGCTCCAATGCCGCCTGCAGGCCCAGGAAGTGCAAGAGAGACCCCCCCCCAATCTGGTTACCCTGTGGCGAGAGGCAGGTCAAGGGCAGCCCCTGCCAGGGTCACCTTGATGCCCCCACCCTCACCCCCCACCCTGTGACATCTCTGCCACCTTGCCAAACTCCAGACCCCCCCTGGGGGGGTGGTTCCTGCTGCCAGGATCAGGAATGCCCCCCTCCCTGCCTCAAAAGGACAGTCTCCTAGTCCACCCATGGACACCTTTATTTAAACGCTTGCCAAACTTTTTGGGGACCCCCAGCAGCCCCCTGTGGTCCCTTTTTGGGCGAGGGGTGGGGAGATCGGGGTGCCCCTCCCTGTGCCAGGCTGGGCTTTTCCGTGGGGCTCAGGGAACGGGCAGCTAGGAGTTGGCTCCCTTCTTGGCGGGAGCCGAGGAGGGTGGGCACTGAATGGGGCCAGGTGGGCAGGGCATTGGCGCACCCAGAACGCCCCCCTTGTGCCAGCCCACCTGCCTGCCCACCCTCCTTGGCACACACACACCCCCTCTGTCCCTGGAGGGAGGGGAGCAAGATTTCTCTTCTCCTCTCTCTCCTCCTCAACCCCAGAGCCGATTCTTCAGCCCAGCGGCTTTGAAAAGGTCTTGACAATAAGGGGAGGGGGCGACCTTTTGTGCGCTGGAGATTTGGGGGGGGGTCTGCTCTCCCTAACCCCTCGCCTGCTGAGTCAGCTGGCAACATGTTGGCAGGGGCTCTTTCTCCTTCCAATTAGATGTCTAAAAACATTTGAGGGGCTAATGGAGGCCAGGCTGCTTGCCTGGGGTAACTTGCAGGGGAGGGGGCAGCTTTCCAGGCCCCCCCCTCCGCCCTTGGGATAGCAGGATTAGATTCCGGGTGAGGCTGCCTCTTGGCTGGGATAATCTCTTATAAATTTCTCCTGGAGGGAGCCAAACTTTGATTGTCATGAGAAATGGGGAGGGGGGACGGGAGGCGCACAAAGGAATGTTTGCCTTTAGAAAGTTGGCAGGATCCCATCCTTTTTTCCCCTGCTCCTGCCTCGCAAACTTCCTCTGGAGGGTGGGAACCACCTCTCTCCCCCCCCCCGCCAAATCCATCCTCTTAGCGTTTAAAGTCAGTTCTTATTTTGATAGCGAATCTCCTCTTTTGCTCCAGGGGAGGGCAGGCGTTTCCTGGGAGCGTGCAGAGTTCTCCGGGGCTGCCTTGCTTTGCACCACACGCATGGGGCCTCCAGCTCTTGTCAGCCGCTGTCCAAGGATGCTGTGGGGGGGGGCAGTGCCTTTGGGAGCCGGGAGGGCAGACAGGTTGTGACCCCCGGCGGGGGCCTCCTGACCCCTCCACCTGCGAAGGAGGCGGCTGCCTTGCAATTCTCCTAATCTAGAGCAGCAGGGCTGTCCTGGCCAGGGCGGCCCAAAGGGAATCCCCGGATGAGACAGCATGGAGGGGGGGGGACAGGGGGCTGCTCAGGGCAGGCAGGGAGGTCGCCTGAGGGCACTGGATGCCTTCTGCATCCTGACCAGCTTCGGATGCTCTCCGGTCTCCATCTGGACCCGTGGGGGCTGCAGGTTGCTATTATTATTATTAATTTTATTTATACCCCGCCCTGCCCAGCCAAGACCGGGCTCAGGGCGGCTAACAACCAATAATAAAAACAAGTTTATTGAAACACAACTTAAAAACAAGATTAAAATACAACATTGAAACATTGAAACATTAAACATATTGGATGTGAAAAGAGGGTGCGCAACCTGCCCCCCAGTTCCCATTACAACAGATTCAGGGGGGCCCAAACGTCTTTTATGGGGGTCCTACTTGCTTGTGTGCTTCTCACCTGTACAGGAAATGCTGTCCAGGCCACAGACTCCGGCTAGAAGGTGGCATTTTTCTGGCCGGTCTTTGTTTAAGTGTGTATTTGATTCTCTCCCCCCCCCACACACACTTTATAGCAACTAATTCAAATCTATATTAAGGGAGGAATTCACTGAGGCGCTGTGTTCACTTGTTCCGTCAGGGCCTGTTTTTCAGCTGGACGGAAATCTACCCCCATCTTCCCTCCCCCTGCATGCTGTTCTGGGGGTTCCCCCAATCAGTTTTTTTTTGGGGGGGTGGAATCCCCATGGGGCTAGTGGAGGTCCTTGTGTGTCCCTTCTGGTGGCAGGACTAGTTGGCTGAGTGTGGCCTGGCGCACGTTGGGAACATGCAGGGGTTTTCTTATCAGCGGTGCAGCCCTGTTAAATGCATTTGCTTCTCTCTGTGTGTTTATACTGGAATTGCATGCCGCCTTTCTGCCAAGGCACCCACGGGGGGCTCACTGTCTTAAGACGCTGCGGCAAATCCATTATCTGGACGGCAGAGGTGGCCCCGTCCTCTCAGGCTGACCAGGAGCTGGGGGTCTGTGTGCTCCCTGGCCGGGACTCCTTCGCTTCTGCACCGGAAGGCTGCATCTAGCTCCATATTGTCTGCACTGGCCGGTAGAAGCTCTCTCCAGGTTTCAGGCTGGAGTTTCTCCCACACCTGCCAGGAAATGCTCAGGATTGAACCTGCTTGCAAGGCAGCTATATATCAGTCCCTCTTGCTGCAGCAAATGTGGCCTGAGAAGTGGTTTTCCACTTATGGGGCTGGAATAGATTCCATACCCTCCGACACTCCTCCAATGAAAATAGAGATGTCCCATTCAGTAATGGTGATTTTACTATTTATACCCCACACATCTTACTGGGTTGCTCTAGCCACTCTGGGCAGCTTCCAACATATATAAAAACATAATAAAACATTAAGCATTCAGACGGCTCGGGGGTCAGATAACTCCATACCCTCCAACATTTCTCCAATGAAAATAGGGACGTCCTAAGGAAAAGCAGGACATTCCAGGATCACTCAGAAACTGGGACGGCTTCTCAAAATCAAGGATGTCCCTGGACAAGGGGCACTTGGAGGGTCTGAGATTCCCTACTTGAAACCCCAGAGACCTGCTGCTGCCAGTCAGTGCAGGTGGCCCAGAGCGCTGGGTTTTGAACATCCATCTCGCAGCTTGCTCCCTTCCTCAGGGCTGCTGCGAAGGCCTGACCCAGCATTGCTAGGGAGAGCGTCATGGCCCTAATTTATTTACTTGCATTTATATCCCTCCTTTTCCTCCCACGGACGCGGTTCTCCTCCCCCCTCCTCACTTAATCCCCACAACAACCATGCATTGCAACCCCACAATTTCTGCATTGCACCGGGTTGGACTGGATGACCCTCGGGGTCCCTTCCAACTCGAACCATTCTATGATCGCTGGGAAGTCGGTTGGGCCGTGAGAGGCAGTGGCCGGCCTTGAAGGTCACCCAGTGAGAGCACCATGGCCAGGCGGGGATTCGAACCCTGGCCACTCAGGTCCTGGTGCGTTGCTCTAACCATTGGACCACACCGTATTGGAGCCTCAGGGAGGGCAGTGATGCTGGCGTTTCCCTTCCTCTTGCTGCCCCAGAGTCCCTAGATGCAGAGAAGGCCTCCTCCTTATTGCTACGATTCATTGCATCTGCCCCACTTTTTCCTCCACGGAGCCCCATGCGTGGTCCTCCCCCTCCTCATTTAATCCCCACAACATCCCTGTAAGGTAGGACAGGCAGAGCGGTGATGTCGCCCGGTGAACTTCAGGCCCAAGCGGGGATTCGAACCCAGGCCTCTTCCACAGTGACCCACAAGAGTGGGTCACAAGCTCCTTGTCGCCTGCCACAGAGGGCAGAGCTGGCTGGAACTGGGTTAGAAATCCATGCTTCCAATCCGACTTGGATGAAGGAGGCGTCTGGGCTGGGCCCCTTGATCTGTTTCAGCTTCCTTGGGGGGGTGTTGCTCTCCCAGCCGTGGGGCAGAACGGCTTCTGCAGTGGCAGCTGGGTGCGTGCAGCCCCCCGGAGTCACAACTGATGCTGTGAGAAAGCAGCCCCTCCGCAGTCCATGCCTAGCCTGCTATGTGCTGGAAGTCAGAACCATGCGCTGGGGCCCAAGGGGAGGCCTTGCGCCCTAGACAACACCTTTCCCCCCGTGGAGATCTGGAGGGGTTTTGGGGGGTCCGTCTGGGGCTCCCTCGTGGGGCTTCCTGGGCGCAGGTCTTCCCAAGCGCTTGGGAGACATAGACTCTGCTGGCATCTTGTGTCTGTCTGGCAGGCAGGATTGTCCTTGGGGGGCGCTTGCTTATTTATTTGTGGTCTCTGTACCCCACCTTTCTCCCTCTAGGGAGCTCAAGGTGACCTGGGGGGTTTTCTCCCCCCCCCCGTTTACCCTCCCAACAACCCTGTGAGGTAGGTTAGGCTGAGGGGCGGCGACTGGCCCCAGGACACCCAGTGAGTTTCACAGCTGAGCCTTGTCAGACACTCTAACTGCTAGGCCACGCTGTCGCTCTTGCTGCGTTTGCCCCCTGGTGCACAGGAGAGCAGGGTGCCCAGGGAGCTTCCTCTCCCCGAAGGCGACCCACGCCTGTTGGGCTGCTGGGACGGGTGTTTCTCCAAGACTTTGGAGCTGGCAGACTTTGGATGAAGCCCAGCTTCTTATTGCTCCTGGCTATGGATTGACGGCTGTCTGTCGGGAGTGATAGCAGGGCAATTCTGCGTTCCTGTGCCCTGTGGGTGGCGCTGATTCCTTCCCTCTCCCTCCCTGGCCTTGGGCAAGTCACTCCTCTTGGCTCAGTGGGGAGGCAAGAGGCGGATTTAGGGGAGCACGACTGGTTTGCCCGCACTGGGCGCTGGGCCAAGAGGGCACTGCAACAAGGATGGGCAAGGGGGGGCAGGAGAGGATTTGCACAGGGCGCAGTGTTAGAAACTCAGGTGTGTAAGCTAGGTGCTTAAATCTAGGTTACGGTAACCACAACAGCGTGTCTGTTCGCCAGGGGGCTGGACTAGATGCCTCTGGGGACCCCTCCCAAAGCTACGCTTCTACAGTTCTATGCTCTCAGAGACATCGCTGGGCTGCTCTTACAGCAATTCACTTGTCCCAGGGTGCAAGAAGGAGAAACACACAAAGTGGAAATGGAAGGCAGAGGTTTTTACACCCAGAGATCTCCACATAGTCATCATTGAACCCATGCTGGTAGCAAAACGCACCTGGCTAATTTCTAACACTGAAATTTTTAAGTCCAAATTCCGCCACTGTGGGGAAGCGCCATCCGCAGGCGGGGAGGGCTAGTGGCCAGAGGGAGCTCCCTTGGGGTGGCGCGTTGGCAGCAGCAGCAGCAGCCCAGAGCTCTGCCCGGATGATGCCTGCGAGGGGCGGGGGGATGATTCTGGGAGGGTCTTGGGACCCTCTGCCCAGCCTTGCCCAACTGGGTGCCCTGCAACCCCTTCAGCCCCAGCTGAAACCTCCCCTCTCGCAGTTTCCAGCAGCTGGTACCCAGAAGCGTTGTTGTCTCTGACCACAGAGGCACAGCAGTGCCACCCATGTCCATCTCCTCTGTGAACTGGCCTAGTCCTTGGACGGTTGGCAGCTGTTGTTGGCGCCTGTGGGAAGGAGTTCCAGAGTTTAACTCTGTGTGAAGGAGCGCTCTTTTTTTATCTGAAGGGCGCTTGGTTGCGCACGGCTGATTTCAGGGGGGCCCCTGTGCGCCTGGCCTCCCCAAAATTGCCGCTTGCAGGGGGCTGAGCTGAGCCGCTGAGGCTTCTCTGGTGTCCTTAAAGGCACCTCCTGGCATGCGCTTGGTGCCGTCCCCTTCGTGAGCACCAAGAGCACCAGATGCTCCAGCCCCAAGGGGGCCCATCCAGTCCTGTTTCCAGATGCCCCCAAGGGGGGCAGTCCTGCTTGCAGGGCGTCAGCGCAACAAGCTCTCCTTTCCCCGCTGGGGATTCCCAGGCGCTGGCAGGCGAAAGTGGGTGCATTTAGCCCGTGGGCACTTTGCTTGGTGCAGGGTGAGGTGAGGCACATTTGGAGTGGGTGGTTCTACTTGAATGCAAGTTGCTGGAAACCCCAGGAGGGGAGAGGACTCTTGAGCACGCATCCTGCTTTCAGGTTTCCTGTTCTTATTTGGGTTCTCCTGTGGCATCTCTTGGTCTTTGGACTACACTGTTTACTGTTTCCGTCCTGTGCACATGATAGAATATTACGTAATGTGTGTGTGTGTTTATCTCTCTGCGAAAGCTGCCGGCCGACAACAGAAGCCTTCCTGCGAAGTGTGCTCTGGCCCAGGGAAGCTTTTCCCAGGATAGAGAAACAGGCCCTCCTTTAAGGCAGACCCAACCTCTTTGCCAGGACTCGGGTGGCGCTGTGAGTTAAACCACTGAGCCTCTTGGACTTGCCGATCAGAAGGTCGGCGGTTCGAATCCCCGCAATGTCGGGGTGAGCTCCCGTTGCTCGGTCCCTGCTCCTGCCCACCTAGCAGTTCGAAAGCACGTCAAAGTGCAAGTAGATAAATAGGTACCACTCCAGTGGGAAGGTAAACGGCGTTTCCGTGCGCTCCTCTGGTTCGCCAGAATCGGCTTAGTCCTGCTGGCCACATGACCCGCAAGCTGTACGCCGGCTCCCTCGGCCAATAAAGCGAGATGAGCGCCGCAACCCCAGAGTTGGCCACGACTGGACCTAACGGTCCAGTCCTTTTTAACCTCTTTGCCGTTCTTTTCTGCAACGGAGAAGGAAGACTCTGCTCTTCTTCCCCTGTGCTTTCCCTTCCCCTGACATCTTCCCTGTTCTCCTCGCCCTGGTTCTTGCTCTGGGTTCGAGAGCTTCCCCTGGCTGCTGCTCTGCACATGTTTGCAGGAGGTTGGAAACGGAGATAAAACAGAATGCATTTTACATTTGATGCGTTTTCTTGTATTCTCCTGCACGCAATTTGGATGGGATCTCCTAGAATTGCAGAGGGGGAAGGAATCCCAAAGGCCATCAGCTCCGTGCCTTTGCAATGCAGGAATTGCAGCTCATGGTCTGAACAGAAAAGCGGGAGATCTGCCCTGAGTACAGCAGGCACAGTGCCAGCTGCCCTCTCTTGCCCCTGTGGGCCTGCCCCTATGCCAAGGCTCTGCCTCCAAGCTGCCCTTTGGGTGCCCCTGCCCTGCAAGGAGGGGGGAGGGTCCTTTCGCTGGTGGGATCCTGCAGGCAGCAGCCAGCCTGTTTTCCTGGCAGCAGGCAAAGAAAGACATTTTTACTCCGCTGGGCTATTTAAGGCATAAGTGACTTTGGCGGCTGCTATGGTTTTTTAATTATAATTCTGGTTTGCGTTTTTGTTTTTTCTAAATGTAAACAGCCCTGGAAGCGAAGCTCAAGGAGGTGGACGAAATACTAAAAGAAATAAGTTCAGCCGTTGGCTCTTGGCTCCTGAACTCTGGAAAGTCTGGAGTCACTGGGGTGCCTAAAGTGTTGGCCCCTGCGTTGTGGGGTGGGGTGGGCTAGTGGTTAGAGTGCTGGACTCGCACTTGGGAGAGACCAGAACTCCCATGAAACTCACTGGGTGATCTCTGGGCCACTCACTGCCTTTCAGACTAGCCTACTTTGCAGGGTTGTTGTAAGGTCAAAATGGGGAGGAGGAGAAGTATGTGCCCCATGAAAAGGGGAATAGAAATGCAATAAATAAACATAAATAAATAAACAGAATGAATTGATTTTCGAATGCATTTCAATTAATTAATTGTAAACTGTGTTGCTTTTATTGTTGTTAGCTGCTCTGAGCCCAGCTTCGGCTGGGGAGGGCGGGATATACAGTGGTACCTCAGGTTACAGACGCTTCAGGTTACAGACTCCGCTAACCCAGAAATAGTGCTTCAGGTTAAGAACTTTGCTTCAGGATGAGAACAGAAATCACGCGGCAGCAGCAGGAGGCCCCATTAGCTAAAGTGGTGCTTCAGGTTAAGAACAGTTTCAGGTTAAGTACGGACCTCCGGAACGAATTAAATACTCAACCTGAGGTACCACTGTAAATAAAATTTTATTATTTATAATAAATAAATGACCTCTTTCAGTGGCCCCGACTTTCCAGGTGGCCATTTCGCCTGGCCCTTGTCTGTACGTGGAGACTGGATGAACCTCCTGCTGTCCCAAAGTTCTTCCTGCTTGGGAATCTCCTTTCTTGAATCCACTGGTGTGGGTCCTGCTCCGGAGGGTAGGACTCGAACCCACGGCTTCAGGTGATGAGAAAGGTTGATTCCCACTCCACCTCAGGAGGAGCCTTGTGACAGTGGGAGCTGTTGGGCAGTGGCACCGGGAGGGGGTGGAGGTTTTTGAAGAGAGGTCGGATGGCTGCCTGCCAGGGGTGCCTTAGCTGAGATTCCTGCCTTGCAGGGGGTGGGTCTAGAGGACCCTCAGGGGTCCCTTCTGATTCTCAGGTTTGAGAGCATGATCCTGCTTTAAGCCTTGGGAGGCAGGTCTGGTTTCTGGACTTGTGTGTTGGAGGGCCTGAAATCGGGGCTGGTTTTGTTGTCCCCCGAGACTCCGTAACTGGTGGGCCACTGACTGCACCTGTTGAACTGCCAGCAGATTCAAGACACACAACTCAGGGTGCCATCAATGCCTGGCTAAACTCAGGCGTGGGAATGACGAGTTGGAAGGGGCACCAAAGGCCATGTAGCCCCCCTCCCAGGTCTGGGCCTGACTAGAGACCCTCCCTGGCATTTCAGCCTTGCCCAGTTTTGCCTCTGGCTGTGGCATTCTTGTGCCCAGTTGGGTGAGGCTGAGTCCTCTCGCCACATGAGCTTTGCAGGGCTGTGCCAAGGGGTGTGGGGTGGGCGGCGGGCCTTGATAGGGGACCCCCTCTCTGTGAGTAGGGCTGCTGTGTGGCAAAGTGGGGGGGGCGGGAGCTTTCAAGCACCTTGCCAACACCTCCTGAGATGGAGAGCTCCTCTTTGGGCTCTCCTGTCTCCATCCTCGCTTGCCCCCCCCCCCCCGCAGACCTGGCTGATTGGCAGCTCTGCCTTCTGCGTGGGAGGGAGTCGTGCAAAAAGGCTCCTTTTCCTCATGCGTGTGTCACACCCCCTCCCCTCCTTGCAACTCCTTGAGGCTTTGCCGCTTGGCAGAGTTGCGGCGCCAAGGAAGGGGGTTCTTTGCCCTGGCGGCTCTGGCGAAGACAAGAGGGTCCTTGCAGAGGCCGGTTTGCGGCCCTGATCCAGGAAACAGCAGCTGCCTCTTGGGGCAACAGGGAGGTGAGATGCTGAGCTTGCGAGGGGACCCAAACCTGTTTGCCAGGGGGCCGTTGAGTGGGGGGGGGGGGGGGAGAGGCTTCCAGCACCCAGGAATCTGATTTATCCAGAGTCAGACTACCAATCTGTCTACATTCAATGGCAGCGATGCCTCTCAGGCAGGCAGTCTTTCCACGCCCTCCTTGGAGATGCCGGCAGCGTAACTTGAACCTGGGACATTGTTTTGCAGGCAAGGCAGCAGGTGCCCTGGCCCTGTGCTGGGACCCTTTCCCATGAGGGGGGTGGGCTTGGCACAGGCAGTTCTGATGGCTCCTTCTTGGGTAGGGGGCTTCCTCTTGGCCCCCGTCTCTGTGATGCTCAGGGGAGATCCCAACCTGATTGTTTTGAGAGCTGAAGGAAACCGAACCTCAGATCTGTTGCTCTTTCCCAGAAAGCTGCGTTTCCGGGTGTGTGTGTGTGTGCAGTGTCCTCTTTGCATCTGATTTGGGAAGATGTCTCCTTGTGGCAAGGGACACAGGTGGCGCTGTGGGTTAAACCACAGAGCCTAGGACTTGCTGATCAGAAGGTCGGCGGTTCGAATCCCCTCGACAGGGTGAGCTCCCGTTGCTCGCTCCCTGCTCCTGCCAACCTGGCAGTTTGAAAGCACATCAAAGTGCAAGTAGATAAATAGGTACCGCTCCGGCGGGAAGGTAAATGGCGTTTCCGTGCGCTGCTCTGGTTCGCCAGAAGCAGCTTAGTCATGCTGGCCATATGACCCCAAAGCTGTACGCCGGCTCCCTCGGCCAGTAAAGCGAGATGAGCACCGCAACCCCAGAGTCGGCCACGACTGGACCTAATGGTCAGGGGTCCCTTGACCTTTACCCCTTGTGGCAGGAGGGGGTCCCAGTGGGGGCCAAATCTTCCCTTTTCTTGGGCGCTTCCTTTAGACCAGTGGTTTCCAAAGTGGGTACTGGGATTACCTGGTGGGGGGGACGGTTCTAAGAGGTGAGGGGATGGCAGGGGGGTCACTGGAGGGGTAAGTGTGTATTGGGCTTTGAAAAGATCATCAGTTTGGGGGAGCCTATTAATTGATTTTCAATAGATGTGCAATAAGTTGCTGCTGTTTGCACTGGGTTTTTGTCTTCCTTGGTGGGTCTGCCGTTTCGTATGGGGTGGGGGGCACAGGGGGAGGAGTTTATGGGACCAAGGGGGCAGGGCCCAAAACAGTCTGGGGACAGATGTTTCCTGGAGTGTGGAATAAGCAGAGATGGCAAAACTGGCAGCCCTGATAAGAAACATCCCTAGTCTGTTTACGAAGTTACTTTCCAAATGTGAAGCACGCAGCAGGGTTCGAAGTTTAAGGGGAGAAAAATAGCAGAACGTATTAATAAACCTGTTAAAGAGGATGAGGATGGATTTGGTGGAATTGCAAAATGCAGTTGTCCGAAATGTGTATTGCAAACATCGTTGGTGGGCGAGCGGGAGTTCATTAGTATTGTGGAATTTGGGATAACGGATGGGTGGCAAAACGTAACTTTTAAGGTTGAAATAAAATAAAATATTATACCGCCGCCCCCCAAAAGATGCGGCAGTGAAATTCATCTAGAGCCGCTGCTCCCCATAGCCAGATCAGCCCCACACTGAGAGCAGAGGGGCAGGGAGGGCTGGCATCTTGGGGGGCTGCCAGGGGCTGGCATGTGAATTTGGGTGTGGGAAAGAGCCAAGGGAGGCTTCTCAGATTCTTCCGCAGCAATCCCTGCCCACTTGCAGGGGGCATTGAGTGCCACTGTGGGTCGGATGTGGGTCAGATCTTTTTCCTAGCCTGGCAGGGGGCTGGGGGGGGTTGTCTTCTGCCTTCCCTCTCTGTCTTTCCCTTGTGACTTGACTCACTTGCAGCGCATTACGTCCCTTTAGCTGCAATTCCTTTATGGCAGGGGGTTGGGCGCCAGAGGGGTCGCATCCTGTTACCCTTTGGCATTCACAGGCAGAGGGCAGACCACAACCATTGCGGGGGGACGACGACGACCCATTTCCAGAGTCCTTCCCCCGGTTGTGTTGGAGTTGCCCAGACCGGAGGCCTCTGTTGCTTTCGGCTCCTGATTCATAGAGTTGGAAGGGACCCCAAAGGTCATCCAGTCTGACCCCCGCAATGCAGGAATCTCTGCTCAAGCATCCCTGACAGATGGCCCTCCAACCTCTGCTTAAAAACCTCCAAGGAAGGAGAGGCCACCCCAGGGAGACTGTTCCATTGCCAAACAGCTCTCACTGTCAGAAAGTTATAATAATAATAATAATAATAATAATAATAATAATAATAATAATAATAATTTTTATTTATACCCCGCCCTCACCGGCCAAAGCCAGGCTAAGGGCAGCTAACACCAATAAAATCACAGTAAAATCTGGCGGTTCCCTCATTGCGAGAAGCCAAGTTACAGGGAACTAGGCAGAGGGGCTTTTCGGTGGTGGCGCCCGCCCTGTGGAACGCCCTCCCACCAGATGTCAAGGAAATAAGCAGCTATCTTCTCTTTAAAAGACATCTGAAGGCAGCCCTGTTTAGGGAAGTTTTTAATATTTAATTTAATATTTAATATTTAATGCTGTATTGTTTTTAACACTCGATAGGTAACACTCTGTTTTTAACACTCTGGGAGCTGCCAAGAGTGGCTGGGGAAACTCAGACAGATGGACGGGCTATAAATTATTATTATTATTAATATTAGGGGGAAAGGGGGGAGAAAGAAAAAAAAACCCACTTTAAAATACAGGTTAAAATGCAATTTAAAATGCATGTTTGAATTTCCTTTTTCTTGTAGTTTGAATCTTTTGGTTTGGGTCCCAGGTTTGGGATTAATCTCCTTGAAGCAGCAGATGCGATCCCCCCACCCCCTTGCCCCTACCCCCCATTGCACCCTGTGCAGCGGCAAGGCCTGTTCCTTCTCCCACCCCACAACTCTTGCCCTACCAACAGGTGCTGAGGGTGGGGGTCTCTGAGCCGTGTGGGGACCTTTCCTTCTGCGAGTGGCCCTGCCCCCCCCAGCTCACCCAGAGCCAAGGCTGTGGCTTGTTAATGATTGCCCCCCCCAGGCCCACGAGGGGCTCTCCCTGCCCCTGTGCGTGAGCGCCTCTTGCCCTGGGTCTGGGGCTCGCCCTCTGACCGCCTCCTCTCTTCTGGCCCTTGCAGGTGGCAGGGAAACCAGGACGGATCCATCCGCAAAGGGGGGCCCTCGGCGTGCCAGCTCTCCCGCTCCCCCCGAAGCCTTTTGCACCTTGAGCCCCCCAAGGGGACCCGCCTCCCCCCTGCTGCTTCGCTCGCCATGCCGTCCAATGGGGCCGTCGACACCAGAAGCCCCTCCGCCGACCGGGAGTCAGGCGACGCTCACAAGGTAAGCGGGGGGCGCAGCGGGGGCGCGCTGTGATTGGGAAGGGTGGCAGCAGAGCCTGCGGGAGAGCTCAGTCCATGGATCTCAAGGTCACGGGTTCGAGCCCCACGTTGGGCAAAAATATTCCTGCATTGGGGGGTTGGACTGGATGACCCTTGGGTGTCCCTTCCAACCCCGATTGCACCTGGGCAAAGTTTGTGCTGCATGGCCTCCACCAGGGCCAGGGCCTTTTCAGTGATGGCTCCGACCTGGTGGAACGCTCTGTCCCATGAGACCAGGGCCCTGCAGGATTTAACCTCCTTCCGTCAGGCCTGTAAGACAGAGCTATTCCGCCTGGCTTTTAATTTGAATTCAGGCTGATCTTTTATTCCCCTTCCTTCCCTCCCTCTCCCCTTTTTATGAAGATCACCCACTCTGAGACCCCACGGCCAATTCTCCCCTGACCCCCTCGCTGGGCCAAGTATGACCAATTCAGCCAGCTAGCCCTGGGGATTATCTAATTGGTTTTTGATTTTTGAATTTTATTGTTATTCATGGCTATTATACTGTATTTTATGCTGCTTTTATAATTAAGTGTTTTAAAGTGTTTTAAATTTGTCGTTAGCTGCCCTGAGCCCAGTTTTTGAACTGGGTGGGGTATAAATAAAATATTATTATTATTATTATTATTATTATTATGGGCTGGGGCGGAGAGGTCTTCTCTGTGTTCTCCAGCATCGGGTTTAACCCAGCTCCGGTTTTTGGGGTGGGAGCATCTGCATTATGGGGGGGTTGGACTAGATGACCCTCAGGTGCCTTCCAGCTCCTTTGATTCTTTGATAATGAGACGGGCAGCATTGCAGTCTGTGGTGCAGAGGAGCAGCCTGGGCTTGGAGGGCGGCAGAGGCGGAGGAAGAGAGCGCATTATGGCATGGGCTCTGCCTTGGTTCTCAAACATTATCCGTTCCAGAAGTCCATTCAAAGTGTTCCAAAAGCAAGGCACACTGTTTCCATGCAAAACAGATCAATCCGTTCCAGACTTTTAAAAACAACCCCTAAAACAGCAGTTTAACATAGATTTTAGTATCTAACAAGACCATCGATCCATAAAATGAAAGAAAAAACCAATGTGCTGTACTATAAAATAAATAAAACAGTATTGTAGATGATAAAAATTAAAGTTATTTTTTTTTCATCCCTGCACTGATGATAGTCATTGTTTGGATGGGGGGGGGGCTTTTATCCATTTCTGCAGTCACACAATCAATCAATCAATCAATCAATCAATCAGTAGCTGAACTGGGATCCACACAGCCACAAAAACAAATTAGCTGAAAAAGCCTCAAAACAAAAAACATGAAATGAATAGCAAAAACAAAAGCACCAGATATAAGCTCCAAATATCACTTCAAAAGACTGCAATCGGAAACGGAAGACTTGAATTACAAGGGGGACGCAAATTAGCAGCGCAACAGGAAACACAGGGGGAAGCAAAACAGAGCAGGTTCGGCTTCCGAAAAAGAGTTCGAAAATCGGAACACCTACTTCCGGTTTTGCAGCGTTTGGGTTCCAAGTTGTTCGTGAACCAAGCTGTTCAGAAACCGAGGTACCCCTGTAATGCCGAGCCAAAAGTGTGTGGGTGACCTCAGAGTTGGAAGGGACCCCCAGGGCACATCTAGTCCAGCCCTCTGCAGGGAGCCCCTGGGGCAGCTTGCGGTGCCAGAGAGAGGATCCTCTGCACATGCTCCGTTCTCTCCTGAGAGGCGGGCAAAGGCCTGGCTCAGGGGGCTGGAAGCCTCGGCTGAGCTCTCAGAAAGGCACAGGGAGGGGGAAGACGGACGGATGCCTTTTATTTCCATCACACGAATCCCAAAGCGTCTTGCAAACATCGTTAAGTACAGCATAAACTGTACGCTATAATTAACAACACATCAAAAAAGCAGTTGCAATCTTTGAAACACTTTTGGCAAACCGGCAACTAAAAATACGGTGTTTTATTTCATACAATTTATATACCACTGATTGGTTAAAAAAAGGGGGGGGGAGACCCAAAAACCTCCCAAGTGGTTTAAAGAAAGCATTAATGTTATCAATAAACCTTTCTCTCTCTCTCTTTTTGAATTTGCATTTTATTTATTTGTTAACATTTTTATATTACATCAGTAAACGTTGTCATGTGACATTACAGGACTTACTATAATATAATTTCCAACATGTATACAAAAATTTTATACAAGTTTTATATACCTAGAAAGAAAATGAAACAAAAAAGAAAGAACAAAGAGAAAAACCAAAAACAACCCCCCCCCCAATAAACCTTTCTCAAAGTTAAATTAAAATAGCAATGGACTGGAAACAGACGAAAACGCTCATCCTCTTCCTGAATGTCTGGACGGGCTTGTCTAAACACGAATGCTTTCAGCAGGTGCCAAACAGAGCAAAGGCTCAAGTGGCGGGGAGTTCCAAAGAGGAGATGCTGCCACACGGGAAGATCTGTGTATTTACAAATGCAGAAGGGGGTGTTATGTGCCAGTTTGGAATGGGATGGTGTTTGGAGGGGAGACCAGAGAGAGGCAGAGCTGTCATGCACATGGGGGGGGGGGGAATGCAGGATCAAGGAAACCGGAGCGAGAGAAAGAGACCTGTTTTTGCACCGGAGGGCAGGGAGCCAGCTGGCACAGCCTGGCTCATGCCAGGACTGACTCAGGGTTGCTCTGCTGTGCCCTGAGGGTGCCGAGTTCCAGAGCCACTCTCCATTGAGGCGTGCGTTATGTGTCCGTGGGGTTTTCCCTACGGCTCGGTTCACGGCTTCCGGCTCTCTTGCCGCCCCCACACCTGGAAAGCCCTAAAGGGGCAGTGTTCAGGCACTGCTGCTGCTGCTGCTGAGGACCATCTGGGGACTGGCACCCCTCCTGCAAGTCTGCCACTTGCGCTGTTCTCTGGCCCCCTGGCGCAGGAGCCCGCTAAGGCTGCGAGGGAGGCTCCAGGGCTCGTGCAGAGGGCTCCCTGCGGGCTTTGGCCTGGCCCTCCCTCCCCTGTTCTACGCCACAGTCTCTCGGGCGCCTTTCCCAGGTGACACCTGAAACGGGGTTTTGTGTTTCCACTGCATGCGTGCGCCAGTGTGCGCCCCCCCCGCATTCTCCCTCTCTGAGCACAGCAGAACGTGCGTACATCCAGGTGGAAGATTCAGGACAGAGGAAAGAGAGAAATTTCCCCTGCAGCGCAGAGTTGGAACTGTGGAACTCCCCGCCACAGGACCTCGAGGGCTTGAAAAGAGGATGAGGCCAATTCATGGAGGAGGAGAGTGACATCAATGGCCCCTAGACAGGATGGCAATACCTCTGGAAACCACACGAGAGGAGGGTGATTCTCTTTTGCCCCCCCCCAGCTCCTGTGCCCAGGTTGCCCCAGAGGCGTTCCAGTATCCTAGGCTCCTGCTGGCTGTTTCCATCACTTGCTGCCTGTTTCGGCAGGAGAATCCGGCCCACAGAGGGAGGGGGGCTGTTCCCCTGCCCCCCCCCCGAACAAGGGAGTTTCCCCTGGAGCTGTTTGGCAGGAGCAGCAGGAGGGAGGCGGGCTGGAGGGGCCCCAGGGGGCTTTGCAGGCAGCCAGGTGGCTCGCCACACCTGAGGCACAGGTGGAGCAACTTGATTTATAGCGGGGCGGACCTGATCCGAGCCAGCCGGAGGGAGGAGCCTCCCAGCGCAGGGGAAGAGGTCTTTCCTGACTTTGCCCTGGGATCACATAGCAACCTGCCGCTTGGCTTGTCGGCCTTCAGGCTGCGTCTTCTCCACCAAGGAAGCGTCTTCTCTTCCTGCCCATCTTCTAGGGCACCTGTCAATCTCGAGAGAGAAGGGTGTGCACCTTTGGGGGTCAAGTCAAACAGCTGGATTAGCATGCGCCACAAGCCTGGGCAGCGTGTCCTGGGCTGCCCAGGCGACAAGACCCTCCCTGTCAGCCTCACTGGTGGGGGGTCCAAATGAAGGCAGAGCAAGATGTTTGGCACCAGCTTGCAATAATAATAATAATAATAATAATAATAATAATAATAATAATAAAATTCATATCCCGCCCATCTGGCTGGGTTTCCCCAGCCACTCTGGGCGGCTTCCAACTAAACATTAAAATACAAAAATTCATCAGCTATTAAAAGCTTCCCTGAACAGGGCTGCCTTCAGATGTCTTCGGAATGTCAGATAGTTGTTTATGTCTTTGACATCTGGTGGGAGGGCATTCCACAGGGCGGGCGCCACCACCAAGAAGGCCCTCTGCCTGGTTCCCTGCAACTTGGCTTCTTGCAGTAAGGGAACCACCAGAAGGCCCTCGGAGCTGGATCTCAATGGAGGTGAGACACTCCTTCAGGTCTACTGGACTGAGGCCGTTTAGAGCTTTCAAGGTCAGCACCAACACTTTGAATTGTGCTCGGAAACGTACTGGGAGTCAATGTAGGTCTTTCAAGACCAGTGTTTTATGGTCTCAGCAGCCACTCCCAGTCACCAGTCTAGCTGCTGCGTTCTGGATTAATTGCAGTTTCCGGGTCACCTTCCAAGGTAGCCCCACATAGAGCGCATGGCAGTAGTCCAAGCGAGAGATAACCAGAGCATGCGCCACTCTGGCGAGACAGTCCGCGGGCAGGGAGGGTCTCATCCTGCGTACCAGGTGGAGCTGGTAGACAGCTGCCCTGGACACAGAGTTAACCTGCGCCTCCATGGACAGCTGTGAGTCCAAAATGACTCCCAGGCTGCGCACCTGGTCCTTCAGGGGACAGTTCCCCTCTGTGCTGCTCAAATGAGGACTTTCCTCCATCTGTCCTGAATCTCCCAACATCCGTAGGTCTAGGCTTACGAGAGAGGGAGGAAAACGTTTCTCTATCTGCTTTCTCCAAGGCGTGCCCGTTTTCGAGATTTCTGAAATTGGGTCTGGCGTGATTCCTTTCTAGCCTTTCAACTACTTGTCGCTGTGCATCTCTGGGGGGGGGGGGAGCCCTGCTGCTGCTGCTGTGGCCCTTGGGCCCTTCCCACAAGCTGGGGGAGGACTGTAGGAGAGGAGGACTGGGACTGGGTGAGCCCCCCTTTGGTCTGATCCAGCGGCCAGGCTCTCCGGACGGCCTGATTTTCCTCCCCATTTTATGGAGGGACGAAAGGAGAGGTGGAGGTGGTGGTTTTGGTGGTGATGGAGAAAGACTCGCCTGAGGTCGTGCAGAGTGTCTCTGGCCAAAGTTGACAGAGGAGTCGTCAGGCCCAGTGCACAGCCGCTTCCTACGCTCCTCTCTGCCTCGACTGTGCGGCTGTTGTGCGGGTTTTAAGTTGTGAGGGTCCCTTCTCTGACTTGCGAAACTCCGCACCTCTCCGTAGTCCCACACAATGCCTTAGGCCCTAAGACCTCAAACTTTCATCTGGTGAACTTTCGGGAAATTTCTGTGTCCGAGTTGGAAGGGACCCCTAGCGGTCATCTAGTCCAACCCCTTTGCCAAGAGAAGAGGGGCTTTGGCGTCCCGGCTGCCCATGGAGGCATTTGGGGCGCTTTGGATGTGCAGCAGAGCCAGTGCGCAGGGAACTGGGTGGCTTTGAAGATCCTGTTTGAAAGCCCCAATAATCTCTGAGCAAGCCTTCAGGCTACACCAAACTCTTCATCGGGGTAGTAGGTCTTTGGAGCAAAACCCCTAAAGAGAAGTGGGGTTTGGGGGCAGTTTAGGGTGCTGGCTGTGCTTTGGCCGCTTCAGGGCGAAGAGGCAGGAAGGCTTTTTCTGTTGGGGGTGCTCATCATCCTCATGGGGCCAAGGAAGGCTGCCTTGCAAAGTCCACAGGTCTCTTGGGCACAATTTCTCCTTCCCCTGGCAAGGATGGGGGAGGCAAGGGTGGGTCGGTTAGTTCGTTGTTTCTGTTGGGGGTTGTCGCCATGCTGGGGAGGGGCTCAGCCCCTGTTCCCTTCCTGGGTGCAGCTGGGTGGGGCCCTGATGTTTGTTCTGCAGGTTCATTCAGGGGCCACATTTATCTGCACAAAATATGCTCTTTAAAAAAACACCATGTGCTGGTTTTTTTGGGGGGGGGGTAGGAATGACAAATGCAATAAACCCCACTGGCTTCAGAACTATATTTTCTCACAGGCAGTAAATAAAAACAAGCATTTCAAAACGTTCTTTCAAAAAGCAATTGAGACAGTCATTGCAGTGGTAACTCTAGCTGCAGACATGATCCATTCCGGGGTGCTGTTCGCACCCCGAAAAGCCCGCAACTAGAGCGGTGCTTCTGCGCAAGCACAGAGCGCACTAGAGAGCTTCTGCTCATGTGCAAAGCGTGCAGAACGCTTCTGCGCTTGCGGAGAAACCCAGAAGTATACACATTCGCAAGCCGAAAAGACGCAACATGAACCTAGCGCAGCACGAGGTATGACTGTATAGCAGTGCACTAGCAAGGGCTGAGAAAAGCATGATTTGAATCAAATTCCTTCATTGGCAAGAGCTGGACTAGATGATCCTTGGTGGTCCCTTCGAACCCCTACAATTCTGTGATTCCATGAAAAACCTGCCCTTTGTTGGTCTTTCTAGTTGGTGCCAGTTGAATGCAGTGCAATTTCACCATTTAGAACGTTACCTCTTAACACTCTTTGCCCCCTCCAAAAAACCCCTGGTGTGGCAGGATAAGTGTGCTCCTGTGTGCCCTTGTGCCCCTGAGTGTCCCCTTGCTGATCCACAACCTCATCTGGGGTGATCTCTCTCTTTTTTAAAAAAATATTTGTATTCAATTTTCTTCAAAAGTAACAAAAATAAAAACAATAACAAATGCAACAGCAACAAAAAATGTATACAAAAACAATATCAAATCCATAAAATGGGATTCTCCGAATCCCGTGACACCCCCCCGTTCCTTAATTTTTTTCCCAACTGCATATCATTTCATTGCAAATTATTTTTTATCTCAAACTTCCTATACTATCTCTAAAATTACAAGTGTTCTTAAAATCCTGCCGATGTATTAACCTTTTTACAATTCTTTTGCAGGTACATCATTTGAACTTTTCCCGTTCTTTTAAAAAATTTCTTGTCATCTTGATTTCTGAGCTTTCCAGTTACAGTCATACCTCGTGTTACAGACGCTTCAGGTTGCGTTTTTTCAGGTTACTGACCTGCCAAAACGCACAAGTACCAGAATGGGTTACTTCCAGGTTTCGGGGGTCGCGCATATGCAGAAGCGCTAAATCGCGCTTTGTGCAGAAGCGCTGAATCGCAACATGCGCAGATGTGCCACTGCAGGTTGCGAACGTTCATCCTGCACGGATCACGTTCGCAACCTGAGCGTCCACTGTAGTTTCACATAGTCCATTAACTTGGTTTTTCACTCTTCTCTGGTCGGGACGGCTTCCTCTTTGCATCTTTGGGTTAACAGTATCCGGTCATGAACAATTTCTTCTGGTCTTTTGGAATCTCCGCTCCTACCTGTGGTGACACCTCCCTCTCTCTCTCTCTCCAGCAGGGTGAAGAGGACCCTGATGAGAACCGCAGCAAGGCGGAGAGGCCTGACGCAGGGATCCCCGCCAGGAAAGCAGGCCGTCCCGGAAGGAAGCGCAGGCAGCCCGTGGTGAGTGGGGGCCAGGAGCCGTTGGGGGGCGAGGGTGACCAGGCACAGACGGACCTCTTGCGCTTGCGGGTTCCCATAAATGCCGGCCGGAAGAAGGCAGAAGGCGGAAGGCTCTGTGGAGCAGGTTTTGTGTGCCTCCTCTTGAGGAAGGATCCAGGAGGTGGCACTGGCCGAGTTACACAGCAGGGGAGCTGGGCGCTCGGCACTTCATCTCCCGGTTGTGAGAGCAGCGGGGGATCGGGGCTCCTCAGAGTAGACCTGTGGTCTTGGCTGGTGCGGAAACCAGGCCACGGAAGGAAGGAAGAGAACGTCCCACATTCTTGGGCGCCTCCGAGAGCCGCAGATCCACGTGTGCGCCTGCAAAGCGCACCCTCCCCTGCCCTTCCCTCTCCTGCTGCAAAGAATACCCCTCCCGGCGAAATCCCTCTCTGGAAGCGTGGGCATGCGCAGACATGCCCGTCACCTCTGGCAAAGCGCACAAATGCTCCAGTGAATCCGTTCCTCCAGGGGATGTGGAAGGAGCGGTTTTGGACGCCTCTGCTGCTTCGAGTAAAGGAGCTTCACGTTCTTGGCCTCGTAAACGGGAGTTCAGGAGAGGTGCCGTCTGCGAGACACTTTCTTGTAGACACCGCCAGGCGCACGGGATTGCGCTGCTGCCCGATGGTTTCCTCGCTGGGCAAGGTTAGAAATGCCCCGTCTGACCCACACAATCTCCCCAGGGGGATTCCCTTTGTGAGAGGAACGGCTGGAAGACCCCCTTCTCCCCACCGAAGAAGTCCAAGTGCTGAGATCTCTTTCGGAAGTTAGGCTGGCGTCTCCCGAGGACGGAGCCTTCTCAGTGCTGGCCCCCCTGGCTGTTGAAATGACCCTGGGGGTTTCTTCTGTGCGGGAATTTCTTTTGCCAGATGGGACGGGGATTCTTCAGTTGCGGTTCCTGCCTTGCAGAGGGCTGGACTAGGCGACTCGTGGGGACCCCTTCGAACCCTGTGCTTCTCGGTGTCTCATCCGTCTGCAGCAGAGTGTTCCCAGGGGCCAAATCTATCCAGTTTTACATCCTATATTAAATCAGCGTTTGTTTTGCATGCGCTTTTAACTGAAATGTGCTTGACACTGGCTGCTGCTTCTCAGTTTCATTGCGGTTCTTGATAGCTTGTGTTGTCGCCTGCTGTTCGTTGTTTGATTTCTCGTATTGATTTTATGTGTGTGTGTATTTGAAACCACGTCTGTGTTTTAATCTCTGTACGTTGCTTTCCAAATTGCAATGAGCTGGCTGACATGAGGGGAGAAGCCGGAGGGGTCAGTTGCATTCGCTTTTGCTCGCTTGTTGGAACTGCTTTGGAAACGTGTGACCTGGTTTTTAAAAAAATGTACCTGGCTAAATGGGGAAAGGATGGGTGTGCTAAGGATTGAATTTTCCCCCTGTTTAAACAAAGATTTTATTTTTTATTTATTTTATTTTTAACATCTTTATTGAAAATTCAAGAAGTACATAATTATATGTGCACTGAACATGGTGAGAATAAATAAAAGAGAGAGAAAAAGAAGGAGAAGCAGAACCCGTGTAGAAGGGAAAATGAAGTGGGGAGGGAGAAAAACTCAAAACCGTGTAATTTACAGAGTTGTACTTCACCAGATCTTCACCTATTACAGTATTTGTTAGAATGGATTCCAAGTATCATTGAATTTGTCCATGGCAAACCTGCGTTTATTTGCAAGTTGTTCATATGTTGTGAGTTTGTATACGTCTTCAACCCAGTCGTAGAAGGGAGCTGCATTTTAATTTTTCCAGTTCATCAGTCTCCGTCTTATTGCCATGGTAAAGGCACAGGAGAGTCCACTCGTATTGTCCTTTTGCAGGGTACCATGTCCTGGCTATATAATTCAAGAGGATGTTTTGCTCTGTCAATGTAAGGTTGTTCCGTACAGTTCTGTTGATAGTTTGAGTTACCTTCTGCCACAAACCTTTCAAAAAACATGCGTTTTAGAGAAGCATTATCTCTGTTGCATCTCCAACAGATGCCTTAAGTAGCCCTTTTTAAAAACAAATGTAATGGGGTCCAGTATATTCTAAATATTATTTTTTGTTGTGTGAGCCTCAGTTTAAGGTCCAGAGACACCCTTGCTATAGCAGTTAAAACAGTTTCCCACCGTGTGCTCTAAATTGAGCTCTCTAGTTCTTTATTCCAATCCTCCCTTGATACCTGTATATGCGTGGATTCTTTCCTTAGAGAGGCTGTCAAACGGGATGAGCCTTTGGGCAGCGGAATGGTCTCCCTTGGGAGGTGGTGAACTCTCCTTCCCTGGAGGTTTTTAGCAGAGGTTGGGAGGCCATCTGGGATTCCTGCATCTCAGGGGGTTGGACTGGATGACCTTGGGGGGTCCCTTCCAGCAGTTCTCCAGTTCTCTTTCTCTTGCGCTGCCTATGGGAGATCTTCCGCTGTTTCTCCCTCCCTTGTGGGGTCTCTGCTTTGGGTCCTGCCAAACATCCCAGACCTTTATTGGTGGTGGGGGAGGCCTAGGTCCTGGCTAAGCACCCACAACAGGTGGGGTGCCCAGCCCCTCGTCCTGCCCCTCTTTTTTCCATATAATTTTTATTGAGTTTTCATATTTAATTACACCTCATTACACAAATCTATAACATAAAGCATTGCTCAGACGGAGCATCAACTTCCTTCCACCCCCTTTCTGACTTCCAAACATTTTTTACTAAATTCTCGCATTTCTATAACCACTTTTTTACCTTAGAGCTTCTTCTTTTTATGATAATTACCTCCTTATATGTAAATCAGCTCCTTATTTTCACATTACAAAACATTTCAATTTAAGCTTACGAACGTTTTCAAGTGTTTACAATTTTCTTTCATATAAAATATAAATTCGCTCCAGTCCTTTTGAAACAGATCGTCTCACCGATTCTGGATCTTCCCCGTCAGCTTTGCCATCTCCACATATTCTACCATCTTTATCTGCCAGTTTTCCAATGTTGGACGATCCTGCTGCTTCCATTTCTGGGCCAGGACTATTCTTGCAGCCGTTGTGGCGTGCATAAACAAATTTACATCTTTTCTGTAAATTTCCTCTCCGATTAACCCCAGCAAAAATGCCTCTGGTTTTTTTATTAAAATTGTCCTGCCCCTCCTAGTGATCTCCACAGGGTCTCCTGCTTCTGGGAGCCCCTGATGCAGCTGAGCACTGTTGGGGGGCACATGGGAACGCCTCTTCCTCCTCCTGGCTGTGGGGCTCCTTCCTTGCCCCCCCCTTCAGCTCTGCCCCCTTGCCTTGTGGAGCTGCAACCTGATTCTTGGCTGCGTCTGCTGCCAGGGCAAGCGAGGAGCAGAGTTGGCGCCCGGCCACACGCCTGGGAAGGGCTGTTCCCCCAGCGCTGCTGCTGCCTGCTTCCTGAAATCGGATTGGGCCCGGCAGGGCGAGGGGTCTGCCCGGGGCAGGCAGGCAGGCATGCCAGGTTGCTTGGAGGGCTGCTGGATGGCGGCCAGGCTGCTGTCTCGCTGCCTCCAAAGCGGGGGCCCAGCAACAGAATGGTTGCAGCTGCTTGGCTGAGTCCCCAAAATCCTCGTGGAGTTAAAGGGCCAGCGCTCTCTGCTGCGGATGATGCGTGGGGAGGGGGGGGGCCAAGCGTGGGGTGTGCACGCTCAGCCCCCTCTGTGGAGCTGGCCTGCCCTGCCCCACATTCTTGTATAAAGCAGCCAGACGCAGCCCGAGGTTGGGGCGTGTGCTTGTGGCTTTGTGCGTGCGGAATTTTATTTTACAGCCTTTATCAATGCCAAGGAGCTCAAGGTGGTTCCCCCTTCCTCGTTTTCTCTCCGTGCAACAACCTGCCTGTCAGGTAGGCTTGGCAGCAGCAGCCAGCCCAAAGTCATAGCCCATGAGCTTCACAGAGTGCATTTGGACCCTGGTCTCAAGCAGAGACAGCACCTTGCCAACAAAGGTCTGTATAGTTCAAGCTCTGGTTTTCCCAGTAGTGATGTATGGAAGTGGGAGATGGACCATAAAGAAGGCTGATCGCCGAAGAACGGATGCTTTTGAATTCTGGTGCTGGAGGAGACTCTTGAGAGTCCCATGGACTGCAAGAAGATCAAACCTCTCCATTCTTAAGGAAATCAGCCCTGAGTGCTCCCTGGAAGGACAGATCCTGAAGCTGAGGCTCCAATACTTTGGCCACCTCATGAGAAGAGAAGACTCCCTGGAAAAGACCCTGATGTTGGGAAAGATGGAGGGCACAAGGAGAAGGGGGCGACAGAGGATGAGATGGTGGGACAGTGTTCTTGAAGCTCCAGCATGAGTTTGACCAAACTGCGGGAGGCAGTGGGAGACAGGAGTGCCTGGCGTGCTCTGGTCCAGGGGGTCACAAAGAGGCGGACATGACTAAACGGCTAAACAACAACAAGCAGGATGCTTTCTGACCCACAGGCCTTCTCTGAATTCTCCTCCCCCTTCGCTAGCCCCCCGCAAGCTGATAGCATCTTGGAGCTGCTATAGAAGGCTGGGGATGAATATCGCTCTCGCCTCTTGGTTGGTAACACCCGCTTCCTTTCAGCACCTGTGGAACTCTCTCCCACAGGAGGCAGTGATAAGCCACTAAGCTGGCTGGCCTGAAAAGGGGACCAATTCATGGAAGAAGATCTTGTGCTTGGATCCTGCTTGTGGGCTTCAGTTGTTCGGCCACTGTGAGAACAGGATGCTGGCCTAGAGGGGTCCCTGGTCGGATCCAGCAGGCTCTCCTCAAGGGATGAGGGTTTAAGGGGAATACCCCTGACGGGTCCAGGGACAGCTCTGGTGCTGTGGATTTTTCAAGGTCGCTGGAGAGATGAAGGACACCTGTTTCAGCTGCAGGAGCAGAGGGGGAGCAGGGGGAGGCTGCCTGGGACTCAGCTTGCTTTTGGAATTACAGTGGTACCTCTGGATGTGAATGGGATCTGTTCCGGAGCCCCATTCGTATCCTGAGTAGAACGTAACACGCAACTGTGTGTCTGCACGTGCACGGGTCGCGTTTCGCCACTTCCGTGCATGTGTGTGATGTCATTTTGAGCATCTGCGCATGCACTAGCAGCGAAACCTGGAAGTAATGTGTTCCATTACTTCCGGGTCGCCGCGGAGCTTAACCTGAAAGCGCTCAACCTGAAACTTATTTAACCCGAGGTATGACTGTACAGTGGTACCTCTGGATGCAAACGGGATCCGTTCCGGAGCCCCGTTCGCATCCTGAAGCGTCCGCAACCCACGTCCGCATGGGTCGTGATTCGCCGCTTCCACGCATGTATGTGACGTCATTTTGAGCATCTGTGCATGCACGAGCGGTGAAACCCGGAAGTAGTGCGCTCGGTTACTTCCAGGGCACTGCAGAGCGCAACCCGAAAATATTCATCCCAAAGCATATTTAACCCAAGGTATGACTGTATTAGCAGATTGTCTGGGGCTGGACCCAAAGGTCTGGCAGGATGTTGTGGGGTGGGGGGAGCCACATCTGCTGGCACAAGAGAAATGGAAAGCTTAACATACCCCCATATGGGTGCCAGGTGCGTGGGTGGTCTTCAAAAAAAATTACACATCACCTGGGAAGACAGGCAAACTAATGCCAGTGTACTGGAAGAAGCAAAGATCACCCGTGTCGAAGAAATGATTCTTCAACATCAACTTCGTTGGGCTGGTCATGTTGTGCGGATGCCTGATGATCGTCTTCCAAAGCAACTACTTTATTCCGAACTTAAAAATGGAAAGCGTAATGCTGGTGGTCAACAAAAGAGGTTTAAAGACTGTATCAAGGCAAATCTAAAAAAATGTAGTATAAACACTGACAACTGGGATACACTGGCCTGCGAGGGCTCCAGTTGGAGAACAGCCTTTCCCAAAGGTGTCATGGGCTTTGAAGACACTCGAACTCAGGACGCAAGGGAGAAACGTGCTAAGAGGAAGGCACGCTTGGCAAATCCACACTGTGATCAACTCCCGCCCAGAAACCAATGTCCCCACTGTGGAAGGACGTGTGGGTCCAGAATTGGCCTCCACAGTCACTTAGGGACCCATTGTTAAAACCGTGTTTATGGAAGACCATCTTCCTCAGCTAGTGAGTGATTGCCAAAGAATAAGGAGGGTGTGTTGTGTGCTAAAGTGCCCCTTAGATTGGGCTGTTGGGGGGTTGCTTTGAAGCCTCTTCTCCCCTCCCATCCCTTCCCTACATCCCTTCTAGATCAATCCAACGCCCCAAGCAACAGGCAGAGGGCCTTCTTGGTGGTGGCACCCGCCCTGTGGAACGCCCTCCCACGAGATGTCAAAGAGAAAAACAACTACCAGACTTTTAGAAGACATCTGAAGGCAGCCCTCTTTAGGGAAGCTTTTAATGTTTGATGTATTACTGTATTTTAAGAGTGGCTGGGGTATAAATAATAAATTATTATTATTATTATTATCATCATCATCATCACCACCTAGGAATCTAGATAGATGACCTCCTATTCTTATGAATCGAGTTTCCTTGCCTGCCGTCTCCAACGGCGGTTTGGTCCAGTGGCTGCTGGGGGCGGGGGGGGGGCAGATGGGACCCTGCTCTGCTGTGGTCTCCCTGCGTGACATCCCTGTCCCACTTCACTTCCCCACCTGTAAAATGGGAACAGGGTGGAGCTTCCTCAGTCGTGTGGCTGCCTTGGGGGCGGCAGTCTCTGTTGGGCTTTTTGCAGCACCAACCAGACCAGCAAACTCTGCCCCCCCTCGCCCAAATGTGGGTCTCCCCTCAATTTCTGCTTCTGGTGAGAGGAGGGGGGAAACCCCTGGTGCTCCCCCATGCAGAGAGCACTTTCTGAAATGGCGCCTCCGTGCTTCCTTGCCACAGATGTGAAGTTGCGCAGCCACTGCAGCCTGCTCTGTGTTGCACACACTGAATTTGCAGGAGGCCCTGTGCATGGGTCACATCCCTCCTGGTGCTCAGCTTGCGCAAGGCAAGGAGGTCAGTTCCTGGGCAGAGCGGAGAGGGGAAGGAAGGAAGGAAGAGTTGTGGGCCACAAGTGCGTGATTTACAGCCGCGGAGGCTGATGACTATTCGCCATCACAATATGGGAGAGTTGTGAACTCGCCCGTTGTGTGTCCCTTGTGTCAGCTTGGATTCCTCCCTGCTCTGCCCCTCCCCAGGTGCCCCTTGCGGAAGAGAGTGGGGCCGGCCCCACTTTGCATGCCGCTCTGTGTGGGTGGGTCGAGGGTGCTATTTTGGGAGAGCCAGTCTTCGCGGGGACATGGGCCTCCAGGAAGCAGGAGAAAGCCCTTGTTCTCACTGCCCCCTGGCCCAGTCCCTCCCTCTGCGCCACGTGGGTGGCTCCGTGGGGCAGGGCGACGGCTTCCGTGGGGCTGGGTCAGCCCAGAGGCCTGTCTGCTCCAACCAGATTCTTCTTCACTACCTTATTCCTGGCGGTAGGATTTGGAGAGTTGCCCTTTTTAAAACCTGCCATTTCTGAATGTCTCTCTCTCTGATCCTTACGACAACTTTGCAAGGTAGGCCAGTGTTATCTGTGTTGCGCAGGCAGGACCGGGTTCACGGCTGATTGTGGGGTTTGGGGTCCTTTAACCGCTGGGCTGCATGTGCCCGGTTGATTCTGTGGTTGGCATTTGGGTGAAGGGCCTGACTTAGCCCTTGGACGGTTGTGACAGCCGACTCATTGAAAGCCAGCTTTCGGTTTGCTGGGTGATAAGACGGGCTGCTCCTAGAATCCTAGAATTGAAAGGGACCCCAAGGGTCATCTAGTCCAACCCCCCTGTTGCAGGAATCTCTAGTGAAGCATCCCTGACAGATGACCATGTTAAAAAATTTCCAGTGTAGGAAAGTCCACCACCCTCAATAGTAGATTGTTGGCGGGTGCCTCATTGGGAGGACAAGTAACTGGGTCTGTTGCTATAGCAACTGTCCATGCCCCCCAATTCAGCTGGGAAGTCCGTTCTGTTGTGTTTGGATCTGGCTGTGTCTTAGGTGGGGTGCTTGTCCAGTGAGCAAGACCGAGGACAAGGCTCTGGGGTGGCGCCGCTGTTGATGCTCCCCCCAAATAAAAAAAGTCTGCTATGATACTCACCTACTTCTTGCCTCGTGTCGCCCTAGGAGAGTGGGAAGAGAGAGATGCTGCTGTTTTGTACCTCTGGATTAACTTGACCTCACTTGTGGGAGAATCAGGTGTGAGTGTGTGTGTGTTTAATACTCTGTGTATGTGAGTCACTGTTGGCAGGCAACCCCACTTTTTGGGGTGCCCTGTTCCCTCAAACAACCTCTTTCCTCCAAATGCAGAGGGCAGGATCCTCCCCACCTTGCTTTTTGCCCTGGAAAGCTGCCTTTTGGCTGGGAAGGAAGGGGAGGCAGGATGCTCACAGGAGAGGAGGGAATGCCTCCCTCTGTTGCCAAGGCAACCAGGCTGATGAGGATGGGGGTGATGCTCGTGGTCCTTGCCTTTCCTTCCTGGTGGCCAATGGAGCCTCCAGTGCAGCAACAGGATGCTGGGAGCTGCCAACCTTGTTGCCTTGGCAACAGGCATCCCTTCTTCTCCCTCTTTTGTTTGCCCGCAGTGATGTTGCCTTGTGGCCCACTCAGATTGGCTACCTGACTCCGTGGAGGGGTTGCCTTCGTGGTGTGGCCCCTGATTGGCTACAATCACTGGGGGGGGGGGGAGAGAGGAAAAACTGGTACCCGGAATAAAAAAAAAACTGGTACCCAGAGTTTTGTGTCTACCTGAGGAGCACAGGACCGCTGCAGTCCTTCCCAAAAAGCCACAATGGTGATGCACTGACTGCATAATCACAATCCCAGTTTCTGGAAGCCACAGGAGAGCAGAGTTTTGCTCTTGTGCTCGAATCCTCCTCGCGGGTTTCCCCAAATGGGTGTCTGCGAGAACAGGATGCTGGACTAGGTGGGCCTGATCCAGCAGACCCCCCCTTATGTTCTTAAAAAGGCTTCGGATGTCTGGCTATGCCGCTCAGACCAGGCCTCTGAGTGGTGGCAGCCTTGCCAGTCTTTGGGTCCCTCCTGGAAAGGCCATTTGAAGCATCCTTTGCCCCCCCCCCCCCCCGGAAGCCCATTTGGTGCCGGGGGCGGGGGCAGACACTTTGGCTGCACCAAATGTCTTATTGCCTCGTAAGGTCAACCCGCCTGGAATCAAAGGGAAGCGAATTTAAGAGCAGGAGGCATATGGCGGTGGGTGAAAAGAGGTGTCAAAGGGCCCCCCAAGAACATTGCCTGTTAACATGTTCCTTTCCTGTCTCACTTGGGTGCTAGTCCTGGGGGGGGGTGCTGTGGGCCAGCCGAAGGGTGCCCTGTCCGTTTCTCTGCTCCCTGTCCGCATCTCTGCACTTGCAGTGGAAACAGATTTATTTCTTCCTCCGCCGGTGAGTCAAGGCCTGCAAATCCCGACCAGTTTCTTCAAGGGGGTGCCAACTGGGGGCTGTCCAGCAGCTTGTGGGGAGAGGGAGAAAAGGGGGGCAGGAAAGTTTCAGAGGCAAATGAGCAGTGAAGAGGAGGCGGGAGAGTCTTCTCACCTGAGCTCTCCTTCAGCCAAAAACCTGATTTAAAGAAGTCGGTTTGGGACAAGCGGCGTAACTTCTTTGCGCAAGGCAAGTGCGCTCTTCATAACAACATCACGGCGGAGAGGACTCCTCGAGAGTTGCTGGCTGTGGGCTTCTGTCCCGAACCCACAGAGCTCTCCTCTCCCTTTCCCTTCTATTCTCACAACAGCCTTGCAAGGTATTTCGGCGGATGAGAAATGAGGACTGGCCCCAGATCGTCCAGTGAGCTTCCTGGCGGAGTCGGGATTTGAACCCTGCTCTCCCAGGCCCCGGCCCACTCTCTGATGGTCACACCACACGGGGGGGGGTTTAAGGACATCTCGTTGAGCATCCTCTTCCCAGCAGGTGCTTGTGGGAAACGAGTTTTGCAGGTGGTTTTGTGCCTGTGTGTAGACATGCTCCCCAAACATCTTTGACCATCTCGGAAGGTGCTGGACTCACCTTCATTTGAATTTTTTAACCTGTTGGGGATTCTTCAGTTGCAATTCCTGCCTTGCAGGGGGGTTGGACTCGATGACCCTGGGGGTCTACCCTATAATTCTCTGATTCTATAAATGCCCCTATTTCCCCATGCACAGTGACGGCTCTGGCAAATAGCCGCTGTCTCTCCCGAAAATCTCTTGGCTGCATTTCTTTTAGGGTTAGGCAGAAAACGTCATAAACGTTTGGAGAAGATTGGGAACCGTTTATTGAATATACGGGGGGGGGGGAATTGTGCACACCTGAAAACGTTGGCAGCATTCAGATAAATTCAACAGTGCAAATAAGTTTTGACGGATGCAGTAATGGAATACTGAATGGTTTAGTTTTTGCAAAATATGCGGGGATTTGTGATATGCAAAATGAACCATGGAAAGAGAAGAAGGGGAGTCATATTTTGAGAATGTTTAAATGAGTATTTTAAATTGTAAAACGGAAAAGTTAACAAAATGTTATGTGTGTGTGTGTATTTGTGTGTATGAAAACATCATACACCTGAAGTGCATTTTTTTAAAAAAGGAAATGGGAATTTTGTGAATTCTCACCTACAGCGACTTGCTACTTCTCTGGTTCCTGTTTGCCTGAAGTTGGCTCCCCCCCCCTCCCAGGCTGTCAGTCAAGGGTCATTCCTTCGGAGGGTCTTGGACGATGCCCCTCCCTGCCCAAGACCCCTCCCTCGACCCGGAGGGTGCGAAGAAGCGTCTCACACCCTCTCCCCGCTTTTGTCTTGCCTTTTCCACTTCCAGGTGGAGAGCGCAGAAGCCCCCAAAGACACAGCCTCAGCGCCCAAGTGCCCCCCGCCTGCCCACAACACCAGCCCCGTGGAGCAAGTGCCCAATGGAGACGTGGGGACGGGCAGCCCCGAGAACAGCGGCAGCACCACCACCGACCTGAAGGGCCGGCAGCCCAGCGAGGACGAGGCCAGCAGCCTCCCGGAGGGCGAGGTGGGGGGGCGGGCCTTGGAGAACGGCCGCTGCACCCCTAAGGACAGCCCCGACCCCCCTGCCGGCGAAGGTAAGATGGGGACGTGGGAAGGGTCTTCGGTTGGGGCTCTTGCCACACTGCAAGCGAGGGGCAGGGGGTGACTAGTCAGTGTAGACTGGGGGTCAGGCTCGGGGGGGTGGAAATGAGGCTCATCCAAGGGGTCACGTACCTCTAAGGAACCTCACAGTTGCCCCCTTTCCACATTCAGTCCTAACTTAACCTTTCTTCCCGAAGGAAACAGTGCTGCAACCTTGCAAACGAATTCCGTCTGTGGGCAGGGCTGATTGGCTAGCACCGGTGACATCTCCAATAGCCCTTTTGCAATTATAACCCCACCTCCCCCAGCATCCTTCACTGTAAGGCGCAGAATGGACATGCATGTGCTTTAAGAAATCACTTTATAGTGGTGAGGCCCCTGGTGAGGGGCAGGCCTGATGCTGCAGATGGCATTCGATTCACTGGAGTGTGCATCTGTTTCTCGTTCTCGGAAGCCGGGTTTGCTCTGCTGCCCCTTTGGGAGTCCCTTGAAGGCTGTGCCCGCTTTCCTTCTCAGCTGCTCAGACCAAGGAGGGTGGCCTAGAATCATAGAATTGGAAGGGGACCCCAAAGGTCATCCAGCCCAACCCCCTGCAATGCAGGAATTCTGACTTGGGAGTTCATGTAGCTCTGCCTTCACCAACCTGGTCCCCTGTTGGCCCCTGCCAGCCTGGCCGTGTAGCGAAAGCTACAGACCAAAAGATCTGGAGGGCACAAGGTTGGCAAAGGTTGCCTCCTTTATTCCTGCCTTGCAGGGGGTTGGTCTAGATGTCCCTCAGGGTCCCTTCCAACTCTGCAATTCTGTGATTGTACGATGTGTGCCTGGTTATGCCAGCTATGTGGGTGGTGGACTAAGGGTCGCCTGGGAGGCTGGTGAGATGATGCTCTTGGCTGCTGGACTCCCGCGATGGGAAGGGCTATTGTGCAGAGACAGTGTGGTGTAGTGGTTAGTGTGTCTGACTAGGACCTGGGAGACACCAGGGTTCAAATCTGGGTGTGGCCCTGCCTCTCAGCCTGACCTCCCTCACAGGGTTCTTGTGAGGATTCCATGAGAAGAGAAAGAACCAAGGATCTTGAGCTCTCTGGAGAAAAAGGTGGGACCTGCGTGGCGATAAATAAAGAGAATGGACTCCCGTAACACACACTTCCTAAGCTCTTGAGTCAGGAAGTCTCTCTACCGTCTTCCAAAAAAGCTCTCTGTGCAGTCCACTAGGCTGCCCATGTCCATCGGTGGCTCCATGATCCGGCCTGCAGGTGCCAAGGCCAGCCTGGCTGCTGGGTGGCTCTGCCCGCTGGCCTGGGCGAGGGAGAGCAGCTGCCAGGGCAGCGACCGGCTCAGAAGCCCACAAAGCGGGCGGCCAAGTGGGGCTGGGGTTTGGGTTGCTGGCCAGAAGAGCTGCCTTCAGAGGTGTTGACAAGTTGTGTGTGTGTGTGAGAGAGAGAGAGCGCGCGCACGAAGGAGGTAGAGGCAGCCCAAGGTGTTGGAGGGAGTGAAATGAGAGAGGGAAAGAAACAAGACGGCCATGGAGGGCTACTGGCCAGGATGAGCTATTGTTCTGGCTCCGCAGTCCAAGGCAGCCATGATTCTGAACCCCACTTGCTGGAAACCACAGGAGCCGGGAGTGATGCTCTTGTGGTCGGATCCCGCTTGCAGGTTTCCCATGGAAGGCCGGACAAGGGGGATCCAGGAGCCAGTCTCTTCCGATGTTTCCATGCGTCCATGCGCACTGCCTTGCCCTCCCGATTGAGGAGGCCGGGGGCCGCACGGTGTTGGCACACCCTGCGATGGGCTCATGCCGTGCGCCCATGCCCTCGGCATGCTGGCGTCACTTGCAGGCATGGCACACGGACACCCTGCAGCTTGCGTGCATGATGCGAGCCCGCCCCATGGCCTGCATGCACGGCTGCCATGGAACTTTGAGGGGCCCAGCCTCTCCATTGAAAATTTTCTGGGGGCCTCAGCTCCCTAGCCCCACCCTGCATATAAAATAATAATAATAATAATTAATTTCCACCTGCCCCCTCCCTCCCAGGAAGGTCCCTGAAATACATGGGAGCCCCCTGTCCACCTCAGTGTGGGTGAAATCTGCCCATCTCCCTCGCCTGGCAGCCTTTCGGGGTGCCCAATGTTGTGTCCTGAGGAAGGGGCAGCAGAACAGTGACGTGAGCCTTTTTGGGCAGGAGGCAGCAGGATCCTTCCCAGGAGGGTCTACGCTCCCTCCTGCCTGCCCCCCCCAGCCCTGGCGGCTCCTGCCTGAGGAATTCCTCCTGCCCCAGAAATCCGGGGTGGGGGGATAGCTTTTTCCAGGGCGGTGGAGGAGAATGGCAGAGTCGTTCCACGTTCCCAGGCAGCTTAGGTTTCCTGCTGGCGGGGAGCCTGCGAGGGGAGGGGTCTTCCTCTGCCGCTGTGCCAGGATTGTTCCTTGGGAGGGGGCCTCCTCCCAGCCAAGGCTTGGCCAGATGGAAATTCTGGAAGCCAGGGACCCCCGGAGGAAAGAGGCGGCCGCCAGCAGCCCCGGAGTTGTTGCTGAGCTGGCCAGGGATTTATTGGGGGAGGGCAGGAGCAGAGAGGCTTTTGCCCCCTCCCCACCCTCCAGACTTTGGGACCCCAGAGCATCCAGCCTGGGCACCCCAGGTCCAGAAGATACTGGCTGGGGACAGGGAGGCAGTTTCCAAAAGGCTGTGCGTCCCCATCGAGGAGGAGGGGGCTGTTCACGGGGCGGCAAAACGCCAACATTTCCCAGATCTTTGGAGGAACCCAAAAGGGGGAAAGGAATAGTCTGTGTTTGGGGTGTGTTGCACAACAGATAAGACACGTAGATAGCATAAAAACCCAAATTTTAATGAGCCACAAAGAGGGTGAACAGGCTCTTTCTCCAGCAAGTGGAGCAGCGGAAGAGAGCCCAGCTGGATCCGGCCCCTCCCATGGGGCCCAATCCACTGGACATCCCCTAGCATGAGCCGAGCCACCCTCTTGTAGGGGAACTTCTGTGCAGAGTGTTGTGGTGTTGGGGGGGGCGGCAGCTGCCCTGAATTTCCCTCTGCGCATTGTGGGCAGAATCGCACCCGTCTGTGCATTTGGGATGGATGAAAGAAAGTCCTTATTCACACAGCACATAGTTAGGGTTCTGTCCTCTCCCCCATGCTTTTCAACATCTACATGCAGCCACTGGGAGAGACCATCAGGGGATTTGGGCTGGGCGTTCATCATTATGCAGATGACACCCAGCTCTACCTCTCTTTTAAATCAGAACCAGTGAAGGCGGTGAAGGTCCTGTGTGAGTGCCTGGAGGCAGTTGGAGGATGGATGGCAGCTAACAGATTGAGGTTTAATCCTGACAAGACAGAAGTACTGTTTTGGGGGACAGGGGGCGGGCAGGTGTGGAGGACTCCCTGGTCCTGAATGGGGTAACTTTGCCCCTGAAGGACCAGGTGCGCAGCCTGGGAGTCATTTTGGACTCACAGCTGTCCATGGAGGCACAGGTTAATTCTGTGTCCAGGGCAGCTCCATCTGGTACGCAGGATGAGACCCTCCCTGCCCACAGACTGTCTCACCAGAGTGGTGCATGCTCTAGTTATGGCCCACTTGGACTACTGCAATGCGCTCTACGTGGGGCTACCTTTGAAGGTGATCCGGAAACTGCAATTAATCCAGAATGCGGCAGTTAGACTGGTTACTGGGAGTGGCCGCTGGGACCACATAACACCGGTCAGAAAGACCTACATGGGCTCCCAGTACGTATCCGAGCACAATTTAAAGTGTTGGTGTTGACCTTTAAAGCCCTAAACGGCCTCGGTCCAGTATACCTGAAGGAGCGTCTCCACCTCCCTGGACACTGAGGTCCAGCTCTGAGGGCCTTCTGGTGGTTCCCTCCCTTCAAGAAGTGAGGATACAGGGAACCAGGCAGAGGGCCTTTTCGGTAGTGGCACCCGCCCTGTGGAACGCCCTCCCTTCAGATGTGAAGGAAATAAACAACCACCTGACCTTTAGAAGACATCTGATGGAAGCCCTGTTTAGGGAAGCTTTTAATGTGTGACACTTTAATATATTTTTTTAATCTTTGTTGGAAGCTGCCCAGAGTGGCTGGGAAAGCCCAGCCAGATAGGCGGGGTACAAATAATAAATTATTCTTGTCATAGTTAGATGGTGGAACTCCCTCCCACAAGAGGCTGTGAGGGCCACCAACGTGAATGGACTTGAAAGAAGTTTGGAAAAATTGATGGAGGAGGAGGAGGAGAGGGCTGTTGAGGCAGCAACGCTTGTGAATCCTGGAAACCAGCGGAGGGGAGAGTTTTGTTGTTGCGCTCAGATCCTGCTTGCACCCTTTGGGGCATGTGGGGTGAGAATGGGAAGGCTGGCATGATTCAGCCGCTTCTAATGGAGCCTCCAGGCCCAGCGGCAGTCTCTCTGGACTCCTAGGTCCTTGGGGCCATGTTGCCGCTGTGAGAACAGGACAGGCTCTTGCCCTGATCCACCGGCGTGGTTTTTGTGATCTTACGCTCTCGTCGCTGCCGTCTCTCTGCCCCCACCTGTTCCCACGCGGCCTGTGCGCTCGTCCTTCCTGACACCCCCCCCCGCCACCGCCTCGCAGAGGTGCTCTCTTCCGCTGCCCCCTGCCCACACCCACATTTCAGGCTGGGTGCTATTTTTAAGCTGAGCTGCGGCCTCTGTTACCTGCGAGGAAGACGACACAGGAAACTGGCGGCTCTCATGGAGGGGGGCAGAGAATGCAGAGGCTGAGCCAACGCTTGACCCCCTTCGGTTCCTCTTTGGCATATCCTGTCCCCCTGCAGGCGTCAGGCACCCCCCCCCCATGGCTTCCCGGGGGCTTCTCCCCACCCGCTTTGAGGAAGGGGCACCCTTGGCAGGTAGAGGGAGGAGAGTTTCCTGTCCCCACCCCCCGTCTTGCTGGGTGACCTGGAAATGGGGTGCAGTTGAGGGCAGTTGCCCAGACCAGCTTCGAAGGGACAGGGAGATGGAGGGGCCTGGCTGCAGTCGCCCGTGGTGTTGTTCTTCTTTTTCGTAAATCGCTTTTATTGGTTTTACAAATACAAAATACAGTCGTGCCTCATGTTACGTTTGCTTCAGGTTGAGCGTTTTCTTATTTATTTATTTATTTATTTATATTAAATAAATTTTATTAGTATTTTCCAAAAAACAACATGAAAAATAACAATACGCAACACACAGAAACCAACATTTGAAAAACTAAAAAAGCAACAACAACTAAAAAACAAAACAAATCCATATCTTACAAGTTAATAATATAAACACTATAAAAATAACAGCAAAACATTGACTTCCACCAATCCCACAGCACCTCCTTTATCTCTCATTGTGTCTTCCTGTTTTCCTGATCATCTGTATCCTAACATCTAGATACAAATCCCTCTTTCTTATCCTTTCACTTCACAAGGTTATTCCAGACTCAGCCAGATTTCTGTCCTCGAAACTTGACATTTGAGGTATTCATTTAGGCACTCACATTCCTTTTTCACTTCACTTTTTGGTTTTTGTCTTATTATAGGTTGAGCTTTTTCAGGTTGTGTCCTGCATAGACCCGGAAGTACCGGAAAGGGTTACTTCTGGGTTTCGCCTCTCGCGCATGCGCAGAAGCGCAAAATGACGTCACGCGCATGTGCAGAAGCAGCGAATCGAGACACGTGCAGATGCAGGTTGCGTTCTGCTCATGTTGCGAACGGGCCACCGGAACGGATCCCGTTCGCGACCAGAGGTACCACTGTACAAATAAACACAAATTAGTAAAAATATATCTGTATAAAGAGATTCTCTGAATCTCCAGACTCACCCCCCCCCCAATTCCCTCCATGGGATCTTATTTTAAGAATCTGCAAATGCATATTCATACATACTCCAATTATTATATCAAACCGTATTTGCCATAAAATTATTTACACTACAAGTGAATCAAAATCCTGCTCCTGTTTAATAAAGTTTTTATCCTCTTGGTTTCTGAGTTTTCCAGTCAGCTTTGGCATCAATTAAGTGTTCTTTGTCTTCTTTCCAACTTTGGGCTAATAACATCCAGGCAGCTGTTGTTCCATACATAGAAGAGTCTTTTCTTCTCCTTTGGTATGTCGGTACCTGAAATTCCTAATAGAAAAGCTTCTGATTTCTTAACAAAGGTTATTTTTAACATATATATTTTTCATTTCATTGTATATCATCTCCCAGTCGCCCATGTTCTGGCTACCATAAGGACTTAAGAAGAGCCTGCTGGATCGGGGCCAAAGGGGGCCCATCCTGCCCAACTGGCTGCCTATGGGGAAACGGCAAGCAGGATCTGGACATGCACCCCCCGAATATTGGTTTCAGAAACATTTACCGTATTTTTCGCCCTATAGGACACACTTTTCCCCCTCCAAAAATGAAGGGGAAATGTGTGTGCGTCCTATGGGGCGAATGCAGGCTTTCGCTGAAGCCTGGAGAGCGAGAGGGGTCGGTGCGTGATCAGATGGCTGTCATGCCTGATCTGTGGGGCCACCGCCCCCCAGCAAATTTGGGTGTTGTGCTAGAAGTGACTTCAACCGCTACTAATCCAAGGTCCACGCGAAGAGCTGGGGATCCCCTTGGAAGGCCTGCCTGGCTTGGGGGCGGATGAAGCGGGGGCAAGGGAGGAAGCCTGGAAGGGCTGCTTTGCTGCCACCCGTGCCCAGGCCTTGCCCAGGTGGGGGGCAGCTGAAGAGACGAGAGAGAGAGAGAGAGGTCCTTTTTGTTCGTGGCCCCTCTCTGTCCAGGGAAACTCTCCTTGCTAAGGACCTTCTCCCCACTCACTTTGTTTTTTCAAAAATGTCAAATACATTTGATTTTAATTCCTGGTTTCCCTTGTCTGCTGCTCCGCATCTTCCTGTGCTGCTGTATTTAAATGATGATGATGATGCTTTGAGAGGTTTAGTTTTTGTAAGCCGCCCTGAAAGCAATTGCTGGTGGGGTGCGCATGCATTTCATAGAAGATAAAAATAAAACACCTTCTCTGCCCAGGGGAGAATTGATCAGTGGGTGGAAGGAGAGGGAACCTCTCTAGGGGAGAAAGAGAGAGGAATATTTTTCGCTACCCCCACAAAATGTCAGAAGTCTGGCTCTGTGCGCAGAGAGGCTGGGGCAACCCAGTCAGGTGGGCAGGGTGCAAATAGTAAAATTATTTGTATTTCTGCATTGCAGGGGGTGGACTAGATGACTCTCAGGGCCCCTTCTATAATTCTGTGATGATATTATTATTATTATTATTATTACCTGTGCTGAGAGAGTGCTGGACAGCCCCTTGAATCACCTCTCTGAATTGTTCCACTGTCAGTTTCTGTTCCCGCAAGGCTTTGACTGCTATTTTCATTTTTTACAGCATCATGCATCATACATAGTGCTCTCTTATTAACCCTCCCACACCCCCAAGGAACAGAAACTGACATGGGAGCAATTTAGAGAGGCCGTTCAAAGGGCAATTGACTTTTTTATTTCATAAGATTCATGCATCCCTTGTTCGTAAAAACAAACCAACCCAACAACCCTCAAAGCACTTTACAAAGAGAATACAAAAATTATCAGTGAAAACAACTCTTTAAAGATAAAATCAGTAATAAACCGAAAGCAGATTGGAAAGTTGATGCCAGTTTTAAACACCTGGGTAGGCCTGTCTAAACAAGAATATCTTTAGCAGGTGCCAGAAAGAGTGTGGCAAAGACGCCAGCCTCGTCTCAACAGGCAGGGAGTTCCACAGGGCAGCTGCTGCCACACCAAAATATCGCTTTCTTACAAATGTGGAACAGGTATCATGCAGTGCCAGTTCTGCAGATTGAAGCGGCCGATAGGCAAATAATAATAATAATAATAATAATAATAATAATAATAATAATAATAATAATAAATTTTATTTATACCCCGCCCTCCCCGGCCAGAGCTGGGCTCAGGGCGGCTAACACCAATAAAATCACAGTAAAAAACATGATGGGGGGGGGAACCAATTTAAAATGCAGTTTAAAATGCAGCCTCATTTTAAAAGTAGCCAATAAATCAAGACCATAAGGGGAGGGAAACATAAGGGTCAGACGGAGTCCAAACCAAAGGCCAGGCGGAACAGCTTTTTATATATAAGATGTAAAGTGATATTGTTAAGAGGGGACACACACCCAGGACACAAGAAGCCAGGCAGAACCTTCAAGGAGTTGCCTTTGCCAAGCAGAAGGAGCCAGTATGCCGATGACACCCAACTCTATCTGTTGATGGATGGCCATCCTGACTCGGCCCCAGACACACTGACCAGGTGTCTGTAAGCTGTGGCTGGATGGTTACGTGGGAGCCGGCTGAAGTTAAATCCTTCGAAGACAGAGGTCCTGTGGCTGGGACGGAGCGATTTGGGATTGGGGGGGCAACTCCCATCTCTTGCGGGGGTGCAATTAGTGCCAGCACCGTCCGTTAAGTGTTTGGATGTAATCTTCAATGCCTCCCTTTCCATGGAGGCGCAGATTGCAGCTATAACAAAGGCGGCATTTTTCCATCTCCGCCAAGCTAAGCAGAGGCCCCTTATCTCTCTCGCCCTGACCTAGCTACTGTGATCCACGCGACGGTCACCTCCAGACTGGACTATTGTAACTCGCTCTACGTGGGGCTGCCCTTGAGACTGACCCAGAAACTCCAGCGGGTGCAGAATGCCACGGTGAGACTCCTTATGGGGTCTTCGCTGTGAGATCACATTCATCCGGTACTATACCAGCTGCACTGGCTCCTGGTGGAGTACAGGATCAGGTTCAAGGTGATGGTTTTAACCTTTAAAGCCCTATATGGCCTAGGACCCTCGTACCTACGGGACCACCCCTGCTGGTATGTCCCACAGAGGACCTTACAGTCTTCAAACAAAAACATCTTGGAGATCCTGGGCCACAGGGAGGTTAGGCTGGCCTCAACTAGAGCCAGGGCTTTTTCGGCCGTGGCCCCCATCTGGTGGAACGCTCTGTCCCAAGAGACTAGGGCCCTGCGGGACTTGACATCTTTCCGCAGGGCCTGCAAGAACAGAGCTGTTTGGCCAAGGCACAGCCTGACCCCCTCCTTCGGTAATCCTTATAGAACTCTAGCCCAATGGCTGCCATTATTTTGATTTTGAACAGATTTTAAAATGAATTGATTTTAGAATGCTGTGTTACTTTTATTGTTGTTAGCCACCCTGAGCCCCAGGAGTGCCAGCCTGGCCCGTGACCATGGATGCCTGGAGCCGTGGGTGCCATGCGGTGTGCGTGACCCTGGCACTGAAATCTGTGGGTGCCTGGGCCCTTCGTGGGCAGTTTTGTGGGTGCTCAGGCACCCAGGGCCCCAGGAAGTTGGCACCACTGCCTCTTCGCTCAAGCTGGTGTTTTGGACTACAACTCTTGCCGGCGCAGTGAGGTGGGGGGAAGGTTGGGTGGGCATGAGAGGGGGACCCGAATTGTTTCTGCAGGCGACTAAAGCAGCCTGCGATCTGTATGCACAGAAATGGAAAGGAGGCGAGGGGTGGATTTTGAGGTGAATGGCAAGATCGACGGCAAAAATAAGGACCAGGATGAAGGAAAGTCGATGGAAGAATGGAAATTCCTACCGGACTATTTTAAAAAGTGCTCTAGCCAAATGAGATCGTGGGCAGGTCTTGAAGTATAAGCAATGAAAGGGCAGGAAGAATATCAAACAGTTTTGGGAAACAATATATAACGAAATGAAAAAATATCCAGATATTCATTTAGGAAAACACCAGAAGGTTTTTTTTTGGGAATAGTACCAGGAAGTCTAAAGGAAGAAGACAAGACATTATATTTATACGCAACAGTAGCCGCAAGGCTATTGATTGTGAAAAATTGGAAAAGTGGTATAATACCGACAAAAACAGAGTGGCTTGCCAAATTATTGGAGTATTACAAAACAATGGGAGAAATTGGAAGGATCTCAAAAGAGAAGATAGACAAGGACTGGAAGGTTTTTAAAGGATACTTGCAAAATCATATTGAAAAATCAGATCTCCTATTAGAATAAACAAGTTCTGTTAGAAGTACTGAAATACTAAATAAGATAGATAACAATGTGTAACAGAAAGAAGTAGAAAAGTTGGTTTAAAAGTGTGTGAAAGAAAGTAATAGAAGTGGAAAGAAATTGCAATTGAGTAGATTGGAAGTCAAAAGGAAGTATCTGTGGGATTGAGTGGGGGTATGTAGGAATATTTTTAAGGACTTTATGAAATGTATGTTTGTTTGTATATTTGTAATATGTATGTTTTAATGTTGAATTATTTTAATAATAAAATTTATTTAATTAAAAAAAAGGATAGGAAGAAGAAAGCAAATAAAGAAATGTATCTTAGAATAAGTATTGAATTCAAGGCAGCAGGAAATTGTTTGGGGGGCGGAACATCGCGAATGTTAGGATGGGAAGTTGAATTGTTAGGAGAAGTGTATAAACTGGATTTTGTGCTAAGTTTTTAAATCCAGTAACAATTTAAATGTGCAGAGCGAGAGAGGAGGACCCTGGCCATGAGGGGTGGCACCACCAGACCCAGCGCGGGCACAACGCCCTCCTTTGCGTGGGGGCACTTGCCCCCCACCAAAGGACCCGCATGGCCCCGACTTCTCCCCCCGGCCCTTCGGGGATCCTGGCACTCACTCTGTTCTCTCTCTGTTTCCAGGCAAAGAAGAGAAGGAGGAAAACCACTACAACTCCCTGAAAATGGAGGCAAGTATTTTCCGCACAGCTGGGCTCTTTTTTTGGGGGGGGGGAGCAGCTTCCAGGGCCCCCACACTGGAGCATTGCTTGCTTAGAGTACAAGTCTTGCTGCGCTCTCCCAGGGACTCTTGGATTAAAGCCCCACCAGAGCCAGTGGGTGGGGACTAAGGGGGCTGCCCAACTCCCACCCCCCAACTCCTGATGTAGAGCATATACTCTTTAGCTGAAAACGGCTCATAGAAAGACCAGGAATAAAACAGTCCCAGTCTGAAAGGTGTGACACACAAGGAAAAATGAGATGAGGAGGGCAGAGGAAAACAACAGGCTCAGGTTCCTGTTCTTAAAGCTGCAGCTCTGATCTTGACTGCTGGGGGGGGGGGAATGGTTCACGGAGGAAATATTTTTATTTTCCCCCTTCCGATAGAGCCCTATAAATTCAAAATTTTACCAGTCTAAGCAATGCACTTTGCTATACATAATTTTTATCTCCATTAATAATTGTTAATACTTTGTGTATATACGTTTCAACACAACTTTTTGAATGTATTCAGAAATGTTTGTCTGAGTCTTGTTTTATTTTTATTTTTAATGTAATTGTTGCAAGTATTGGGGTCCAGTGTAAAGCGAGATATATCTCGGTGCTGAACCGTGTGAAACCCGTCCTGTGGAATGTCCTCCCACCAGATGTCAAAGAGAAAAACAACTACCAAACTTTTAGAAGACATCTGAAGGCAGCCCTGTTTGGGGAAGCTTTTAATGTTTAATATTTTAATAATCTGTTGGAAGCCGCCCAGAGTGGCTGGGGAAGCCCAGCCAGATGGGCGGGGTATAAATGATAAATTATTATTATTATTACTATTATTGAAGGAACGGAATGAAAACGGCCTTGTCCCCCCCAAAATAAAAGCAATGCTTTTCTGAAGGCCACTTTTTGGAAATAAGTTGGAGTTCTTGTTATTAAATATACCAAGAAAAAAGCACTGTAAGTTTCAATAGTGGGAGTGGTCCCTCTTCGCAAATCAATAGTCAATAGTAACCAAAACTAATCCATTCAAAAGTATTGGCTATTGATTTGGGAGTAGGGACCCCTCCCACTATTGAGTTCTTGGTGTGCTTTTTTCCTGGGAATGGCAGGAGGGCAGAGCGGGTCTGGCGCTCGGGGCATCGGCTGAGATGGGAATCCGGCCCAATGATCCGGCGATCCCTTCTGACTCTCCTCTCCCCGCGCAGGGATCCCGCGGCCGCCTGCGAGGAGGAGGCCTGGGCTGTGAGTCGAGCCTTCGCCCCCGGCCGATGCCGCGCCTGACCTTCCAGGCGGGGGACCCCTACTACATCAGCAAGAGGAAGCGGGACGAGTGGCTGGCGCGCTGGAAGCGGGAGGTGAGTGGTGGCGTCCTGGGTGGGGCCCCTTTCTGCCCCCCTCCCCACGGGGCCCCAGCTCTCCCTGGGGGGGCCCCTCTTGGCTCCTCCAGGGTGGTCAGCGTGAATTCTGCCTCTTCTGCCTCCCAGGGTCACAAATAAGGTGGACCAAGTCTTCCCCCACGCCCAATATTTCTCAGGGGTCTCAATCTGGGCTCTAGGTGTTGGCCTTGGGCTGGTTCTGTGGTTTTCCGAGATCCTATGGGGGGGGTTATGCTTTCCAGGTGATGTCTTGCTCTGTCAGCCCCCCTTTGCGGAGAATGTGGGGTGTTCTGTCTGCAAGGGGGGCAGCACAGGAAGATGCCTCGTTCAGGTCATTGGTCCATCTTGATCAGTATTGTCTGCACTGACTGGCAGCTCTCCCGGAGTCTCTCCCAGCCCTGCCTGGAGATGCTGCCGGCAGGGATTGACCTGGTTGCAGGACAGGTGTTTTCTACCACTGAACTGCGGCTCTTCCCCATAGCGCTTTCTGCCCCAGAGATGGGAGAGGGAGACTTTGCCAGAGCAAACCATCCCTCTTGCCTGCACAGCGGACATCTAGGTCCACGGGGGAGCCATTTTTGTTCCACCCCCAAATTACAGTTCTCACAATCATCTAGTCCAACCCCATGCATTTCAGGGGGTTGGACTAGATGACCGTAGGGGCCCTTTTCCTACTCCTCGATTCTGTGATCCAATTGTGTTTGGGGGAGGGGGGAAGAAGCCACGGTGCGCCTGCCCCAGAGAAGGTTGGGGCCTTGGCGGGGCTCTGCCTCTTGGTCCTGCCCCGGGCCAAGGCGGTGGTGCATTGGAGGCCATGCAAGGCAGGAGTGAGTAGTGGTTGGAGCGGCTGCTTTGGGGTGGCAGCGGGAAAGAGTGGCTGTCGAGCAGAGCAGAGGTGTCTGTCCTGGGGTGGCAGTGCTGCTGGGTGCTTGGTGGGGGTCACGGGGGGGGGGGCCCGGGGGGGGGTTTGTGCAGGGGATGGGGTGGGGGGGTCAAGAGTGCCAGCCTAGGCTGCCCCAGAGGTGTTGCTGGGTCTCTCTAGCACTCCCCTTCCTCTCCTAGCCCAGAATGGGCTGCAGAATGTCTCCCATTGCACAGGATTCTAGAGTTGGAAGGGAACCCAAAGGTCCTGTAGTCTAACCCCCTGCAATGTCGCTTTGTTGCTTGGGGAAATGTGGGGTGGGGGTCTTCAATTTCCTAGCACCCCCCCTTTCCCTTCTCATTCCAAGGAGAAATGACCGGCGCAGGCCATTGTCTCTTGGCTCCCCAAATCCCTTTTCTGTCTTCTTCCCACCCTTGAGGGTCTTTCGTAGCCCCATGGGAGACTGGGGGGCCGGATGGGAAAATTTGAGGGTCTCTGCTCTCCCTCTGTGTGTCTAAGGCAAGAGGGGGGCTGGCCGCGTGCCTGGGGGGAAGCTGGATGCGGGGGGAGGAACTTGGCATCCTGGCTAGCTCATCTTCCACTGTTTAAAGAGGCAACTTTCTAGTCCTCAAGAGAGTCAGGAGCGGCTTGAAAGTGTAGAGTAAGTCTCAGATCTTCTTGGGGACGGAGCAGCTTCTCGGTTGACCAGGTTGGGGGGGGTCAGAGCCCTCCCTCTAATTAGCAGGATATAATTATGCAAATCATATGTAAGTTTTCATACTTTTACGTAGCTTGCAGCATTTGGTTTTGCTTGGCACATTTTTTTTTTTAATGTGTGGTTGGTTATCTACTTATTGATTTCATTTCCTTGCCTAATATTTCCCCCTCCTTTACCCGTCTGCTTTCTGAGGCAGCCGTTTAGCAGATCCCTGCGCTCAGCCAGGCATTGAAGTGTCTCACAATTCCCCCCCCCCAAAAAAAACCTACGCTCAATCTTCTATGGGAATCTTGGGCCTGAGAGATCTGAGCGATTTTGGTCAGGCCGTCATGGCCTCCAGTGGCATTGAGTTCCACCGTTTCGCCATGTGCTTCGGCAAGTGCACCTGGACCCCCCTTCCCTCTTGGTCCCCATCACCCCCCCCATCTTCTGCCTCTCCACAGCCTTCCACATGTTCGGGTCCAGCTGCCTGTAGGTCTGCCATGAACAGAGCCCCCCTGGTTTTCCTTCCCCCGTCCCATGACTTTGCCCGCTCCTGGGCGCATCTGGCTGGGTGTGCGCACATGCCGCCCATCAAACGGTCTGGCGTTCAGGAAGGGCGCACGTCCATCGTGGGCACGGGTTCATAAGATGTGAGGCTGCGCACTTGCAAAAATGCATCGCTGCAGATGTTCTGCAGATGCTTTGAACTGTGCAGAGACCGGGAAGGGCCCAGGCAGTGTTTGCGGGGGGGGGGGCACAGGGTTCAGGCGATGATGGGCTGCACTGGGACTCCCACACCCTATTTTCCTTCCACGTTTAGGATCATTGCGGCCACTTCTGTTTGTGTAACTTCCTGGCATTCCTAGAATGATAGAACTGGCAGGGACCCACAGCTCTTCGTTCAAATAATAATAATAATTAGGGAGTTAGAGAGGTGGCTTTTATTGCTAAGTCTTTGCAGCATCTCTGTGACCTAGTGGCACCCTCCTTCCCAGCATGCTTTGCTGTGCCCTGGTACCCTGGTCTGGCTGCAAAGCATTATGGGTTGGCATCCTCGAGGCTGGCGCAGCGTAGGACGTCCTGAGCAAGGAGGGGACTGGGGCAGAAGGTGCTCCAATACTGAATATTTGTATACCAATCCCCTTCCCCCGCATTTACTATGGTTCATGCCAATAAAAAGACACAGCCACGGAAAGAAGTTAGAAACAGACGTCAAGTAGCCGTTTGGGCAAGGATGGCACTCTTAATTCCCTGCCTAAGTCAAGAGGGAAAAGTTTCCAGTAGGTGTGTAAAAGCCGGCGCAGAAGGCATTTGCTGCGTCTCCAGTGGCAGGGAGTTTTGCAGGACTAAAGGCTTGGCTTCTCGGGGAACAACCACCCACGGCGCTCCTGCAGATGATCTCAGGCTGGCCTGGGGCAAAAGGGCGAGGACCTCAGTCGCTCAGGCTTTGCTCCTGCCCAAGGTGGACTGGCACCTGCCGAGCTGCGCCCCCTATCCTCCTCCCGCCCCCCGTGTGCCCCCCTCCTGTGCCTGCCTGTGGGGCAGCGGCAGTCGCGTCCTCTTGCTGTGGCTCTTGTGTGTGCTAACTCCCTCCTCTCCTTTACCTTTCTCCCACAGACTGATAACCCAGCGGCAGCTCAGCTCGACAAGGTTCGTGGCCCACCTTTGGGGTTTTGCGGGGAGGGGGGCGGCTTGTCTCATGTGGACCCCGTGCCGGGGCTTGTGGGTTGCCGGGGGGGCTGTGGGTGTGCCCACGCCCTCCTCCTGCCTCTGCCCGCTGCCAGGGAGCGCCCCTTCCTCCTCACGCACAGGCGCCCACTGTGCTCCTCCTGCAGGGCATGGGGGCAAGGGTGGGGGCACCCTTTCGCTGCTGGCCCCTAACCCCCCCCCCACAATCTCCTCTCTCTCCTCCTCGCACGCCCAGAACCTCTTTTGCCCCAGAGCTACGCCACCATTGCCCACGGGCACCAGGCTGGCACCTTGGACCTGCTTGCAGGCCCCCACCCCACCCGCCAGGCAAGCCACCCTCTGGGGGTTGGGGTGCTTTGGAAAATTTATTATTATTATTTGTTGAATCTGTAAGTCGCTTTATCGGGCCCAGGGCAAGCCAGGGGGGCGTAAGACCCAGCGGTCGCCTTTAAATTGCGGGGGAACCTGTCCCTGCCCTGGGGAGCAGGAAATGGGGGTCTGAAAGGAGTGGAAATCCTGCGTCAAGATAACCCAACTCATTTTTCCAGCCGGGAGCCGAGAGGGCACTGAGGGGAGGCCTAGTGGGCAGAGCATCCGCCTGGCACCCAGATTCAGTCCCCAGTGGCAGCATCTGCAGATGGAGTGTTTTCTGGCCTGGAACCCTCTGCCCAGTCAGTTGGGACAGTGCCAAATCCTAAAACCCTGGAATTGTGGGACCCCGAGGGTCATCTAGTCCAACCCCCCGTAACGTGGGAATCTCAATTCCCTCCTGTTAGCTGCCTGCCAGAGTTGGCAGGCTGGAACAGGTGATCACAGAACTGCAGAGCTGGAGGGGAACCCAAAGGCCACGCAGCCCAACCTCCTGCAATGTGGGAATCGCAGCCAAAATCAGCTGAATCAACGGTCGCTCCTTTTGCCCCTTCCCACCCCAAGGAATCAGTGGGGCTGTGTGGGGCTCAGGATCCTGCTGCTGACCTCACCCCACCCTGTTTCCCAATGCAAGGCTTCCTTCCTGCCCGATCCTCCGCCTGGATTCTTCCTGGAGTTTCTCCCCCTTCCAAATATGTTGGGTGGATGAGCTGAAAGTGAGAGAGAAAAGGGACTTTTAAGATTTTAAGATTTTTGACACTGGTGTTTCCTGCCCCTTCTGTCATCCCCTGGATTTTCAAGTTGGGCTGGTTGGTGACTCGCACCCGGCACCCTTCCTGGCCCAGGGGGGCAGGTGGTGCAAGCAGAAGAGGTCTGCTGTGGCTGACCAGGACCTTTGCTCCTGTTCATAGAATCCTAGTAGAGTTGGAAGGGACACCCAGGGTCATCTAGACCAACCCCCTGCTGGCAGGAAGCACAGCTACCTGTGACGCCGCTGGGTGCAGGGAGAGGGGGAGGGAACCCTTGAGAGGAGCCCAGGGGGCTCTTTTTTCAAAGGCTGATGCTGCAGGGATAGGGGGAGGCCCAGGGAGGGGCAGAGGTCAGTCAGGGCAAGGCGAGGGGAGGGTGGGGGTTAGGGTGCTGCGCAGCTCTGCAGGGGGAGGCCCTTTGGGATAGTCCCGGGGGGGGCACTTGTTGAGGGCAGGCCAGGGCTGGAGAAACATCTAGCAAAATACCCACTTGCTTCGTAGGGCATCAAGGGGGCAGCCCAGAGATTTGCCGAGGTTCCACAAAAAAAAAGGCTCCCAGAATGAATGGGGGGAAATCACATACATATATATACAATAATAATAAAATAACAAAATCTCTAATAATAGAGATGAAGGAGATGTGGTTTACAGTGGTACCTCGCAAGACGAATGCCTCGCAAGACGAAAAACTCGCAAGACGAAAGAGTTTTCCGTTTTTTGAGTCGTTCCGCAAGACGAATTAACCTATGGGCTTGCTTCGCAAGACGAGTTTGTTTCCTTTTTGTTTTCTTCAGTAGCGCTTCTCCCCGCTGCCTGCGCCGCAAGCTCCGGGGACAGCTGGGAGGCGCAGCGCGTCTTCCTGCTGTCCCCGGACCTAGTCTGAAGGCGGGCGGCAGGGAGAAGAGCGCTTCTCCCCGCTGCCGGCCCCGCAAGCTCCCGCTAAGCCGCTAAGTACCGTTAATAGCCGTGCTTCGCAAGACGAAAAATCCGCAAGACGAAGAAACTCGCAGAACGAATTAATTTCGTCTTGCGAGGCACCACTGTATTCTTGTTTACATTTTGAATTAGATCTATAGAATCAGCCCCAAGTGTCTGGTCCAGCCCCCACAAGGCAGGGATCTCGGCCACATCATCCTTCCAGGGGGCTCTCAAATATTTTGAGTGCTCCAGTCTTAATCCAGTCCTGGGGCAGGCTAGTTTTGGATGGGCAAAGGGCAGGGGGAGCAGAGTTTGAGGCAGGAGATGGTGCCCCCCCCGGACTCTGCTGTTAAAACAAATTCTGGAGGCCTGAGTGAAGCGAGGGGGTGGAAATGGGGCCAAGAAGGGCTGGGGCGGCTGGTATCTCACGGGGCAAGGGCATGGACACCCTCTCCCCGAAAAAGGGGTCTCTTGCAGCACAGGGGCAGAAGGTGGTGCCCTGCAGTGGTCTTGCAGTGCCAGGTGTTTCATCAGGGAGGGGCCCAGCTTGCGAGAGGATCTCGTAGGTTGGGGGTGGTTGTGCCACCGCTGGGGGGCTCTCCTGCCCCAACAGAAAATCGCTGCCATCTTCTCCTGGGGTTTTACCTCCCCGGAGGCCCTTGAATGAAGACTGGGTGGCTGTCTGGCAGGGATTCTTTAGCTGGCAGCGGGTTGGGCTGGATGACCTTGGGGGGTCCCTTCCAACTCTACAGTTCTAGGCTTCCAGGTGGGCCAAGCTGAGATCTCCTGCCCGCTCCAGATGGGCGTCTGCTGCGGCTGTTGGGAACAGGGGGTGCCTTGAGCATTGGCCATGGGGGCTCCTGGGTGCTGGGAGTTCAGGTGGCTCCTCCAAGCCTGAGCTAAGCCTTGCTGGCACTGGCTGGCAGCCGCTCTCCAGGAAAATCAGGCCGCGTCCCTCCCAGCCCTGCCTGCGCTCTGCACCTGCGACCCTCTGCATGAAAGCCCCTGCTCTGCGGCCCTTCCTGCCCCCCCTTCCTGAAGTGCTGTGCAAAATGGGGGAGCCTCAGCTGCAAGCACCCCCCCCCCGTTCTGCTATCGCCGCCTCTGCAAAGGATCCGAGGGGTCAGCTTGCGCCCGCACACTGCAGCAAAATGGCGGAAGCGGAGACCCCCTCCCCATGGCAGGCCTGTGGCAGAGCACCCACAGTGCCCCCGCTGCCACCCACCCGCGCCCCCCCGGGCATGCACTCGCACACAGCAGCCGCCCTGCCCTCCTCCTCCCTCTCCGAATCTCCTCCGTGTCCCTGCTCTTCGCGCTGCCTCACCGCTGGGTCTCCCTAGCAACAGGTCCCCTCCTGCTCGGCCCTGGTCTATTTATAGCCTGGCAGCCCTGGCTGCTGGCATGGCGGCAGGAAGAAGGAACCAGAGCGGCGGCAGGCACCTCCCGCATCCAGATAACACGGGGCCTGCGTGGCTCAGGCGCATCCTCTCACGAGGCAGCAGTGCCCAAGGGGCAGAGCAGGGGACCCCGCAGTTGGGGAAGGGTCCCAGGGCTTCCTTAGCCTCACCCAGCACCAGAGGCAGGGCTCATGGGGTGAGGGAGGGCAGGGAGCAGCCAGTGGGGGCAGAAAGGAGGAGCGTGCAGGGGGGCGACGGGCACTCCCCTGCATGGTTGCTCCTCTGCTGGTGAAAAAGCCAGGAGAATCACAGAATGGCAGAGTTGGAAGGGACACCCAGAGTCATCTAGTCTGACCCCCTGCCACACAGGAATTGCAGCCGAAGAGGGTTTGCTCCTTGGCCAGGGCTGGTTCTTCATCCACCTTGTCCAGGTCTCTCTCCTGCCTGGCAAGTGGTCCCTTTCCCCATCCCTTTAGAGTCTCCTGGGGCCTGCAGGTGCTCTAACCACTGGGGTGCATGGCCCTTCTGATCTCCCCCACCATTGTGTGTGGGCTTTCCTTCAGGGGGCTTCGGAGGGCACACATGGAAAAGGCTGCCCAGTTTGTGCCCCCGGCATTTAAATGAGGCTCTGTTCAACTGAGAGCGGCACAGATTGGACAGCGGCAGGGACAGCAAGGAATTAATGTAGAGGTCAGGGAGGTCTGTACTGGTGACTGGGGGGGGGGGTCCACTCTGCTTTGGTCTGCAGGCCACAGGTGCTTTGCTACCTCCCCACGTGAAACTTCCTGGCATGTAGAGAGCTGGCATGTGTGGCGAAAGCGGCCTTCCCCTGACTTGCTAGATTTCAGTGTGCGGGGAGATATGAGATGGAGGAGCATTTGAACCCAGAGCAGCTCCTTCTGAAGTGGCCAAGGAAAGGAGAAGTCATGGCATGTGCCATCTGTCGCTGGACGTTGGTAAAATGACCGAGGGCACGGATGGAGCAGGAATTCCTTGCAAGTCGGAAGTGGGAGGCAGGTCAGCATTCTGGGCTGGTCTGAGGAACGGCCAGGGGCGTCTCTGGAGGGTCAGGGGATTTGGGGGTCTTGCCCTGCAGCAAGTCTCCTGCCACATGATATTGGGGGGGGGGGGCACAAAATGCGCTGGAATGGGAAAGGCAGAAGTACCCCTTCCTTCAAAAGACACAAAACTTTGCATTCCTGAGTGTGCTAAAACTATCCACTATTCAAAGGGCTGAGGGAGGCAGCTGCATTTTTAAATCAG
>JAXCMG010000060.1:4487361-4564825 GCA_034642415.1 Podarcis siculus
TATTATTATTATTATTATTATTATTATTATTATTATTATTATTATTATTGAAAAAAGCTTCCCTAAAGAGAGATGCCTAAACAGGTTCTCCTGCGCCAGCTCCTTGGGGCCAACGGAGGTCCCCCCCCCAAAGACTCCCTTCTCTTTACTCTGCCCAGGGGGAGGCAGGACAGGTGCTTGGAGGGGTGGAAGGCAGAATGCAGTATCAGGTGGGCAACTCACCTTTCCCAACTTGGGGACGGTCTTTCCTCTCTCATGGTGACTTGGCAGAGATGCTGGCCTGCGATGCTAGTCAGCTTCAGGGTGTGAGAAGCAGCCCCTGCGCCGCCCCCTTTGGCGATTTCATCTTCTGTCTCCTTCCTGCAGTGTTTTGGGCTCTTGTGGGAAAAGGCGAAATCTGTGCTTACGTCCATCTCAATTCTGTAGTCCGAAGCAGGTCGGTGGGACTGGGATGAGCGGTTCTCGTTGCCTTCGGTGGGGGCTTCCTGGGGGGCTTGCTTTGTGCTGTCCTTGAGGGGCTTAGCAGCCGCTGCCAACAAACAGTTGCCGCCATCTGAGCCCCCAAATCTCAGACACGCATCATCAGCCTGTGTCTCGAACTCAGGGCCCTCCCCTTTGCTCCTCCAGAGCCCTGGTCCTTCCAGGGAGGCAGTGGTAGGTCCTGATTCCTTCTGGGGGCTGCAAAGAGAGATCCGCCCCCACTTCCTTTACCCCCATCGGTCTGTTGCTTCGTAGTTGGAGAGAGCCGTTGCTTGAGGCCTTGAATGTGGGGGACACTTGCTAAAAATATTTTGGCAGAAATACTCAAACGCTCCTTTTCGCTCTTAAAAATTGGTCTTCCCCAGTTGTGGTTTGAGGCCAGAATATGGAGATATACTTGCGCCTGCCTGGGAGTCAGGGGTTTGGATCCTGCCCCCCACACGGTGGATTCCCTGCGGGATCTTGGGCAAGTCAGCTCTCTGTTTCGCCTTACCTGTCCAGTGGATTCCTGAGTGGCCCGCCCTGCAGGGGGGTTGTGATGGGAAACAGAAATATGAGAAATGACTTTGTGGGTTAGAAATGCTGCCCAGGTCGGAAACCTCCAGGGCGGATTTCCATCCTGCCCTAACCAAAACCTTTTGGCAGTTTCCGTTACGCTGAGACTGTTTGGCACTGAGCTCTCTGGCCGCCTGCGGACTGGGATTGGCGAGCTCAGTGTGGGTGGCAGAGCCTGTGGGGAAGGAGGAGACCCCCTTGCGCATGGGGGGGGGCTGCTTCTGGTGGTCTCAACCAGGCCCTGCATTTACGGAGCGTGGCCCCCCAGCTGAAAGACCCCTCCCCACCCCACAAGGTCATGCTGAATTTTGCAACTCTCAGATTCTCAAAACGAGGGGTGCTAAAAAGTTGAAGCGTGGGAATTCAAAAAATATTTGGGTCCAATTAATATAATTTAGTATTGCTTGGTAAGTAAAATATGTATAAAGTTGCTTAGAGATTATTGCCAAGAGCTTGCAGTTAAATGATTTGGTTTTCCGAAAGCAGTTCATGTGCTTCTTCATCAAACTTAGACTTAACCAAGCTAAATGCGGTCCAGTTGCAAAAATAATTGCGCCCGAAAATGTATTTTTCTCACTGGAGCAAAAACTAAGTATTGCCCCCTGAAATGGCATGCCCTGCCTGCCAGTTTATTCCAGCGGAGCTTCCTTCCTGGCGAAATGTCTCTGTCCTCGGAAGGAGCACCCCCTGAGCTGGCTGGGGTTTGCCCGGCAGTGAGTGCACCAGGGTGGGCACCACGGAAGTGGGGGGGGGGGGGAGAGAAGCCCCTTCCCTCGTCTGCCGCCACAACCTTGTCTGCCGTCTCCCGCAGGCTGAGAAGAAGGCCAAGGTCATTGCCGGGATGAATGCGGTGGAGGAGATGCCCCCCAGCGAGCCCCAGAAGGAGGAGGAGGCCAGCCCCCCGGCCTCTCAGCAGCCCACGGACCCCGCCTCGCCCACGGTGGCCACCACCCCGGAGCCCGTGGGGCCCGAGGCCGTGGACAAAGGCATGTCCAAGTCAGCCGACGACGAGCCGGAATACGAGGTGAGCAGTGCCCTTCTGTGAGTTCCACCCCCCAGAGCTCCCGGCCCCCTGGGGGGGGTCTCTCCCCACACTGAATGCTGACCCCCAGATGGGGCTGGCCTGAGCCACGCAGGGCAGAGGCTGTGGGCAAGGGCACCTCCGCAAGGGGAGAAGGTGGTGTGGCCGGCCGCCACTGCTGCCCCCCATGCAGCCGTGCGCTGAAGACTGCCGTCTATGGGGTGCCCCCCACCTTGCATTGGGTAGATGAGTTGGCAGGGAGGAACGATCAGGCTGAGAGACAGGGAGCGTCCAGGAGAGGGCTTGCTCTCAGCTGGAGGGGAAGGAGGCTCAAATCCCCAGGGAAGGTGAGGCCAAGATCCTGGGAGCAGCGTAGGATCGGAATGTTGGAGTTGGGGGGACCCCACGGGGACATCTAGTCCAGCCCCCGGAAATGCAAGATGGGAGGCACGGAGTGGGGGAAGAACGCATGCCAGCTGATGGGAGATGGAAGCTTGAGAAGGCTTTCTGGCACCGGGGGGGGGGGTCCTCTCTCTGCAGCACGTCCAGGCCCACCTCTCCTTCGCCCCCTCGTTGCCTGAGTTCCCCCCTGTCACAGGCTGCCCCACTCGGAGACCCCCAGGCAGCCTCCAATGGGGGGGTTGAGGGATCGACGGAATTTCTGCCCCACTTTCCCTTCCAACAAATCCCAGAGCGGCTTGTGGACGATAGATGACAAAAGCAGAACAAGTACAGAAAAAGTCCTGGAAAGGATTTGCAAGCCATCAAGACAACATCCGTACAGCACTATTTGCCACTTAAAAATAAGCTAAATGTGGCAGGTTCAGCACGAGTCACGTTAGGTGATGAACAAATCACCAACAAGGCATTTAGAACCTATAAAATAATATATCAAGTCCATACACACACTCTTCCTCCCCACCTAATGACTCACAATCTTTGCTTTTTTAAAAAAATAGTTTTTATTTGATTGTACAGATTTGTTGACCCTCTAAATCACAAATAGTAAAAATTACACAAGATTCTCCCGAATTTCTAGACTCCCCTCCATCGGTTCTTAACCTTTTCAGCTGCATATTATAAGTCACTCTTAATTTTCCGGTTCTCCATTGCATCCAAAGCCTGTGTAACGTTACAAGAGTTATTTAAGACCAGCTGAAGAGTCCAGATGTTTACAGTGGTCTTTCAAGTATAGTCTAAATTCCCCCCATTCTTTGCTGAAGTTTTGATCTTCCTGGTTTCTGATGTCCGCGATCCTTTTTGCCATCTCTGCATAGCCCAGCAACTTGGTCTGCCATTCCGCTCTGGTCGGCAGGAAACTCTTGTCTCTCCAACTCTGGGCAAGCCGCATTCTGGCAGCTGTCAATCTTTGCTTTCTTCCGTCCATTTAATACACACACCTCTACAACAGAGCTGAACTTCCTTAGCCTGATGGTCTTTTCTTCTTTCTCCTCCCCACGGCAGGACGGCCGGGGCTTTGGGATCGGGGAGCTGGTCTGGGGGAAGCTGCGGGGCTTCTCCTGGTGGCCGGGACGCATCGTCTCCTGGTGGATGACGGGCAGGAGCCGAGCCGCCGAGGGAACGCGCTGGGTGATGTGGTTTGGCGACGGGAAGTTCTCTGTGGTGAGTGGCCCAGGGGGGTGCTGAGGGGGGAGCCAGGCGGGCAGCCGAGGGCCGAGGAAGCGACTGCTTGCTGGGGCCTGAGCCCTGGGAGGCCGGCAGGGTCCCCTGCATGAAAGAAGAGGTTGCAGGATCAGGCCAGGGGCCCAAACCCAAGAGCCCCAGCCTCCCCTCCTGCAATTTCCAGCACCTAGAATTCAGAAGCATGGCTGCCTTCATCCAACTTAACAGCCATTGAGAGACCTCTCCTCCTCCATGAACTGGTCCAGTCCTCTTTGGAAGCCATCTGAGTTGGGGGCCATCTCTGCCCCCTGTTAACAGAGAAATCTGAGGGCTCCCTTGGACAAAAAACAAGGACCCCAGCCAGGAATACCAGAGCACAACAGCAGCCAGGAGGCTTGGTCTTGATTGAAGACTGTCTCCACAGGACTCCCACCTGCCACCAGGTGGAACAAGATGGAAGCCCCAAACAAAAGAGCCCCCAAACTTTTATTAGCTGCTAATCCCCATGTTCCCCCCCAGACTACATCACGGTTATATCATGAAAGGGGAGGTCTGGTGGCAGGAATCTGAGCATCCTGGACCCTGCCCCATGGTTCCCCTTGCCCTCCACCAAACACCCATCAAGTGTAACAAAAGAGATATTTACATTTCCCTGTTTCCCAGCCAAGTTCATCCCACCCTTATTTCTGGAATGGCTACCTGTCTGGCACTCAGGTATCAGGATGCCAGGGATTATCCCTCAGGCAGAGGGGCTGCTGAGTAGCTGAGCGCACATGTTTATATGAATTTCTGAAGTTTTCCTAGTGAGCCAGTGCATAGATACATTTATCAGTGAATTGTTGCATTTGGTATTGTGCAGCAAAGACCCTTTGAAGAGATAGGAAGAAACTGCGATGAACTGTTTTGTGGGGACAAATCACAAAAGTGTTTGTGCTGATTTTGGTAGTGCATGATATCTGCTGAAGGGGCAACCCCCTCAACCTATACGTAAATTCCTGCAACACTCCTGTGGCAGGGAGTTCCGCAGTTCCACTTTGCTTTCTGACCCTAAGAAAGTCCACCCCGCCCTCATTCTGACATTTATTTTCCAAAAGGGGGCGAAGGCGACCTCCCCAGCCGCCTGGACCGCCCCTGGGATTTGTGGAGAGGGTTCAGCATCTTCACCTGTGCCCCCCCTCCCGGTCTTCTCTTTCCGGCAGGTCTGCGTGGAGAAGCTGCTCCCGCTCAGCTCCTTCTCCAACGCCTTCCACCAGGCCACGTACAGCAAGCAGCCCATGTACCGCAAAGCCATCTACGAGGTGCTGCAGGTAAGGCCTGACTCTGCCCCCCCCCGCCCCCCGTTCGCGTCTCCCACCTGGCCAGCATTCCTGGTCCCTGTTTGCAGGCAGGTAGGAAGCCTCTAAGGGACGCAGGTGGCGCTGTGGTCTAAACCGTTGAGCCTCTTGGGCTTGCCAATCAGAAGGTCAGCAGTTTGAATCCCTGCGACGGGGTGAGCTCCCGTTGCTTGGTCCCAGCTCCTGCCAACATAGCAGTTTGAAAGCAAGTGCAAGTAGATCAATAGGTACCACTCCGGCGGGAAGGTAATAATAATAAATTTTTATTTATACCCCACCCTTCCCAGTTCAGAAAACGGGGCTCAGGACGGCTAACAACAAATTTAAAAAAAATTAATTGATGCAACAAAAAACAGCATAAAATACAGTATAAAATGTGAATAACAATTCAGAATTCAAAAATCAATTTAGGGGGAAATCCATCCAATAAACATTAGATGATCACCAGGGCTAGCTGGCTGAATTAGTCCTATTTGGGCCAGCGAGGAGACCAGGGTAGCATGAGCTGTGGGGTCTCAGAGCGGGTAATCTTCATAAAAGAGAACGGAAATAAAAGATCAGACTGAATTCAAATTAAAGGCCAGGCGGAATAGCTCTGTCTTACAGGCCCAGCGAAAGGAGGTTAAATCCTGCAGGGCTCTGGTCTCCTGGGACAGAGCATTCCACCAGGTTGGAGCCATCACTGAGAAGGCCCTGGTCCTGGCGGAGGATAATCTGGCTTCCTTAGGGCCTGGGACCTCTAAACTATGGTTATTCATGGACCTTAAGGTCCTCTGCGGGGCAGACCAGGAGAGGCGGTCCCGTAAATACGAGGGCCCTAAGTTTCCGTGTGCTGCTCTGGTTTTGCCAGAAGCGGCTTAGTCCTGCTGGCCACATGACCCAGAAAAACTGTCTGCGGACAAATGCCGGCTCCCTCGGCCTGTAAAGCGAGATGAGCGCTGCAACCCCACAGTCGTCTGCGACTGGACCTAACTGTTGGAGGTCCTTTACCTTTGAGGAAGCCTTTAAAAGGAAAACTCTCCCCCGTCCTCACTGCCCCACAGACCAGCTCAGGGGGTGGGAAGGGACCTGGCCACCTGCTCCACAGCCTTCCTCACCTGCCCCAGATCCATCCGTGCCAGAAGCACAGAGGAAGAAAAGGGGTTTCCTTGGAAAAGCAACATATTGAGGTCGGAGGAGTCTCCTAGTCCAACCCCCTTGAGGCAAGCCAAACAGAGGCTGAACCAATGTGTGGGGAGCCCCCCACCGGCAGGGTCCACAGCCAGCCTTGCCGGGGGGCAGATTCACATGCACCTACAAGTAGGTGGGAAGAAGCCCAGGCTCCCCTGCAGAGTTAGGGGGGCGCAACAGAGGGTCCAGCGGGGGTATCTTTGCCAGCCAGACCCTCACCCTGAAGCAGCTGCCATAGGAGCCTAGGGAGAAGCCTTTGCTGAACATTGAGCCCACCGAGCTCAGTATTGTCCGCTCAGACTGGCAACAACCGCTCTCCAGGGTTTCAGGCAGGGAGATGCTGCTGCCGGGGATTGCACCGGGGGCCCTTCTGCGTGCACATAGGTGCTCTACCCACTGAGCGAGCTGACCCTTCTGCCCCCGCAGGTGGCCAGTAGCCGGTCAGGCAAGATCTTCCCCTCCTGCCCCGAGAACGACGAAACCGACACGTCCAAAGTGGTGGAGATCCAGAACAAGCAGATGATTGAGTGGGCCGTGGGGGGCTTCCAGCCCTCTGGCCCAAAGGGCCTGGAGCCGCCAGAAGGTAAGGAAGTGGGGCAGGAGCTGGGGGGGGCGCTCTATGGCAGGTGGGCAGGCAGACCCTGGGGGTTCCTGTCCTCGAAGCCCGCTGAGAGCGAGGAGAGGAGCATCCTCACCCAAGGGACCACGGAGCTAGATTCGCACTCTGGGCTTGCCCCCCTCACCCCCCGTTCTTCCCTTGCAGAGGAGCGCAACCCCTACAAAGAAGTTTACACAGAGATGTGGGTGGAGCCGGAAACCGCTGCCTACGCCCCTCCTCCCCCCGCCAAAAAACCAAGGAAAAGCACAGCGGAGAAGCCCAAGGTCAAGGAGATCATTGACGAGCGCACCAGAGGTCAGCCGGGGGCCGGGGGGGCTGCTTTGTCTGGGAGGCTCCCCGCTTTCTCTGATGTCGGACCATCAGAAGGATCTGCCGGATCAGGCCCAAGGGGATCACCTGGTCCTCTCCCCCCTCTTTCCCGTTTGGGGATTGAACCTGCAAGCTTGGACTTGCCAGCGCCACGCTCTCGCCAGTGCAGCGCAAGCAGAATCCGAACACAAGAGCGGCGCTCTCCTCCTCCGTTAGTTTGCCTTTCAAAGCCGCCTTTCTTGGCTGCCTCCTGTGGCAGGGAGTTCCAAAGGGAGTTTTCTGGCCCAGCTGCTTCTGGGGGCAGGGGCAGGGGGGAAGCGCTGTAGGGCAGCAGCTGGCCTGCTGTGCCTTTCCCCCCGGACCTGTGTTCCTGGTCCTCTGTACCCCACTCCATCTGGGGGTGTCCCTTTCTCCTCTGCTTGCTGGAGTAGCTGCCCCAGTTTGCTCCTGTGCAGAGAAAGACCTGCACAGGACTAGGGTGTTGAGGTGTTCTAAGAGGCTGCGTGGAGCAGTGGTTAGAGCAGAGCTTTCCCCATAAGTGTGTCCTCTCTCCCCCCTTCTGGGATGCAGGGTGTGGGGGGCCCCTTCTCGTCTCTGTTTTGTCACCTGCACCCTGGCGCAGCCCCTGGGCAACCTTCCTGCCCCTTAGCCTCCTCTTCCAGTCCTCCTGGCATCGCTGGCACAGAGTCCTTGTCCCAAAGAGGCCAGCCCTGGACTGGGGGGGGGGGGGGGTCTGAGGGACCCTTCCAGCTGTTCCTCTGGGCAGCCCGGGACCCTGAAAGAGGTTGTTAGGGGGCAGGGAGGACTCTGCAGGAAAGGGGCAAAGCCTTTGCCCAGAGCTCAGAGCAGACGGACGTCCACAAAGCAAAACAGGAAAAGCGGGCAAACAGTTTCAGTCAAGCCCTACCTAATCTGGGCAGATTTCGTCAAGGCCCCCTCTCTGTTTTCATCATGGGAAAAGTGGCAAAATCAGCATAAAGACCATCAGATGTGCTGTTGAGCAGCTAAGGCCACCCCTTGGCATCCCATCATGCAGCCTTTGCCAACTTGGCGACCCCTCCAGAGAATAAAAAATTGGGGAGTTGGAAGGGACCCCTGGGGGTCATCCAGCCCAACCCCCTGCAAGGCAGGAATCTCAGCTAAATTATCCAGGACAGACAACCATTCAACCTTTGCTTAAAAACCTCCAAGGAGAGTCCATCACCTCCCAAGGGAGACCGTTCCCTCTCAAGCAGCTCTGACTATCTGTTTAGTTGGAATCTCCTTCCTTGTCACTTGAAGCCATGGGTTCGAGTCCTGCCCTCCAGAGCAGGAGAAAACCAGCTTTCTCCCTCTCCCATTTGGGACATTTGAAGATGGCTCTCCCATCTCCTCTCAGTCTCCTCTTTTCCAGGCTAAACACACCCAGCTCCTTCAACCACTCCTCATCAGGCTTGGCTTCTAGACCCTTGATCATTTTAGTCACCCTCCTCTGCACACCTTTCATCCTCTCAATATCCCATCTTCCTAAAGTCTTTTTAATTCTTTCCCTGTATGTCTTTCTGGTTTGATATTGATGCAAACCGCCGTGATAGATTTCTACGATACAGTGGTGTAATAAATCTTTTGAAAAGCAAGATAAATATAACATTTTAATGTGCTGTTTTGCGCTTTCCTGTTGTTGCAAACCGCTGTGATATATTTCCGGGAAGCAGTGGTATATAAGTATTTTTATAAATAGCAGAACAGAGCCCACCCTCCTGTTCTGCCAAAATCTGCCCTCCGCTCACCAAACTGCCCCCCCCCCTTTTCCCTCCGCAGAGCGTCTTGTTTACGACGTCCGGCAGAAGTCCAGGAACATTGAAGGTGAGCCTGAGCCCTTGCTGCCTTGGCTGCACAGAAGCGGGAGGGGTGCATGCATTTTTTTGGGGGGGTCGCTTTTCCACATCCGCTTTCAGCGCTTCCCTTCAAGAGATGCTGGCCCCGGAAGCCGCAGGGTCCTGGGGGGGTGAGGAGAGTCCGTGCATCCTCCCCCCGCCTCGTAGGTGGCAGTCACTCAGAGTGGAGGGTCTTTTGTGCCCCCCCCCTTGCAGCTGCCAGCTCCGTCCGGTCCAGCAGGAGGGGCCGTAATGTTCCGGGTCCAGTCCAGAGGTTGCTGGGTCTGCCTTTGGAAGAGGGGGAGCAGTGCAGATAGGTACAAAGGGAGGTGGGCGGTAGGACTTGCAAGGTGGGGGGAGGCCAGGGGGCAGCTCCCATCTCCCTCCCCTCGCCCCCCCTAACCCTTCTCCCCTTGTGTGCCCCCCCCCAGATATCTGCATCTCCTGCGGGAGCCTCAATGTCACCCTGGAGCACCCTCTCTTCAACGGAGGCATGTGCCAAAACTGCAAGGTAGGCGTCCAGGTGCCAGAATGCAAATAGGTAAAGGTAAAGGGACCCCTGGCCATTAGGTCCAGTCGTGGCCTACTCTGGGGTTGCGGCGCTCATCTCACTTTATTGGCCGAGGGAGCCGGCGTACAGCTTCCGGGTCATGTGGCCAGCAGGACTAAGCCGCTTCTGGCGAACCAGAGCTGCGCACGGAAACGCCGTTTACCTTCCCGCCGGAGCGGTACCTATTTATCTACTTGCACTTTGACGTGCTTTCGAACTGCTAGGTTGGCAGGAGCAGGGACTGAGCAACGGGAGCTCACCCCGTCATTGCGGGGATTCAAACCGCCGACCTTCTGATCAGCAAGTCCTAGGCTCTGTGGTTTAACCCACAGCGCCACCCGCATCCCAGAATGCAAATACAAGCCCTGCAAATAATGGAAATCTTGTCATCGAGGCAGCACGTGGGTCGCTTGGGGGTGGGGTGGCAGGGGCCCCTAGGGGAGAGGGAGACTTCTGCCGCAGTGAGACTCCTTACGGGGTCCTCACCGCAGGATCACATTCATCCAGTGCTTTACCAACTGCACTGGCTCCCGGTGGAGTCCAGGGTCAGGTTTAAGGTGCTGGTTTTGACCTGTAAAGCCCTATGCAGCCTAGGACCCACGTACCTACGGGACCGCCTCTCCCGGTATGCCCCGCAGAGGACCTTAAGGACTTTGGAGGTCCCAAGCCTCAAGGAGGTTAGATTGGTCTCCACTAGGGCCAGGGCCTTTTCAGTACTGGCCCCTACTTGGTGGAACACTCTGTTCCAAGAGACCAGGGCCCTTTCCCCAGGGCCTGCAAGACAGAGCTGTTCCGCCTGGCCTTTGGTTTGGACTCAGTCTGACCCTTATGTTCCCCTCCCCTTATGGTCTTGATTTATCAAGAGGCTGCATTTTAAATTGCATTTTAACCTGTATTTTAAATTGGGTCGTCCCCCCCTTCTCTTTCCCCCCTATTATGTTTTTACTGTGGTTTTATTGGTGTTAGCCACCCTGAGCACGGCTCTGGCTGGGGAGAGCAGGGTATAAATAAATTATTATTATTATTATTATTATTATTATTATTATTATTATTATTCTCTGCCTGTGCCCCACCTGTAAGGGGGCAGCCAGCGCCTTTCCTGTTAGTGTGCTGCAAAGGGCTTTGGCATGGAGCCGTAGAATTGTGGAGTTTGGTGGGACCGTGAGGGCCATCTATCCCAACCCCCTGTAAGGCAACAATTGCAGCTGACCATCAGCGCCAAGAAGGCCCCCACACTCCTCTCTTCTCTCTCCTCTTGTCCCCCCCCCCAACAGAACTGCTTTTTGGAATGCGCTTACCAGTATGACGACGACGGCTACCAGTCCTACTGCACCATCTGTTGTGGGGGCCGCGAAGTCCTCATGTGTGGCAACAACAACTGCTGCAGGTGAGCCAAAGGACGGGGGGAGGTCTAAGGGGGAGGGGTCCACATCTGTCTGCTCCCCTCCCTAAGGCCAGGGGACCCACTAGAAGACACCTCCCATTGCCTCAGCCAGGTGGGCAAGGTATTATTATCTCACCCTGCAATCCAGCTCCGAGGCAAGCTTCCCTCAACAGGGATGCCTTCAGATGTTTTAAAAGTAGGATAGTTGTTTATTTCCCTCACATCTGAAGGGAGGGCTTTCCACAGGGCGGGTGCCACCAGCGAGAAGGCCCTCTGCCTGGTTCCCTGTAGCTTTGCTTCTTGCAGTGAGGGAACTGACAGAAGGCCCTCGGAGCTGGACCTCAGTGTCCGGGCTGAGCGATGGGGGTGGAGACGCTCCTTCAGGTATACTGGACTGAGGCCGTTTAGGGCTTTCAAGGTCAGCACTAACACTTTGAATTGTGCTCAGAAACGTCCTGGGAGCCAATGTAGGTCTTTCTGACCGGTGTTATGTGGCCTCGGCGGCTGCTCCCAGTCACCAGTCTAGCTGCTGCATTCTGGATTAGTTGTAGTTTCCAGGTCACCTTCAAAGGTAGCCGCACGTAGAGCACATTGCAGTAGTCCAAGCGGGAGATAACCAGAGCATGCACCATTCTAGCGAGACAGTGTGCGGACAGGGAGGGTCTCATCCTGCGTACCAGATGGAGCTGATAAACAGCTGCCCTGGACACAGAATTGACCTGCACCTCCATGGACAGCTGTGAGTCCAGAATGACTCCCAGGCTGCGCACCTGGTCCTTCAGGGGCACAGTTGCCCCATTCAGGATCACGCAGAAGGAGGCTGGGAACCATACTGCAAGAAATGCTTGCTGGACCAGCCCCATGGCCCCAAAGGGAAACCCACAGGCAGGATCCGAGCCCAAGAGCAGCTCTTGCCTCCTGCGGTTTCCAGAAACTGGGATTCAGAAACATTATTCACTCTGACTATGGAGGCAGAGCAGAGCCACCCTGGCTAGGAGACATTGATAGCCCTCTCCTCCTCCTCCTCCATGAAATTGTCCCCTCCTCTTTGAAATCCATCCAAGCTGGGAGTCCATCGCTTCCTCATGTGGGAGGGAGTTCCACAGTTTAACTAGGCGCTGCGTGAAGAAGGGCTTTCTCTTATCTGCCCTGATTCTTCCAACATTCAGGCTAGGGATAAGGAAAGATTCGCCCAGCAGTTGGGTCTGGGTTGGGCTAGGCCTGGGAGGGACCCCTGCCAGTCAGTGCCAGGGTGATCCCACAGGCAGTGGAGCAAGCCGGGGAGGCAGGGGCGGGGGTCAGACTGTCAGAGTCCGGAATCCCTCCCTCCCTCGTCCTGCTGGGCCAGAGCGCTGACGGCTGGACTCTGCCCGCAGGTGCTTTTGCGTGGAGTGTGTGGACTTGCTGGTGGGCCCTGGCGCTGCCCAGGCGGCCATCAAGGAAGACCCCTGGAACTGCTACATGTGCGGCCACAAAGGCATCTACGGCCTGCTCCGGCGGCGGGAAGACTGGCCCTCACGCCTCCAGATGTTTTTCGCCAACAACCACGACCAAGAGTTTGTAAGTTCAGGGCAGCGCGGGGGGGGGGGGATAAGGCGGGTCTTGGGGTGCCCTTTTGCCAGGACGGTTCAGGAGGCGGCAGGAGACACCTCGGCCCTTGCGCCCTGCCGTGGCCTCTGGCGAGCCGCTTGTCTTGCCCGGCCAGTGGCAAGAGTGGATTTATTCCATTGTAATGCTCAAGGCAACTTAGTACATCAGTGGCCGGCAGGGAAGCCACACAAGGGGAGCTCCAGGCCTATAGATTGCACGGGCTTCTATTATTATTATTATTATTAAATTTAATTATTGATTGATTGATTGAATTTATACACCGCCCTATATATACCCAGAGGTCTCAGGGCAGTGAAATGCTTGTAGAGTGGCATTCCATCACCTTACATGTGCAGAAATCCAGTCGCATTCTCTGGGAACGGACATCCTGAATTTGGGCTGGGCGAGATCTGGTTTTCAGCATTGCAATATATCAGCAGCTAAACATGGCAATACAGCGGTACCTTGGTTCTCAAACTTAATCCATTCCGGAAGTCTGTTCCAAAACCAAAGCGTTCCAAAACCAAGGCATGCTTTCCCATGGGAATTTATGCTAAATGGATCAATCCGTTCCAGACTTTTAAAAACAACTCCTAAAACTGCAATTTAACTTTGTTTTTACTGTCTAACGAGACCTTTGATCCATAAAATGAAAGCAATAAACAATGTACTGCAGTCACACAATCAATCAGTAGCTGAACTGGGTTCCATACAGTCACAAAAACAAACCAAAAAGAGCCACAAAAACGCAAAATAAATAGTAAAAACAGACAGACCTCAGTGTAACACTCAAAACGGAGCACATTCGGCTTCTGAAAAAAGTTCGCAAACCGGAACACTTACTTCCAGGCTTGCAGTGTTTGGATTCCAAGTTGTTTGAGTACCAAGGCGTTTGAGAATCAAGGTACTGGATATATCCGAATGTCCAAAAGAAGCATGGAGCTATGTAGAGGCTTTGGTTGGCTTGCAAGATCTCAGTTGACCCCATGAGATCTCCCATGAGATCTCGCACAACCTTCCCTCCAGTGGGGGAATTCCAGGGGTCTTAACTTTGCACAAATTTGCCTTGTCACGCAAATCCCCGGGACACAACACACCGCCTGAGTTGCAGGCCGGCTGCCTTCCTCTCTCGCCCACCCCAACGCCGTCTCTCTTTGCATCTTGGCAGGACCCACCAAAGGTTTACCCGCCGGTCCCTGCGGAGAAGAGGAAGCCCATCCGGGTGCTCTCGCTCTTTGACGGCATTGCCACAGGTGAGCCCGCCCCTCTCCCGGAAGCGAGGGCTGTGTTGGGGTGCAGGCCCCCCCCCATGCTCACCTGTGACACTCCCCTCCACCCTCCCTCCAGGTCTCCTGGTGCTGAAGGACCTGGGCATCCAGGTGGACCGCTACATCGCCTCAGAGGTGTGCGAGGACTCCATCACGGTTGGGATGGTGCGGCACCAGGGCAAGATCATGTATGTTGGGGACGTCCGCAATGTCACGCAGAAACACGTACGTGGAGCTCTGGGGAGGGGGGGAGGGCGGCTTCCCCTCCCTCTGTGCCGCTGGCCCAGGACCCCAGCCCCAGGGGGCGCCCCTCCCGCCTCTGACGCTCCCGCCTCCTTCCGCACTGCAGATACAGGAGTGGGGGCCCTTCGACCTGGTGATTGGAGGCAGCCCCTGCAACGACCTCTCCATCGTCAACCCCGCCAGGAAAGGCCTTTACGGTAGGTGCCTCCCCCCCCCCCCCGGTCCCTGCCGGGGCTCACGCAGTCATAGAATCGTCAGGTTGGGTCATTGGGTCCAGGCTTTCTAAAACTTGGGTCTCCAGCTCGTTTTGGACTACAGTTCCCATCCTCCCATATCATTGAAAGACCTACACTGGCTCCCAGTACGTTTCCGAGCACAATTCAAAGTGTTGGTGCTGACCTTGAAAGCCCTAAACGGCCTCAGTCCAGTATATCTGAAGGAGCGTCTCCACCCAGGACACTGAGGTCCAGCTCCGAGGGCCTTCTGGCAGTTCCCTCATTGCGAGAAGCCAAGTTACAAGGAACCAGGCAGAGGGCCTTCTCGGTGGTGGCTCCCGCCCTGTGGAACGCCCTCCCACCAGATGTCAAGAAATAAAGAACTACCAGACTTTTAGAAGACGTCTGAAGGCAGCCTTGTTTAGGGAAGTTTTTAATGTTTGAAGTTTTACAGTGGTACCTCTGGTTGCAAACGGGATCCATTCCGGAGGCCCTTTCGCAACCTGAGAAGAACGCAACCTACGTCTGTGCATGTGCGGGTCGCGATTTGCCGCTTTTGTGCATGCGCGTGACGTCATTTTGCGCGTCTGTGCATGCGTGAGCTGCGAAGCCCGGAAGTAACCCTTTCCGTTACTTCCGGGTCGCCGCGGGACGCAACCTGAAAACGCGCAACCTGAAGCAAACGTAACATGAGGCTACCAGACTTTTGGAAGACATCTGAAGGCAGCCCTGTTTAATGCTTAACAGACCACTGTATTTTAATACTGTGTTGGAAGCCGCCCAGAGTGGCTGGGGAAGCCTAGCCAGATGGGCAGGGTATAAATAATAAATTATATTCTATTCTATTGGTCCCACTCGCTAGGGATGATGGGAGTTGTGGTCCAAAAGCAGCTGGAGACCCAAGTTGAGGAAGGCCTGATCTAGTCCAACGCCCTGCAAAGGAGGAATCTTGGCTAGAGCATCCATGACAGATGGCCCTCCAACCTCTGCTTAGAAACCTCCAAGGAAGGAGAATTCACAGCCTCCCAAGGGAGACCGATCCACTATTGAACAGCTCTTGCTGTCAGAAAGTTCTTCCTGATGTTTAGTTGAAATCTCCTTTCTTGTTACTTGAAGCCATGGGTTCGAGTCCTCCCATCCAGAGCAGGAGAAAACAAACTAGTTCACTTTTCCATTTGATGGCCCTTGACATATTTGACATATCTTCTCCAGGCTAAACATTCCCAACTGTTGTAGCTGTGACCCCAGGGTTAGGGTCTTCCTTTGTCTAGTGACGGTGGCGCTGTGGCCTAAACCACTGAGCCTCTTGGGCTTGCCGATCAGGTGGTCAGCGGTTCGAATCCCTGCAAGGGGTGAGCTCCCATTGCTCTGTCCCAGCTCCTGCCAACCTAGCAGTTCAAAAGCACGCCAGTGCAAGTAGATAAATAGGTACCACTGCGGCAGGAAGGTAAACGGCGTTTGCATCCACTCTGGCTTGCATCACAGTGTCCTGTTGCGCCAGAAACTGTTTAGTCCTGCTGGCCACATGACCCAGAATACTGTCTGTGGACAAACGCTGGCTCCCTTGGCCTGAAAGCGAGATGAGCACCGCAACCCCATAGTCGCCTTTGACTGGACCTAACCGCCCAGGGGTCCTTTACCTTCCCTTCCCTTGCCTAGGGGGCTGGAGAAGGGGATTCCGCCGCGCCCTTAATCCCACAGAAGGGCTTGCCAAGGGAGCTTTTGTCTTTTGTGGGCTGGCCTTGGGTTTGCGCCCCCCGTTCATTGCAGTCTTCCTCCCCCCCCCACCCCAGAGGGCACGGGCCGACTCTTCTTTGAGTTCTACCGGCTGCTGCACGAGGCCCGGCCCAAGGAGGGAGACGAGCGGCCCTTTTTCTGGCTCTTTGAGAACGTGGTGGCGATGGGCGTCAGCGACAAGAGAGACATCTCTCGCTTCCTGGAGGTGAGAGGGTGGGCAGCGGGCGGGTGGGCAGGCAGCGCTCTTTCCACCTTGCCCGCCCTCCGAATGTCCCTGAATCTCCCTGGGCGGGAGAGGGAGGAACACCCTGGGGCAACGTGAGCCGGATCTGAGCCAATGCAGCCAGAAGAGGACCAAAGGCAGGACCTGCCAGCGCCTCTGCTGTGTTCCAGGCGCAGGGAGTTCCTCCTGCCACCAGAGGGCACCTGAGTGTTTCCAGGGCTCATCTAGCACATGCCGCTGCTTGAAAAGCAGCCTTGCCTAGCGGTTAGAGTGGCAGAGCACCAGGTTCAAATCCTCCACTCTTTCAGGAAACGCTCAGCAGCTGGCTCTCAGCCTATCCTACCTGGCAGGGTTGTTGAGATTAAATGAGGAGGGGCAGAACCATGTAGGCCACCCGGTGCTCCTTGAAGGGAAATTGGGGTCTCAGTGTTGACCTCCTGTCATCCCTGTCTATTGTTCCTGCTGGCTGTCGGGGTTTTGGGAAGGGGGCAGCTTCTGAGGGAGGGGGCAACATCTGGCAGCCAGAATGTTAGCACCCCAGGGGTGAACACGACAGCCAGGTCAGAAATGAGGCGGTTTAAGAGTTTCTGTCTGAGAAGCTGAATGATCTGTTCCAGGATTGAATCAGGGTGAGGTTGTCAAACAAGGCAAGGCTAGGGGTCAGCAAACTTTTGGAGCAGGGGGCCGGTCCACTGTCCCTCAGACCTGGTGGGGGGCCAGACTGTATTTGGGGGGGGGGGGGAAATGGACAAATTCCTATGCCCCACAAATAACCCAGAGATGCATTTTAAATAAAAGGGCACATTCTACTCATGTAAAAACACGCTGATTCCCGGACCATCTGGGGGCCAGATTGAGAAGGTGATTGGGCCAGATCCGGCCTCTGGGCCTTAGTTTGCCTACCCATGGTCAGGGTATTGAGTGAATGAATGAAATCTTTATTGCTAAAAGCAGTAAGCCGTCACAATGCATAGAATACAAATAATTGATTTAAAACTGAGCAGCAGCAGCAAAGCAAACATACAAAAATGCGAAAAACACGCCTGCATAAGTTAAGCACTCCATTTCTCTCGCTCCCCCTTATGATACTTGTCTTGATGCCCAGCTCTCAACTTACAAGCAGCCAAGGCAAATTTTGCAAACTGTGCAGTAAGAAATACGTTCTTGCCAGCCAGCAAAATAGGGATTTGCTGAAGGGGAGGTCAATTGGAAAGAGAGCAAAGGATGTAATCTAGGGGAATCTACTGACAGGGATTGGGTTCTAGATTAAACCGCAGGGCGCCTTCCACTCAATGAGGCCCTCCGGTGGGCAGGACAGGGCTGGCACAGGGGCACCGGAAGCTGCCTTCCACTGCACTGACTGGCATCAGTGGCTTTCCAGAGCTTCAGGTCTGCCCTGGAGATGCCCGTTCTGCGGGCATGGCGGGAGCTGCGCCACTGAGCTCTCCCCTTCCCCAAAGGCATGAGCAGGGGCAGGCCCTCGCCGGAAAGGTCTGGAGGGCCTGAGCCCCAAAGCGCAGCTCTGCCTGGTGGGGAGGGCAGCCCCCCCCCCCCCCCCCCCCTGCCGCCTCCCCCCCCCCCCCCCCTTCTCTCTCGGCTGCAGTCCAACCCGGTGATGATCGATGCCAAAGAGGTCTCGGCAGCGCACAGAGCCCGCTACTTCTGGGGGAACCTGCCCGGCATGAACAGGTTGGTCAGAGGTCTGGCGCCAGCACCCAGAAACCCGCCCGTGCCAAGGAAGCGGTGAGGTCCTGCCAGAACCCTGCCTGCCTTGGGACAGAGAGGAAATGGAAATAATAATAATAATAATAATAATAATAATAATAATAATAATAGTGGTGGTGGATTAAAACTTGAGCCCCCTTGCCAGCTCCTCTGGCACACATCTGTGAGGAGGGGGCTGGGGGGGGCGAAGGTGTGAGGCCCAGGAGGTGGGGGTCTTGCAGGGAGGGGCATTGAGGCTCAAGGGATCCCTGTTCTGGGCTGATCAGTTGTCTGTTTCCCCTGCAGGCCGTTGGCTTCAACTGTGAATGATAAATTGGAACTGCAGGAGTGTCTGGAGCATGGCAGGATAGCCAAGGTGAGCGGGGGAATTGGGGCCAGTAGGGGAAAGGGACTCTAGTTCATGAAGGAAGGAAGGCAGGGGTCGCCAAGTGGTCAGACCTGGCAGGAAGGGAAGGCCACCCACCTGGAAATAATAATAATGATGATAATAATAATAATAATAATAATATAATTTATTTGTACCCTGACCATCTGGCTGGGTTTCCCTAGCCACTCTGGGTGGCTTCCAACAAGGATTAAAAGTACATGAAAATGTCACACATTAAAAACTTCCCTGAACAGGGCTGCCTTCAGATGTCTTTTAAAGATAGGATAGCTGCTTATTTCCTTGACATCTGAAGGGAGGGTGTTCCACAGGGTGGGCGCCACCACCAAGAAGGCCCTCTGCCTGGTTCTCTGTATCCTCACTTCTTGGAAGGAGGGAACCACCAGAAGAATTTGAAGGGCCACGGGCCTGATCCAGCAGCTCCTCCTTCTATCCTTATGAGAACAAGCCAAGGGTATCTGATTCGGCTGAAGCTGCCGGTGCCCCCTGCAGCTGCCGTTCAGAGTTGGGGGCAACGGGAGTCCCCTGCTGAGGAAGGGCAGGGGGGAACAGGCAAAGCGGGGGCTGGGGGAGGCGAGCCCCCTGCTTCATGGGCTGGGACAGGGGAGGGGGGCAGGGTGGACGTCCCGCAGCCCCCCCGGCTGACCTTGCCTCCGCCCTCTGTGCTCCCTCCCAGTTCAGCAAAGTGCGAACCATCACCACTCGCTCCAACTCCATCAAGCAAGGCAAAGACCAGCATTTCCCCGTCTTCATGAACGAGAAGGAAGACATTCTGTGGTGCACCGAGATGGAGAGGTGGGTGCCTGCCCTCCTGGCGAGCGGGGTGGGCTGGGGGATGCTGGGGGCTCCCTTCCCACTTGAGGCATTCCCAAAGCAAAGGAAGGATTGAACTCTGATTAATAAGAATACACACAGAGGCTTGAACCAGCAAGACTCTGGGAAGGGTGCGTATTATAAGAATTCCCCTCCACCCTCCGGCCCAGGTCGTTTTATTCACAAAAGAACTTTTTGCACTGTGTTCGTAAGAACCAGATTTCCTCTGAGCATTTCAACAAACCCCACGTGGGGACAAAGTTAAACTACCAAAACTAATTAAGCATGGGGTAAATAAAACAGAACTACAAAGGAGTGCATTTGGCAACCCCGGGAGGTGATAAACAATCAATACACATGATAAGAAGGATGGCCAGGAGGACAGCGATCATTATCACCTTCAGGTGAGATCTGTTTCCTGGCCCTAAGATTAACATCCTAAGATTAACATATCAGAAAAGCTACATCAAAGAAACTGCCCACTGTCTTTGATGACCCAGGATGCCTGCCTGGCGAAGCAACTGGCAGTGTACGTGACTGGTCAAGAAAGAGAAATGGAACAGGGATGCAGAGGTGTGGATTGATCAAGAATCATATCAAAATAGTTTAAACCCAGTCAACGCAATGCTTTCATTGCTGACACAGATGGCTTACTCTAGATTTGTTATAATTCCTCATAGCAATCCCACCTGATCACTACACCACTCGACTATTCTGTGCTGTGGGGCAGGAATGGGGGGCTGGCTGGCTGGAGTCCTGGCTCCCTGAACATGGGCATAGCTGTCAACGTTTCCCTTTTTTTAAGGGAAATCCCCTTATTCCGAATAGGGTTCCTCATGAGAAAAGGGAAAAGTTGACAGCTATGCCTCCGGGGCCTGCTGCCACGCTGGGTGCTGGGTGCTGACTGCCCCCCCTTTCTTTCCCCGCAGGGTCTTTGGCTTCCCGGTCCACTACACCGACGTATCGAACATGAGCCGCCTGGCGAGGCAGAGACTCCTGGGTCGCTCCTGGAGTGTGCCAGTGATCCGCCACCTCTTTGCCCCCCTGAAGGAGTACTTTGCCTGCGTCTAAAGAGACACCCGCCCTCGGAACTGGCAAAGCGGAGGAGGAAGAGGAGGAGGAGGCGTCTCAAACACAACCCCCCCCCCCCCCGAACAGAAAGGAAGGGCCCCAGAGAGGAGGAGGAGGTGGTGGCTGGGGGGCAAGAGGGAGGGAGGGAGGGAGAGGACGGGCCCCCCCACCCACGGGAGGGTCTACCACCCGCCCATCCTCTCCCCAGGTCAAACCGCCCCAGACCAACCGACCAGCCCCCCTTTTCTGTTGGTGACCCTTCAATTTCCTGCTCTTCGCCTCGTCCGTTGGGTTTCCGCCTCTCCTCGGCTGAGCCCCGGGCACGGAGCCCGGCTGTCCGGGCGCCCACGGGCGTGTGCCCCCCTGCCAGCCTCCGCAACGGAGGAGGAGAGCCCAGAGCTGAGCGGGCCTTGGGGCGACATCTTCGCCCCTGCTCAGTCGAGGAGCACAAAGGGAGGTGCCGGGGGGGGGCTCCTCGCGTCTACCAGCGCCATTCCTGCGGCAGAGGGTGGGGGCGCAGGCCCAGAAGCTGCCCGCCCCTCCCTCCCCGCCCCCTCCCACCCTGCCCCCCCTTCCCCACAGTATTTGGGTGCCTACCAGGCCGGAGACCTTGACCAGTCCAGCTCCTACAGCCGCTCTTACCTCTTGTTTACAGTTTATATATATGTGAGAGTTACGTGAGAGAAATGTCTATATATATAAAAAAAGGTACTGTTACTGCTGTACAACTGACTTTCAAAATGGTGCTTCTACATCAAGGGAGAGGGCGCACCCGTGGCAGCTTAAGGGGGGGCTCCGTGTGCTGGCCCCCGGGGGGGCTTCTCAGAAAGGGAGGGCAGGCGGGCTAGCAAGGGGGGTGCCGCTCTCTGCCCTGGGTGTCATGCAATAATGCTTTCCCCCCCCCCGCAAAAGGCGACCCTCAGGCCAGGGCCCCCACCCACCCTCCGCAGTGTCCCAAATAGTGGCCCCCACGTAAACTGGTGCTTTCTCACAAGGGGGGGGGGGGCTGGGTGTCCTCCCCAGCGGGCAGACCGAGCCGAGGTCTTTCTTTCCTCCGTTTCTGCCCCTGGAACCGCAGGCTCAGCAGTGGGGGGGGGGGCCCGGGGGGGGGGGGGGGTGGAAAAAGGGGGGGCCCTTTGGGGCCCCCCCCCCCCCATTCCTCTGTAAGCTCGGGGGCGTTTGGGGGGGTCCGTGCCGCTGCTGCCCCCTTCCACCCGCGGCTGATGTGAACGGCAGGGCTCCTGTTTTGCTTGAACAGGCTCCGGCTGTGCTACCCGTCCCCGTCCCCCGGCTGCCCCCCCAGCCCACCCTTTGCAAGGCCCCCCACCCTCCAAATACAGGGTTGGGGGGCAGCTCCTCCCAGGGTCCTTGCGCAGAGGGAGACTGGGTTCCTGGGCTCTGCCTCCCTTGGCAATTGTGTGCACTTTAGTCCTTTGGGGCAGGGGGGTGCAGAGAGCGGTCAGCTTCGCCCCCCACCCCCCAGACGCCCCTCGGGGCGCGGCCTGGGAGGCTGCTTCTCCCTTCCGCTTGTGGGGAGGGCTCCCAGCAGGGCCCAAAGCCCTTGGTGCTAACGGGGAGCCGGGTTGGGGGTCCCCCGCTGCCCCCCGCCTCTGCCTCTGCCTCCCCCCCCCCCGGCCGTCTTCCCTGCGTTCATGGTGCTCTCGGAGGCAGCGGCTTGGTGCTGAGGCAACGCTCAGGAGCAGGGGGGGGCGGGTCTGCGGGAGACTGCCAGCCCCCCCCCCACTTCTCCCCCCCCAGCGGGTGAAGCAGTTGCAGCTGGCAGGGGTGCTCTCTGGTCTCGGTGCTAACCGGGGAGCAGGCAGGCAGGCGGGGGCCTCCTCTCCCTTCCCCTCAAACTGTGAAAGGTGCTGGGGTCTCGCTCAGGACCCGATGGGGAAGCCAAGGGAGGGGGGGCACTGGAGGGGGCTGTCTGGCAGGACGCGCTCCCAGCTGCCTCCCTGGCAGGTGGGCAGGCGGGCATCTCCCTCTCCAGCCCCCCCGGGCGGGCGGCACTTCGGACGCGCCCCCGACGGCCCCCACCCCTTGGCCACAGGGGGGTGGGAGAGGGAAGGAGGGGGCCGCCTTGGGGCTTATTTTAGTCTAACTTCTTTGGTGCTATGCGGGACGCCTGGGGCCCCCTCCCGGCCATGACCTGTCCCTTTGGGGGGGGCTTCCCACCTGGGCCAAAGGGAGCCCACGGAGCGCTCCCAGCCCCTGACCAGGGAAGCTTATCTTGGCGGAGAATTGAAGGTGGGGAGGGGGCAGTGGCCCCTCCCCACAGAGCCTTCCTTCCAGCGACTGTTGGCTCAGTGGGGTGGGGGGGGCTGGCCACCATTCCCAAATTCAGCAGCTAATAGCTGGATTCCCCAATTGCTGCCCCCTCCCTTAGGTCTGCCTGGCAGACCCTCTTTCTGAGCAGCCCAGCTTCATGGAACTCCCCCCACCCCCCCAGACCCCTCCCCAAACTGGAAGTGGCCTCTCGGGAAAACCTCCTGTCTGTTTTGTCTTTTCAGCCCCCAACTCCCCCCCCCAAGGCGTCCCGCTGTATTTGTCTTGGATCTGTTTTGCTGTCTGCTACAGAATCCACCTGCTTCCCCCCCCCGGGGGGGGCGAGAGGAAGACGGAGGGGGGAGGATTGGGGGTGGCTTTAGGGACCGGCTTGACTCTGGTCTCCTCTTGCGATAAAGAGGCCCCCCCTCCCGCCAGGTTGCACAGCCCTAGACTGAAAAGCGGAGCAACCGGACTGCCCCCCCCCACTTGCCTGAATTCCTTTGTCAACCACAGAAGGATATGGGGGCAACTAAGGTGCTAAAAAAAATCCCTCTTTTATCACAAATCTCTATTGTTAACTTAAGTCTGCTGTCTGGACAATGACTGTTTTTTTTGTTTTCTTGTAGTGGAGTTTTAAAAGAGCTCTATTATTTTACTCTTATATATTATTATTAAAAAAAAGAAAAAAAGGCATTTTAACTTTGTACTTGAAACCTTTAAGGAAAGATTTCATGTGTTTTAGCCTAGGCATTGAAGTAGCTGAGACGCTTTTACTGTTTGTGGGAAATCATGTATTCATGCTGAAGAAATAAATCTTGTCAAGATCCTGCGAAGAGCTCGGCCACGTTCCCTGCTCTCCAGCCCTCGCTGCCGCCTTCCCGACATTCCATGCCGCTGACCGCCTCCCCGCACCCCCCCCTGCACCCAGCAACACCCCCCCTCACTTTACTTTTCTTTGCTAGGATGATTTTGGGGTGCGCCATCCTTTCTGCCGCTTCCCCCCCCCCCCCGCCGCCTCTCTCTTTTTTTTAGGGTTGCTTCTATATTTATTGACAAATAAATAATGTACATTTCAGAGTATGGTTCTGCTATGCCAGGGGTGGAAAGTGTGTGGGGGGGTGGGGGGCCCAGCTCTCCACCCCCGCCGGGCAGGCTGTTGTATCTCTGTGTAAGTATTGCTCGTGACATAGCTGTTTTATAAAAATAATTAAAAGGTCCATGGTGCCGCAGATGTTAGAAAGTCTGTCCGTTCCGCCTCCATCCCATCCTTTGCGTTTTTGTTTTTTTTCCCCCATTTGTGCCCAGGACACTCGGGAGAAGGAAAGGCTCCTTTGCTGATGTACTTTGTGCTGGAGAACACTTGAATAAATGTTCTGTTTTGTGCAAAAAGGAAAAGCGAAAAAGCCCCGGAGCCTGTCTGCCGTCATGTGCTTTTTGTCGCCCTCGTGCTCCGAGCGTCCGTGGCAGCGGCAGGGTGGCTCTTGCTGGGAGGCCGGGGCACAGGCAGGCCCCCCCCCCGGGGTCTCTCCTAGCAGAGAAGTCCGCTCTCGCAAAAGGGTCAGGGGGATCCACCAGGCCACATGCTTCACACGGCTGCGGAGCCTGAAAAACGCGAGCCCTGGGAAGGCTGCCTTTGCACACCCAGAAGGAGGCAACGCACCTTTTTTATGGGAACCGGCCGCTACTGCTGGTAAAACGCCTGTCAAAAGCAGGATCTACATCTGACAACTTGCCCTTACCCAGCTGACATCAAAAGGATACCCAGTTTCTACAGAGTTCTGTGTTATTTAGTTGCATATATGCGGTTGAGATTCCTGCATGAGCCTTGGGCAGCATTCAAAATGCACCAATTGGCCACTTGTGACCAAGTGAAGATGCCCAGGTGCCAAGATGCCCAGGTGCCTGGTGTCTCCACCTGGAGGTGCCTGCCTGCGGATCCTTGGATCTTGCCCGTTTTCACACACAAGCAACACGTCCTGTAGAAATCTAACCGTGCTATTTTATCTGCACAATCTGAATGAATTTCAGGAACCAAAAAGTCGTTCTGAAAAATACAACTTTAGAGCCAACCAAATGGCAACTAGGCATTCCATTTTGGCGACGGTTCCCCTGCCTTAAGGAGCCATTTGGCGCCTCACTCATATATATCTGTGAGTTTTTATCGCTGCCCTTGAGGTTCCTTCCAACTCTGATTCCATGCTTAATGTTTACTATTTAAGCAGAAGACAAAAGTGCCAGGTAACTAATATAATTCTAATACGGGTTGCATTTGGGAAACGAGAGATTTCTGCCTGCTTTTCAGGCGTAATCTTGCCAGGCCTGGATATAGTGCCAACTCCAAGCACTAAATCTGGGTGTAGCTGCAAGACTGTACCCGCATCTATCTATTATAGCTACAATTTATTTCACTGATTGCTCTTAGTTACTAATTTTTCTTTAAGACCCCCCCCCCCAAGTCTAGCACTCTTGAGACAAGGTCAGAGGTCCTGTGAAGGACCACCAGGTCTGCATGTGCCACTGGGCAAAAAGCACAGGTTCAAATTACACCCCACATGGGGGTGGGGAGGGAGAAGGATGAGAAACATGTTTCAGATGCATCTTTGGCTCCCCAGAAAGTCACCTGGAAGCCATTTGATTTGATTGTCATTTAGAAATCAAAACAATCCCATATAAGCCACACAACTGTCTCTCCCCCCCCCCCGCCAAAAAAGAAACCCAGAGAGGACTCCCTCTCAACTGGGAAATAAGTTGATAATGACAAAAGATGTCAGAAGCGCTTTAAGGGTTTAATGGTCCTGGGAGAGAGAACAAGGGAGGTCTTACTCCCCTGCTGCCTCAGTGCTCAGTCCCCCTGCACAGCAAATGACCCCCCTGCTCCATTCTAGGCACCCTAGGGCCCTGCCTGTGTTTCCCCTAGCACAGATTTAGGAAGGTGGTATCCTGCCATTCCGTACCTTCCCTGGGTGGCCTACGCAACATCAACCAAGGTTACAGTGACTGTAGCCAGAGTCGTGCTTTGTAGCCGCAAAAGTAGGGTTTGGGGGCAGCGAGATGCAGCCTCATGCCACCTTTACACACACCTTGATCTGCCGCCCAGGATTTGGGCCATATAGGCCAGGGGTAGGCAGCCTAAGGCCTGTGGGCCGGATCCAGCCCAATCGCCTTCTAAATCCGGCCCACAGACGGTCCAGGAATCAGCATGTTTTTACATTAGTAGAATGTGTCCTTTTATTTAAAATGCATCTCTGGGTTATTTGTGGGACATAGGAATTCGTTCATATATTTTTTTCAAAATATAGTCCGGCCCACTACATGGTCTGAGGGACGGTGGATCAGCCCATGGCTGAAAAAGGTTGCTGACCCTTGCCATAGGCCTTCAAGCAGAGGACTGTCTTCTGCAGACTAGGACACCCCACCACCTTTCACAGCCTGGGAGGGGCAGCTGGGTGGTTTTCAGTAGACCCCAGCAAAGAGTTGTCTAGAGAAGGTGGAAGTTGCACAGAAACAAGATGTTTGAGAGAGATGGCTTTCTTGGCTTGTATCTCTCACACTCCTTGGGCACCCCAACATCAGGCTCCGCACCCCCAAACGCTCGTCCTCTTGCCCTTCCCCAGGGGACCTGACTTCTCAGCCCAGGACTTCTGAGGCACCAACAAGGTGCACTCCAGGGAACGTAGGGTAGGATTAGAAAAAGATGAGGCCGAGTGGGTCATTTGCACAGGCTCTGAAGGGGCTTGCCTTCACTTCCTTAGGCAGAGATGCTTCCAGCTTGTTTTGGACAGTTTCTGCCCTATCTGCAGTTTAAATCAATTATTTGCCAGTGCCGTGCATATATGTGGTTGTGTGCATATTAAATGCATGGGGAGACGCCTGAACTTTGAATGTTTTCCACTAAAAGGGGACAGTACACAGTAAGGAAAAATATATAAGCAGCAACCACCACACTACGATTCAATGTGCCACTGAGGACTATGAGCTCTCTCTTCAACAGCCATGGGGTTGGGGTTGGCAGATACACTGTGGGTGGGCAGGGGGAGGCTGTTTGCATTGGTGTCCCTGAGTGGGAAAAGGAAGGGGATGCCCCTGCTTTCACTGGGCTGGGTTCAAGGTACTGTGAAGGGGAGAGGCTTACAGGGGGTGGGACACCCAAGAATAGCTGCTGCAGAAGAGGTCTTGCGAACCAACATCTAAGACCCAATTTCTGGGATTCTGGGTGCCCTGCCAGATGAGACCAAAGAGGGCCCTGTCCAGCCTACCATCCTCACCCTATCATGAGGCACACAAGCAAAGCTCCAAGGCGACGGGTAGCTGGATGAAGGGCAGAAATCTCCATAGCTGGGGGACAACCACCTAAAACATTTGTGGTCTCTACGTGGCACGCAAACACCTTTGTACTGGAGGCAGACCTGGAGATCTGCTGGGCATCAGCTGTTGACAGCTTCACAAGGCGCAGTCTGCACCAGATGAAGCAAACTTGAACCCATGGCTTCAAGTTACACGAAAGGGGATTCCAAGTAGACATCAGGAAGAACTTTATGACAGTAAGAGCTGCTCAGCAGTGGAACAGATGCCCTCAGAGGTGGTGGACTCTCCTTCCTTGGAGGTTTTTAAGCAGAGGTTCGATAGCCATCTGTCTTGGATGCTTCAGTTGAGATTCCTGCAGTGCAGGAGGTTGGACTAATGACCCTTGGGGTCCTTTCCATGATTCTAGGCTGAGCTGTCCCACACTGAGAGTCCTGAGGTCAGACTGAATGCTGCTGTCGGCCCGGGTGGTCCCCAGAAAGAGGGAGGAGAGCATTCAGTGCCTGAAGGGCCAAATCCCCATTGCAACCCAGGCCCCTCTTCCAGCTGGGAGGCTGAGCCTTGAGAAGGTCCGCTTCCTTTTAATCCTCTGCTGGTGCAGCTGAAAGAGGAGCACCTGTGACTAATCCAACTTGAGGCTCACCAGGCAGGACCTTCCACAGGCCGCCCAGCCCTGAAAAGCAGCCAAGCCATTCGCTGTCCAAGGTACCAGCCAGGAGAAAAAAATCTCCTGTGGAAAGCGAGCGAGTAATCTAATGCAGAGCTTCAGGCTCTCTCTCCTTTACCCTTGCTGCATTCACCACTTGCTTCTAAAATACTTTAAACAGATTAAAATTAGCTGAACTTGCTAGGCATCTGGGTAGGCCAGGTGTGGGCCTGCGCTTGTTTGCATGCATGCTACGTTTCCATTGGGAAACGGACTTCAAAAGTCATGGTTTCTTCAAAAGACATCACGACAAACAGGACTGATATTAGCAACTGAATCCCTGAGATTATTCTTACTGACTCTCTAGCCCACCGCTGACTGCTTGACAAAGACCTGCAGAGGCCGCATTCAAAACTCTTGTGTGTATGAGCTGTCGCCTTCTGGATGGCGAGGAATGTGGAGCGTTCGCTGACTCTCGGACGACAGCAAGGCAAGGCGAACATGCCATGAGCTCAGACGCTGGGCGCACACTGGCAATGCCCAGTCCAGAAAGTTCTAATGGAGATAAACCACACCAACCCCTGAACTCCCATTTGCACCTGCCTCTAAGTCATCAAACGCTGGGCAGTCTGGCCACCTCATTGCCCAGAAGGAATGGTGTCTCACTGCAAGGCCCAAAACATCACAACGGTGAGGGACTTAGGTGCCATGTGGGTGGCAAGAAAGGGGGAAAAGGACTGGCTAGGAGACTAGAACATCCTCTCTAGACATAGTTTCCCTGTTAATCCCAGGGGCGTTAATTTAAAATGGAACTGCAGTGTGCTCTATGACCCAGGAGGTGGTGCCCTGGCGTCAGAATCGACGCCTAACATTTCAGTGCTGCCATGCTATCTTTGAGACACCTTCCTGAGCCTCACCCTTTTCCTCTCGGGAGGCTGCATTCCCCAGCCCCGTTCCCTGCCCCATAAGCTCCATCTCTGGCACTAGCTGCCCAGCCCAGTCAATATGATACCCAAAAGTGCCCCAAGCGGTTATTTCCTTTTGATTCCTTAAGCTTAAATTCGGATTATCGTTCCTCTTACTGGCTCCTGCACCTTTCTCCTCTCGGGCATTCCTATGGCACACCTCCAGCTCCTCAATGCATCACGGAGCTATGGTTATCCTCCTTGCACACTCATGATACCGCACACAACCACCTCAGCTCTGTGGCCTGCTGCATAAATTATTATTTATTTCAACAGATTGTTATCCTGCCTGCCTTAAAAATAGTTCAAGACCGCTGTCAACATTGCTATGAAAGCTGTCATCAAAATTAAATTATGATTCTGTGAGGAGGGCAGAGCCACTCTTTGACACCGCTGCAACCATGTCCATTAGACAAGCCATACTAGGCTCCCAGCATCATAATAAGGCAAAGAAACCCTATTTTCTGAAACACATAAATTCACCCCAAAAAGCCAAATAAATGGTTTTATTTCATTCCAAAAGGTAATAAAATTGTGATCCCGGGATGGAGGGGAGGGGACCTGACTCATGGCATGAATGGAACAGGGATGTCATAGTGCTCAAGATGCGCCCTCACATACTTTGGATACCCACCCCAATTGCTAAGTTGGGTGTTAGCAGTCCTGGCGAAGGGACCAGACTAAGGTGTTACCAGAATCACAATACCCAGCTGGAAAGCCCATGCCCTAGAGGGGAATGAGACCAAATTAATGAGAACAAATAAACGGTGTTAACCAAGTTGTAATGACAAAAGGACACATAGATACTTTCTTCTGCCAGCGTGAGACAGATGTTGCCACAATGCATGACTGACGAGGGCAGAGGCGCCAAGTTACACCCAACATTGAGGGGGCCTATCATGTGTTGCCTGATGTCACACGTGCACATGCGTGTCACACCTTACGGAGCACAGGTACTCTAGGCTCATCAGCAGGGTCGTGCCAGAGTTTCAGCCTTCCAGTGCAACCCTGCAGGTGAGCACAGTGTGCCTTCCCTTCGGACAGAAAGACACTCTGGACTTGTCAGCAGCGTTGTGCCGTGCCAGAGATGCAGCCCTTCGGCGCAGCCCTGCTGACGAGCCCAGAGCACCTTTCTGTCCAGAGGAGAAGGCACACTGTGCTCACCAGCAGTGTTGCACTGGAGGGCTGGATCTGTCGCATGACTGCGCCGATGAACCCAGAGCGCCGGTGCTTCGTATGGCGTCACACACACGTGACAACTTTGATGAGCTGGATGCCATCACTCCAGCCCAGAGAAGTAGAACAGCACATTGTGTTGCTGACACTTACAGATCTTCTTCTTCTTCTTTGGCGATCCCTCGTAGCCGAGTAAGATTGTCTTCCATAAACACGGTTTTAACAGTGAGTCTGTAAGTGACTGTGGAGGCCAATTCTGGTTCCACACATCCTTCCACAGTGGGGACATTGGTTTCCAGGTGGAAGTTGATCACAGTGTGGATTTGCCAAGCCTGTCTTCCTCTTAGCACGTTTCTCCCTTGCGTCCTGAGTTCGAGTGTCTTCAAAGTTTGGTAAAGGCTGTTCTCCAATTGGAGCACTCGCAGGCCAGTGTTTCCCAGTTGTCGGTGGTTATACTACATTAAAAAAAAAATTGCCTTGAGACTGTCTTTAAACCTCTTTTGTTGACCACTAGCATTATGCTTTCCATTTTTAAGTTTGGAATCTACCGGCCCTTTTGGAAGCTGACCTAACAGAGATTTGCCACTGGACCTGCAAGCCTGTGAGTCAATCGAGAGCAAGATCAGTTGGGAGCATGAAAGGCAGAGGAGCCCTTCTGCCACGGCAGTAGAGGAGGAGGGCCAGTCCCTGAGATCCAGCATGATCATTTCCAGGAGGCCATGGGCTTTGCCTGCCAGAGCACAGAGCCTTCAGCAGAGCCACAGCTTTGGTAGCTATGGATTCCCATCAGGTAAGTGGAGTGGTGCTGCACCAGTTCAGAGGCATGTGTGGTGGGAATGTGGATGACCTCTACAGTCAAAGTGTTGCCAGAGCAGACCAAACTACAGAGCAGGCTATGTTGTACAGGGCGATTCCAATAGTCTGTGGACTCTGGGCTTCTTCCTTCGCAGGTCGGACCCGTGTAACTTCATGTCTGCAGCTGTGTGAGCTGCCTTGGGGACCTGTGAGTCAAAAGACACAATAGGAATGTAAAGAAAGTGATCCTTGACCTTGAATGTGCCCAGGGCTCATATTTAAAAGCACCTTTTAAAAGACAGCAGTATTTTTTTAAAGACAAGTCATCTGTTCACGGCAATAGAAAAAAAGCATGGATATTTTTAATATATGAAATCCCTTTAAAAGACTCTTAAGTTAATGTGTTCCTCTCCAATAGTCTCTTGTTCTGTAAATTCAGTACACCACACTCAGAGGACAGGCACAAGGCAACCCACCTAGTTCTCCTGGCTCTCTTAGTAATGCCACTGCTGAGCTGTTTCCAATTAAGATCACCGACCTCGGGGTCCGTTTCTCCTTCGGGGAGACCTCTCCCCTCCTGACGGGAAGGAGACCCCGGTTCAGACGGTATTCCCACGGCTTCTCCCTCTCCTGCCTCCGACTCAGCCCCCCATGTGACACCTGTCTGTCCATCCATCAGTCTGTCTGCTTGCCGTCCCCAGAGGCTGCATCGGTTTTTCCTATGGCAGCTGAGAGGCTGCTTCCTCTGGCCAGAGACCAGATTCTCCTCAGAGAGGACGGAGGCTCCAACCAGAGCCACTTCTCCCTCAGTCCAGGCCTCTCCAGATCCCTATTTCTGCCCCCTCGCTTTTCAGGGTTGATGTTTTACTATGGTTTTAAATGTGCTGGAAGCTGCCCAGAGTGGCTGGGAGAACCCAGCTAGACGGGAGGGGTATAAATGAGTTAAGAATTATTATTATTATTATTATTATCACTTTCCCTTATCAGAAACTGCTCCTTTTATTTTCCCTCCCAAAGTGGTGGCTCCGCCCCCCTCTGGCTGGCTGGGGAGCCAATCAGAGAGAGGCTCCAGCCCCCTGGTGGCGTTCCAGAGGATCTACATCCCCGACTCTGGTCTGGCTCTGCTGTCAATCATAGCATCCCTCGGACAAGGGCTGCTGCGACTGATTTATGTGCAAAGGAGGGAGGAGTGTTTTCTCAAAAGTTCCTCCGCAAATCACAGTGGCAGAAGAGGATGCCAGAAGCAGAAGGCAGCTTTCAGCCCAGCAGAATCCAACCTCAGCTGCCCACGCTCCAGCGAAGAGGTGCCCGTGCCCACTTGCTAATTTCTGCTCGCCAAGCTCCAAATACAGAGCACCAAAGCTGTGCTTACAATGATTATTCATTATTGTATCCAATTTCAATTATAAATAAGCAGCTATTAGTGGTCAAGGGGAAAGTGTGGGGAGACCCAGGGGGTGGGGAATGGGAGCTCCACAAGGAACAGAGAACTCTCCTAATTTGGGGCATGGGCACATGGCTGCCACAGGTTCTGTGAGGAAGCCAGAGAGTGGGACAGCAGGGTGGTCCTGGGGGAACCTGGAGCCCAGTGTGTGGCAGTCATGAAAAAGCAAATCCCAGGCTAGGGATCGTTTGGAAAGGAATTGAAAATTAAACTGCCAATATCATGCCATTATAGACATCTGTGGTGCCATCGCATTTGAAATATTGTGTGCAGTTCTGGTCGCCTCACCTCAAAGAGGATATTGTAGAGCTGGACAAAGTCCAGAAAGGGGCCACTTAAATGATCAAGGGAATGGAGACAGTGATTCCCCTGTGAAGGAAGGCTGCAGGGTTTGGGACTTTTCAGTCTAGAGAAAAGGCAAGTAAGAGGCGACGAAGAGGTTTATAAAATTATGCATGGCATGGAAAAAGTTGATGAAGGAAAGCTTTCCTCCCTCTCTCATGACACCAGAACCTGCAGACATCCAGTGAAGCTGAATTCTGGAAGACTCAGAACAGATAGAAGAAAACCCTTATTCACACGGAACATAGTTAAACTATGGAGAATGTTCCTGCAAGAGGCAGGGATGGCCAGCAGTCGAGATGGCTCTAAAAGAGGACTGGACAAAGTAATGGCAGTTGTTGTTGTTGAGTCGTTTAGTCGTGTCCGCCTCTTCGTGACCCTCTGGACCAGAGCACGCCAGGCACTCCTGTCTTCCACTGCCTCCTGCACTTTGGTCAAACTCATGCTGGTAGCTTCAAGAACACTGTCCAACCATCTTGTCCTCTGTCGTCCCCTTCTCCTTGTGCCCTCCATCTTTCCCAACATCAGGGTCTCTTCCAGGGAGTCTTCTCTTCTCATGAGGTGGCCAAAGTCTTGGAGCCTCAGCTTCAGGATCTGTCCTTCCAGTGAGCACTCAGTAATGACGGAGGAGAGGGCCATTGATGGCTGTGCTGGAAGCCACTGGAGAGTGGAAGTGGCCTTGTCCTTGAATCCTCCTGTCGCCTTTCCCTGGGGGGCATCTGGCTGGTCACTGCGAGGATGCTGGACAATATGCAGAGACTGGGCCGGATCCAGCAGCCGGGCTCCTCTTCTGTCCTAATGGAACCTCCAGGTCCAGGGGCAGTCTATCTGCAGGGATGCTGCGTGAGGTGGTCGCTACGACAGGCGGCCCCTGCGGTCCAAAACCTCGGGCCGCCCAGGTAGGCAGAGCGCCCCCCCCCCCCCGCCGGCTGTCCCCCCCGCGGCCTGTCCCCGAGGCCTGCGAGGCGTCGCGGTTGCCGGGCGCGGGCTTGGCCGGGCTCCGCGGAGCGAGCAGGCCCCGTCGCCATGGCGACGCGAGGATGGAGCCGGCCGCGCCCTGGTCCCTCGGCCCCGCCCCTCGGGAGTCGTAGTCCCGCCCCCTCGGGGACCCGGCGGCGCGGCGATTGGCCCGGGCGGCGAGTGGCGGGCGGGCGGGGGCGAGCTGGCCCCGCCCCCCCTGCCTGGCGCGCGCGCGGCGAGGGAAGCAGGTGAGGCGGCGGCGGCGGCGAGGACGGAGGGACGGAGGGCGACGCCGAGGAGAGCCGGTGAGGCAGCCCGGGGGGAGAAGCAGGCCGGGACCCCGCCGGGGCCTCGCCTCCCGCCCGCTTTGTCCGCAGCGCCCCCCCGCCCGCCTGCCGGGCCTCGCCCACCTGGGCCCCTCGCGGCCGGCCGGGCTTTGTGCTGCTGCTCCGGCGGGGCCTTTGTCTGGGGTGGGCGCTGCCCTGGCCGGGGGGGGGGGGGGGGGGGGGGGGGGGCCCGGCCCTTCAGGGGGGGGGGGACACGCCGGCGACGCCGCCGCTGACAATGGCCGGGGCTGGGCGCTTTGTGCCGGGCTGGGCGATGGGGAAACTGAGGCACGGCAAGGGCGGAGGGACTGGTGAGGGGGGGGGGTCTTGCCGGTGGTGGCGGCGGCATGGCTCTCTCCCTGCAGGCGGTGGCTCTCTTGGAGGGGGGGAGGCGCAAGACCCGGCCAGGGCCCTTCGATTCCACCCCCCCCTCAAAAGCATGGGGCTGGGGGTGTCACAGACTCTGGGGGCCACCAAGCATCTTGGACTCCGAGATGGAGGGGCAGGAAGCGGAGGGCAGCAGAGGCATCCCCTGCCCCCCCCGGGGGTTTGCCCCCCCCCCTTGCCCCCCGGGGGGGGCCCCAAAGGCGGCCCCAGTCCCCCCCCCCCCCGCAGGCCCCTGATGGACCCACCCAGCATCCCCACCAGAGCCTGGTCAAAAGTAATCTCCTCGGAGCAAGGATTATGGACTGATGGAGGAGTCACGCCAGTTCACCCCACCCGCCTGGTCCCCACCCAGACACTCAGTCTGCCGGCCCAGCCCCACCCCACCCCACAGAAGGGGGATCAATGGCACGCACAGCTGCCACCACTGCCGCCTGTGTCATACCTGCCTCCTTTTAACAGGGAGGAACAATCGGATTCTTGCTGCCGCTCCATTGGGGGGGGGGGGCACGGCCTGCGTGTTGCTGGTGGTTTGATATTGATTACTCTGAAGACATTGGTGTCTCAACAGAAAGGGCCACCCTCTTCCTATGCTTTCCTTTCTCTGGACCACAGGCTAGGGCATTTAAAGAGCTGGGGGGGGCACTTCCGCACTTTGCGGTTGGTGCAGCTTTGTTTTGTGTTGGATTGGTTCGCGTACAGAAGGCACCCAAGGCTTGCAAAGGTTGACCCTGTCCCTGTGGCAGAGGGGCGTGTGCATGGGTGCATCTTGCGCCCCCATCTCCTTGCTGGCTATGAGCCATTGCCTGTATTCCTGTGAACTGCAAGTAGCTCCTGTCTGGCCTGAGGAGGAGGATATTGGCAGCTGCAGAAGTAGGAACCACGGATTTCGGTGGGATTTGTTTCCTTGCAATCCACTGGGTGCTGTGAAGTCTGATGCTGGCATCCATGTGTGCCATGGGGGGCGGGGCAGATGCCCCAGTGTATCCTTCCTCAGTTTCCCCCTCTGGGAGTGAGCCTATGGGGAGCATGCAGGCAGTGGGCTGCAAAGCAGGGGAGAGATGCCTCATAGTTCTGACACCTTGTCTTAACCTCTGGCTGCTTCATTGAAGAAAAAGCTGTAGGCAGATCCTGCTGTTTTTTGTTCTGGTTTTTTATTATTATTATTATTATTATTATTATTATTATTATTATTATTTCTTAGTAGTTAGAGATTTGATTGAAGTAAAGCAAGCAAATGAATGCAATGGGAATAATAGAAGTACAAAAAGCTGCATGGTAAATCCGGGAGAGACTTAAAATTAGGTTGGCAAAGTACTTGAAGACCATTAGGAAAGCTAATTTCAGGTAGTGTTGTGGAGGGGGAGTCCTGGCTGTCTGCATCTGTTGAGCTATAAGATAAAATCCCACCAAACAGCACCGAATCTGGGTCCTCCGAGCCTTTGGCAATGCATAATTTATGAGTTAATTTTTCGGCTAATGCTAAATGCCATGTGGTTTTTGTCAGAAAAAAACCCAGTGTGTCTGTTTCCCACCCATGCTTTGAAGCTTGCGAATGATCCTTGGGAACTGGAAACCCTTTTCCGTGCCGCTCGGAATCCATCCAAGGTATAGGTGACAGTGCTGCCTCTACCCAGCTTTCCCTCCTGTAGGGCTGGCCAGAGGACCATCCCATCATAAGGGCTGAAGAAGGTCAGAAGGTCTGCCTGGAAGTAGTGTCCCTCTTGGCACCCCAGCCCAGGGCTCTGCCGGGGGTCCTGGCCCTCCCTCCGTGTTGCTTGGCGATGGGACCGGGACAGTAGCTGCCTGTCAGAAGCAAACAAAACCTTGAGTCAGGTTGGCCTGTGCTGGGGGAGGGGTGCCGGAGCAGCAAACAATGGCTGTTTGGCCGCCAGCTTCCACACTCTGGGGAAAATATAATGCTTCTCTGTGTGGAAGGCCCCCTGCAAAATAAACGCAGGCCAGGGAGGCCCCCCCCCCCAGTAGCAGTGCAAAAGGCTGAAGATAGGAGGGGTGTGGAGAAGCCTTTCTCTGGTGGGAAGCAGCGCTTGAGATTTGCCAGGCGCGCTTTGCTACCAACGTGGGTCCAGTTGCGACTAAGTGGAGATTTCTGGGCACCAGGTTGGCGACCACAGTTTAAAAACCTCTGCCTTAGTCCATAGTTATTTCCATTTCCACTGTGAGTGTGTTTCTTCTTGCATACTGAGACAAGTGCATTGTTATAAGAACAAGCTGCAGTCAAGCAATGTAGTTGAGGTCATAGAATCGTAGCACTGGAATGGACCCCACGGGTCATCCAGTCCAACCCCTAGCAAATAGACACTTTTTTGTGGCAACTATAACCTAGTGCCATTTGGCTCCTAGCTGATATAGCTGAGTTTCTAACCCTAGTTGGAAGATGAGGATGGGCTGCTCCCAGGCAGCCACAAGTGGGGAGGAAGAGAGAGAGGAGGAGGATGGACTGGGATGGTGGGGAGCAAGACGGGCTCTGAGGCTGCCCTCCCTGATAGACGGGGATGGAATGAACATTCGCTTCCTGCTGAGACTTGAGAGCCCAACCTCTCGCCCAGGGATCTTGAATCCGCCCAAGTATTGCTTATTGCTTCTAACAAGCAATTATTCTGGGCATTCTGCAGCCTTTAAGACAAAGGCAGTCCATGATGGTCAGCGGTCTGGTTGGATGGTAGAGAGGAGGCTGCCGTGAGCCAGTGTCCTAAACTTCTGTGCCCTGCCTCTTCGCAACCAAGATGTGGCATCAACTTCTGCTCGCTTTTGCCTGCACCTTCTACCTTCTGATTTCTCTTAAATGTTCCTGGGAATGCAAGGCAGATGCCGGCCAAGGAGGGCTGAGAATGCCTTTCCCGGCGAAGCTTTAACACGCCATTGACTTACCGGTAGTTTCGCCCCGTTGTTTTATAGCTGCCATTGCCAACCTGTGCCTTCCAGATGATTTGTGCTGCTGCTCCCAGGGGCTGATGGGAGTTGGAGTCCAAGCATCTGGTTCCTCATCATTCCTGGGAAAAAGTGACAAGTGGGGTGCTGCAGGGTTCTGTCCTGGGCCCGTTGTTGTTGAAGGTCTTTATAAATTACTTGGATGAAGGAATTGAGGGGGTGCTCATCCAATTTGCAGATGACACCAAATTGGGAGGGGTAGCTAATGCCACAGAAAGCAGAATCAGAATTCAAAATGACCTTATCAGATAGGAGAACTGGGCCCAAACTAACAAAATGAATTTAAACAGGGACAAATGTCAGGTTCTCTTAGGAAGGAAGAACCAGCTGCATTGGTGGGGGACACTTGGCTTGTTAGTAGTTCACTTGAAAGGGATCTTGGGGTCTTAGTAGACACCAAGCTTAACACAAGCCAAGAATGTGATGATTATTTTTGTTTATTTAATTTATATGCCACCCTATATTTCTTATACCCTGCCCACCTGACTGCATTGCCTCAGCCACTCTGGGCAGCTTCCAACAAAAATACAGGAAAAAACAGGCTGCATTCCAGGCTCCATCAACAGAGGTCTCATGTCTAGATCAAGGAAAGTAATATTCCCACTCTATTCTGCCTTGGTCAGGCCACACCTGGAATACTGTGTCCAGTTCTGTGTGCTGTAATTTCAAAAAATAGTTGACAAGCAGAGGAGGGTGACCAAGAAGATCAAGCCTTATGAGGAATGATTGAAGGAACCTGGAAAAAAGACTGAGAGAAGATACGATAGCCATCTTCCAATATCTCAAAAGGTTGTCACATGGAAGAGGGAACAAGCTTGTTTTTTCTAACTCCAGAGGGTAGAACCAATGGATTCAAGTTCCAAGAAAGGAGATTCCGACTAAACATCAGGAAGAACAGTGGGCAGTGGAATGGACTCCTTTGGAAGGTGGTGGACTTTCCTTTACTGGAGATTTTAAAGCAGAGGTTGGCAAAGACTGCCTTGTGGGACCATCATCAGCACATCAGATGGTCTTTATTTATCCTGTTTTTGCCTCTTTTCTCAGTATAAAAATAGAGAGCTGCCAGAGGTTGATTTTTAGACTGTTTATCTGCTTGGAAGTGCAACATGCTCCTTTGATCATTCTGTTCCTCTACAGTTCTTCAGTTTTCAAAGCATCATGAAATACGGATGGTTGAAAAAACCTGGATCAGTGTGGGGAGCAAATGAAAAGTGTGGCATCTTTGAGAATTTCTGTTTTGTTGTACTTTGGTGCATTGCTTGTGAGCACTTGGGCTTGAGAAGGGCGTGTGACTTCTTCCACTTTCTTGAGCCTCTGCAGGGTGTGTGCATGTGCTACACTGGAAGGTCTGAGCTCTGGGCCGGGAGTGTAGCATTTAGGTTTACAGGTTGGAATTGGCCAGAGAGGCTGGGAAAGGTGGGCTGATCCCTCTTCTCCCTTGAGCTTGATGCCCTTGGAGCTTTCCTTAAGTGGGAGAGCTGCTACCTTGGTGCAAGGATGGGACTGGGTCCTCTTTGGGGCACTTGGAGCCTGTTGATGCTCCTGAGGCGTTGATGGTCATTGGTCCAGGTGCCTCCTGTGCAGTATCAGGGTCTTCTGAGGCTCCCTATTGGAGCCACAGAGGGAGAGGCTCCTTGTCGTGGTTCTTTGGTCCAGATTCCCCTTGGAGTGCGGCTTCCCTCAGTACTAGGAAATGAGGTGCTCAGTGACACCATAGCTTGTTTCCTGCTCCACAGCAATGGATCCAAATGAAAAGAAAGGAGATTCAGAGTAAACATTAGGAAGAATTTTCTGACAGCGGAGCGGATAACATCAGAAGGTAGTGGACTCTCCTTCCTTGAAGGGTTTGAAACAGAGGCAGGGTAGCCGTCTCAGGGATTCTGTGATTCCTGCATTTCAGGGGGTTGGACTAGATGACCCTTTGGGGGGTCCCTTCAACTCTACAATTCTATGATTCCGTGAAGAAGCTCTTTGGCTGGGCAGGGTGTTGGCCGTTGGGGCTCTTGCCCCAGCCCAGGGGCTTGAATTTCAGCCTCTGATGTCTGTAGCTTCCTAAGTGCCAGGTGACTCACCTGAGGGATTCCTCAGGTGTGTTCAGACCTTCTCTGTGAGGAGGTGTGTCTTGGCTTTTGGGTGAAGCTTGGGCCTGGAGGACCTGCCCAATGGACTGCTGGTCTTCCATATTTGGCTTGAGTGGAGGTCAGGGTGACTGGTGGGGGCTGGAGGCTCTTTGGCTTCCATAGCCCCTCTTTTTGAGACTATGCCCCCCTCCCTCTTGCCCCGAGGTGGTGGCAACTAGAATACCAAGTGTGGGTGGTCTGGACTCTGGTCCCGAAAGGCACCTTGCCTCCAGTCCAAACAAACCATCCCTGCACACGGATCTGCTGGTGCTCAAACAGCCCTGTTCTCCTTGAGAAACTGCATCCCCATCCTGCTTCCAGCTCTCTGGCATTTGGGGCAGGGGAGCAACTTGGGATTGTGCCTAGGGCCTTCTGTGTCGAGTGGGGGTGCTCAGCCGCTGATCTGCTGCCCCCCTCTTAATGCCCTGGTCTTCTCTGGCAAGGCCCCTACCTCAATGACAAATGAGTCCAGGGACCTGCAGGTCTTGCTTCAGCTCAGGGTTGGGGTTCCGAGTAGTAGCTCCGAGCCATAATCTGAAGTAGCAAAAAATTCTGTGTGGGAAAGATCAGTCAATCATTGGAAATACAAAACTCCCACTTTTTATTAAAGTCACAAATAACACTGCGGGAGCTTAAAGACCAACAGATTAATTATGGCATCAGCTTTTGTGGACTGATGCCGTCGTAAATTTGCTAGTTTTCAAGGTGCCTCAGCACTGCGGGGAAGGTGGGTGGGAAGAAGGGCAAAGACTCTGTCTATCCAGCCTCTCAGTCAAAGGCTGCCTTTAATTTATTGAAACAATAAGATCATACAAACTCCAGGCCACCATTCCGTTCAGCTTTATTGTTTTCTTCTGAGACATCTCATGAAATCAGAAGAATTACCCGCTGAAGGGGTTTTCCCTCCTGCTCCTGCCTCTCTTCCTCTCCAGAGGTACCAGGGAAAGGTGATCTTCAGACGGACGAGGGAGGCTCCTGTCTCCCTCAATCGGTTTCCATGTTCAGGCTGACCTTTGCCCACCAGGTGCCCCTGGGCACTTTGGACAAGAACTCCCATAATAGCCGTGCTTGCTGGGGCTGGCGGGAATTTGGAGGAAACCTGGTTGACCTCAACACAGTTCCAGGTGACCAGAGCTGTTTTCTGAAGGGGAAAGGGGCAGTTTCCCTTGCTCACTGGGAGCACGGTGCAAGCAGGAGGCCTCCAGCCAACTCCTGTCAAGTGGGTCACAGATGGGGTGAGAATGGTGTTGAGGGGCTGATTCCACGCCCTTTCCCAACCAAGAGACTTCTGTCTGTAGCCCAGTCTGGTGGGTGGGGGGCGTCCCCCTGGGAGGTTGGTCTTGAGGTTCCCAGCAGGAGGGATCTGTGCTGTCACTTTTCCTGTTGAGGGTGCCACGCCCTGGGCAGGGCACCTAAGCTGGCACAGACCCTGATGAGACATAGGCAGCAGCCATGGTTCCATCTAGCCCAGTGTTGTCCACACTGACCGGCAGAGGCTGTTCAGGATTTCAGGCAGGGAATTTCAGGCAGACACTCGACTAGAGCCGCACTGGCCTGGCTCCCTGAACACTCTTCCTTTGTTGCATGAGAGTGGCTGCTGCTGCTGCAAAGGCCTTTAGCCAGAAGGGTCAGCAGGGAGATGCGGCTAAGGCAAATCCTTTCCTGGAGGGGAGGGATTCTTTGTGTATCTTGGGGGATGGTATTACCCCTTGCAAGGGGCTAGCGTCTTCTCCTCCAAGGTGGGACCATCTTTGCCTCTGGTGCTTCAGCTGACTTGGGTCTCCTCCAACCTCTTTGACGCTGAAGAAGTTGTGATGTTTGGTGGAACGTTATCATGCATCCCCTTAAGCTTTTCTCCCCCAAGGAAAACACAGGACTTGGGTTCCAGGCTGCTTGTCGTCTTCATTGTATTTTTCTGGACACGTTTTTCCAGGTTGTCCAGGTCTTCCTTTAAATGTGGCACCCAGAATTGTCACAGGCCTGTCCAGGAGAGAGTGGGACTGTTGCTTCCTGCGATCTGGACGTTGTGCTCCTCTTAAGGAGACTTGAGAAGCTGCATTAGCTTTTCTTTTGCAGCTGAATCACACTGGTGGCCCCAGTCCAGCTTAAGATCCGCTCAACCCCCCCACCCTTGCACACGAGGTGCTGCCAAGTCAGGTCTCTCCCTTGCATTTGATTTGGCTTTGAACCTGAATGCAGCGCTTAACATTTGTCTCTGGTGCATTTGGCCTTGTTGGTTTTGGGCCAGGAGTCTGTGGTCCAGAGGGAACTCTAAACTGGAAAGAGGGATGCATTGCTCTGGAGTCCCAGCTGATGAAATTTTGCCTCCAACCAAGCAAGCAAAATTAGAGACTTGCTAGCAGACAAGAGTGGGAGAGGCCCAGAGCACCCAGGCGCAGCTCCGAGTCGCCGGCTGTGAGCTCATCCAGGCCGCTGGGATCCTGCTGGGGCTCCTTCAGCATCTCCATCACAGCCTCTCCTCCCTGCCGGGGGGACTTGACTAGCCGCCCCCTTTCTCGTCAGTGGCCTCCTCCTGCTGCGCCACTGTGTCAGCCAAGGTGTGGCTGAAGATGCTGAACCGGCTGTGGCGCAGCGAGAGCGTCCTGAGCATGGAGGCGCTGCTGGACCTCCTCGCAGGCCTCTGGCCCGAGTGACACGCAGCTTGCAGAAGGAGACGCTCGTCTCAGGCTTCCTCAAGTGGGAATGAACCTCCTGACCCAGAGTCAGCACCCACCATTCCACTGATCCTCCGTGCCTGATTGTTCCTTGCGCTTCCCTCTTGCCCTTGCTTCCAGGGTGGTGAACGCTGCCCTTCAACCTTCACCATTAAACCGACTATGCCTAAATGCGGGCCGTTGCCTATCTATGAGTTGCCTCAAGTTTTTATAACTGGCTGGTCAGGTGGCCGGGAAGCCTCTCCCCAAAGCAGAAATGGGAAAGCCTGAAGAAAAAAGCAGAAAAATTGGGGAAGGTTTTTTCCAAAATAAATGAGGGGGAGGGTCGCAGAGAAAATTGGGGTCATGGTCGCATTTTCCCAGCGTTTTCTGGGGCCTTCATATCTCTACCATGAAGCCTTGGGCAGCAACAGAAAAGAGCAGAAGCATTTTTAGAAAGAAAACTCCATGTGCCACGGTCTGAGTAGTAGTAGTAGTAGTAATAATAATAATAATTTATGATTTATACCCTGCACATTTATACCCCATCACAAAAAGATTTGAGGGGAGGAGTTGAGCAGAGGGAGCTCTTGGGCTACTCTCTGTTCCAGGGTTGGCTGGGTCCCTTTTTGGGGGGGGGTCATGCTTTTGAATGCCAGCTGCTTGAAACCATAGGAGGGGGGCGAGTGTTGCTCTTGCACTTGAGTCCTGCTTGGGGGCGTCTGGTTGGCCACTGTAAGGGCAGGGGGTGGGCTTTGGCCTGATCCGGCGGTGGACAGGCTCCTCTCAGGTTCTCCACGTTCCGCAATTGCTGCTAGAAAGGTGCCGATCTCTAAATCTCTAAAGGAGCCACTGCTCCTTGTGCCGTTGTGTGCTGTGCCATGCGAGGCGCTTGCCTGCCTCTGGATCCTCAGATGTCTCCCTGTAATGACTCTCGTCTTCATCAGGCTGTCAGCGCTCCCTGCAAGGACTTCAAAACAAAGAACGGAGTGGGGGGGGTCTCAGGCGCTCCTCCGATGTGTCATTGCTTGGCATCTGCACCAGCCCCCGCTTACTCATTAAGCTTTCCCCCAGCGTTCCTTGTTAAAAGGGACCGGCTTTCGTCTGTGCTGCAGCAGTGCACCAGGCAGCCTTGGGAAAGAGTTGGGGGTCTTGGCAAGTGGTGGGGGTCCCAGACTCTCCACAGGAGGGTCTGCATGTGCCTGTGGCCCCAGGGTGCTTTGTGCTGATCTTGCTTTCCCTCCTCTCTCTGGGCAGCTGCACAGCCCTGGGTCCTGTGTGCCCTTTAGAGGCAAGAGAGAGGGCGGAGCCTCTGTTCCTCATTATGGCGTCCGACGTCTCCACTGCCTGGAGGTGCCTGCCTGGGGATCCCTGGATCTTGCCTGTTTTCACACTAGCAATGCATTTTATCTGCACAATCAGAATGAATTTCAGGAACTAAAAAGACGTTTTGAAAACTAGAAGCTTCAAGCCGCCTGGCCCCCAAATGGCAACTATCTGAGCTTCTAATGCTGCCCAGAAAGGTCCCCCATAACAGATCAGGGCTCTAAAAATGTTGGTCTGCCACTGGTTGGGGGACATCTTTGCCCCATGTGTCTAGTATGCACCCCTGCTAGGCAGGGACTCTCTCCCTTGCTGGTTGTGGTGGGGCTGCAGCTGACTTGGGACAGTGGAAAGGGTTGCCCTCTTCTGCTGTTTGAGCCTCAGCGCTGCACAGCCTGGAGGAGGGGGCCTGGGTCTGCTTTGCCCGCCCTCTGAGCATTGTGCTCAGCACCCTCCCTGACTTTGCAAAGTCTCCTCCCCATTCCCTCCTTCCTCCTGGAGCCCCAAAAGATGCTGCTCGGATGTGAAGAGCCAGCTCAGGGGCACAGGAGTTTGAAATATTGGCTTGAGTGTGTGTTCCTTGCAGGGTGGGTGCAGCAGGTCATGGGGAGGGGGCTTGAACAATGGGGATGGGACAAAGACAGTGGCTGTTATACCCTCCCAGGACACAAAGGCTTCTTTCTGTGTGTGTGTGTGTGTGTGTGTGTGTGTGTGTGTGTGTGTGTGTGAAGGGGCTCTCGCTCTCTCCCAGTTGTTTCTCTTTCCTGGGGAGGACAGTGGCCAGCATTTACCCATCCCAGCAAATGGTGGGTGGTGTTCTGTGTCACCTGGGTGCTGAAGGAGCCCTGGGCTTGTGTATTTAAAAGGACACCCCCCCCCCCCGGCAAATTCCTGACAGTGAGGGGAAGGAGTCTGCAGGTGGAGGGTGCTGAGGAGTTATGTGGTGGGGGGAACGGAAGGAAAGGAAAGACATGGATTGCGGGTGTTCCAAGCAAGGAGGAGGAGGTGGCAGCCAAGCTGTTTATGGATCTGTGGGTCACCACAGCACCTTGCATTTGGTTCCCAGGAATGTGGGCCCTTGAGAATCTTCTGATTTCAATGAAGCTGGCTTATGTGGCATGCCAGACCTTTTTATAACATTAAATTGTTCTCAGTGTGTTGTAATTGTTGTCATCTGCCCAGGGACCTTGGGGTGAAGGTTGTTTGCTGCTGCTGCTGCTGCTGCTATTTACAGTGGTACCTCAGGTTAAGAACTTAATTTGTTCTGGAGGTCCATTGTTAACCTGAAACTGTTCTTAACCTGAAGCACCACTTTAGCTAATGGGGCCTCCTGCTGCCGCACTGTTCTCATCCTGAAGCAAAGTTCTTACCCCGAGGTACTATTTCTGGGTTAGCGGAGTCTGTAACCTGAAGCGTCTGTTACCTGAGATACCAGTGTATTATAATTTATTAGGCTACCTGCCAGGGCCCCAGGAAGAGAAGGGGTCATCCTTCAAACAGAAGGCTGCCCATAAGGGTGTGGCAAATGTGCACTTGGTGGCCTCTTGGGTCTGAGAGGCTGCAGTTCCTGGCCAGGGAAGCTGTGCTGCTCAACAGGGTGGCATCCTGCTCTGCAGGGGGTAGGATCCTTCCCTGAGGGCTGCCTTATGCCTTAGCTGGGGGTGTTTCTTGCACTTATAGCTCAGTGGCCTCTGTGCAGAGGGTGTTCTGCTATCTCCCCTCTGACTGAGGCTGCTGCCTGCTCAGCTGCTGCAAGGGGGGAGAGGGGGCTGGCCTCAGGGTTTTTTTGGGGGGGCAGTCAGGTCCACAGCTGCTGGCTGCAGTTGCTCTATTGGCCACACTGACTTGTTTTCTCCATGTCTCCTCATATGGACGGGTTGCCATTTTTCAAAAAGTGGAAATCCAGACACAAAAGTTGTTTTGAGCTATTTTTTAAGGAAAATTGGCAAAAAAAGACACTACCGACATGGCCTGCTATATGTCTGGATTTTCCTGGACATTTTGCCGATTTCTGCTGGGACACAGCTTCCGACTGCAGTATTCCAGGTATATCCGGGAAATTCTGGCTGTATGGCAACCCTGTGACCTATGGAGACGCAGCACCAAATTGCCCTGGCCCCCGTAAGCCCCTTCCTGGGCGGGCAGGGCAGGGTTCTTTGGGGTTTTACATCCATCAAGTGATCTATACAATTCGTTAAATAAATGAGTAAAACCAGCAAGCCCCTTCTGTGAGCTGTTGGGCCTCTCATCTTAGTGAGTGCTAAGTTGAGCTGCAGAATCCTTTGCCCCTCAGTCCACTGTGAGAGAGGTGGTCTCACTCGGAGACTGGCTTTGATGCTCCTGCTAGACCCGTCTGGACCTATTTTCTTTGCAGGCCCCCTTCCTGCTTGTGTCCACGCTGGTCATGGGCCTGTTAGCTTTGAGTTGTCTCCAATTCTGCTTTGACAACTGCGTGAACAATCTGTGGGTGCCTTTGAGCTTCCTAAATCTTTGAAAAACCAAATGCTGGTTGACTTCTTCAACACACCTCATCCTGCATACAGATTGTGGCGGGCGGGCAGGTCCGCTGGCCTTGTGCGGTGCCTGCCCAATTCCATGTGTTCCTGTAGAGTATTCTGTGTCTGCCTGGTGCTCTCCCCACACTGCACAAGAGTTGGAAGGGACCCCCAAGGATGATCTAGTTAAACACCCTGCAATGCAGGAATCTCAGCTAAAGAGGGGGCAGAGGAGGCGCTCCTTTGTGGGGAGCAAAAGTGCCCTGCCAATGCCTTGCCCTGATGTTCAGGGCTCCCGTTTCCCCTCCCCCCTGCTAAGAGAGAGGGGCCCACATTGCATAGCTACATGATGAGATGGGATGTCTATGGGCCACAAAAACTCCCCCCCCCAAGCTTCAGGTCTGCTCTGATACTGCACCCGAGTACCCAGTACCGAGGTCTCAGTCCCACAGACCCAGCTGGTTTCCTCATTCCCCATCAAGGCACTAGCAGCTGCAGGTCTGAGGGCTGGCTGGTAGGGCAGGTAATGTCAGCCTTGTCCCCAGTTGACTGTGCCTTGGGCCCTATACCTAGCCTGCCAGTTCCATGCTGTGGGTGGATCCTGGTGCAACAAGCCCAGAGGGGGAAGTCTGCTTCTCCCGCCTGCAAGCACCAGACAAGGCTTCCTCTCCCAAGGTCCTCTGCTCCTCTGCGATTTCAGCAGCTTCAGAGTAGACCCTATTTGCAGCCATGCAGCCATCCAAAGGGAACGTGCCTCCCTCTCCTCCAGGTTTTGGGTCCAGCTCCAGCTTGTGGGAATGCAGGTTTTGTTTGATTCCCGGAGACCCCTCCCTCCTCCCCCTTCTCTTTCGATCCCCGCCTCTCTCACACAATAGGAGCTGATGGTCTGTCTGGGAGCCTCTGAGCCGGCAGCTGTCAGGTCTGACTGCGCAGATTTCATGGCAAATGGGAGCTTCTGAGGCTGATGGAGGGGCTGGGTTTGTCGCCAAGGGAGGCCGTGTTCAGGGGGCCTCTTTTATGCAACGGGATGCCAGGGAGACAGAGGAGGTTGCTGAATGGCTGCAAAAGGAAGGGCTTTCCAGGGGAGGGGAGCAGAGACCCTCTTTGCTGGGCCAGTCTTGGTGGTGCTGTTTTTTAAATATATTTTTCTTCCAGCTGCCAAAGAGGAATGGCGGATGTTTTCAGATATGTGGGGGTGGGGAGAGGACCAGGCAGCTGCAGCATCTTAAGGGCATATTGTCGGTAGGATGGCAGAGCTGCCAGGAGCAGCCGAGAAGGAGGCAGAGGTTCTGGCTGTCAAGAAGGGCTCTGCAGAGCAAAGGCCTAGCCAAGTCCAGCCACCTCCTCTGACAGCAAACAACCAGATTCTCCCTGAACCTCCATGGCAGCTCAGATGGTTTCTGGGCCATCAGAAGAGCCCTGCAGCAGCAGCAGCAGTAGCAGCAGCAGCAGGATCAGGCCAAAGGGGGACCATCTAGTGCAGCTCCTCTTCCCACAGGGACTGACCCAGTGCCCATAAGCAGGACCCCCCCCCATCATTTCCATCAACTGGTGTTCAGAGGCAATGGCTGCCTCAGACAGTGGAGGGGAGAGCACAGCGTTTGTGGCAAGTCGCCATTGAGAGCCATCCTTCCCAGGGTTAGAAACTCAAATATATAAGCAAGGCTCCAAATGGCTCCTTAAACCAGGGTTTTGGTGGTTGTTGCTTTGTCATTTAGTCGTGTCCGACTCTTTGTGACCCCACAGACCAGAGCATGCCTGGTTGCCACTTGGGGCCCAGCAGGCTTGAAAGTTGTATTTTTCAATGGGACTTTTTGGTTCCTGAAATTCAAATATAATGGATAGAATTCTACAGGGTGTTTTTCTCGTGTGTGAAAACAGGCAAGGGCCAAGGATCCCCAAACAGGCACCTCCAGATGGGGGAGACATCAGACGCCACCCTGGCACCCGGGCATCTTCACTTGGTTGCAAGTGGTCGACAGCCGGGGGGCAAAAAGCCCCTGGAACCTGGTGAATTTCGAACGCTGATCCATCTGCAAGCCGTGCACCAGTTTTGTTCCCTCATGTTCCTCATCCCCACCAGCCACACTTCCCTCAGAGGACGGATGCAGGGCAGCCCAAGACATTTTGCTGCCTGAGGCAGAGGAGCACCTGCTGCCCCCATCCCTCCCCTGGTCAAGGCACTCATAGCCTGCAGCCAAATTATTTTGGTGCCCACGTCTGCCTTCCTCCCTCCCTGGTGATAATCGGAAGTAACAATAGGCTGCCTTTTGAAGGCACTTAAAAGCAGCTGCCAGAGGCTATTGCCTCACTTTCCCTCCTGGTAGGACCGGCAGCAGGGCAAGTGGGCCACAAGAAAGGCCTTGGAGGCTGAGCCACGTTCTCAGAGAAGGTGCGGAGGTGCCCTTGTCCCGGGCAATGGGTGGAATTCCATGAAGTGCTAAGGCAATTGTTCCGTCCGCAAAAGCACTTCTGTTTTCCACTAGGCAGAGTGACCTCTCTTCCCCCAACCTCTAGCTCTGGGGGTTCTCCTGGCCCCCCCAAGCAGATTTTGGGAGAGGAGGTCACACTGCACTAGCAGGACTCCTTGCACTTGCGTCAACCAGTGCAGCAACCTGGGTGAATCCGGCCCCATGTCCTCCAGCTGGGGTGTTCTGTGAGCCTGAGGAGCTGGTCTGGAGCAGCCTGTGCTGTGTCCTACATGGCCGTGTTTTCTGAATTGCAGTGGCTCTGACTCTCAGGTGTCTCCTTGGATGCAATCTCTGCACAGTGTGGCCTCTAGGCATAAGTTAAACTGTGGAACTCCTTCCCACAGGAAGCAATCTTAAAAGGAGAGGAGAGGGCTAGGAATGGCATGAGCCTGTTAAATGGATGGCCTGTGACCTGTGGAGTCTTGCCAGTGGGAGGGAGCAGCCATGGCTCAGGTATCCATGGCCCCTGACCTCCTTAGCCCTGCCCTCCTTTTCCAGAGCCATGCTCGCCAACGCTGCCACGATGCGGATCCTCATCAAGGGGGGGAAGGTGGTGAACGACGACTGCACCCTGGAGGCCGATGTCTACATTGAGAACGGCATCATCCAGCAGGTGGGCCGTGAGCTCATGATCCCCGGCGGAGCCAAGGTCATCGATGCCACCGGCAAGCTGGTGATCCCGGGGGGCATCGATACCAGCACCCACTTCCACCAGACCTTCATGAACGCCACCTGCGTGGATGACTTCTACCATGGCACCAAGGTAGTCTCCCTCCTCTTCCTCCTCTCTTTGGTTGTGTGGTGCGGGGGGGGGGGATGCTCAGCGGGTGGTCTGGTCTTGGGCATTGATGACCTGTGTGCGTGTTCTCTCAGAGTAGGACAATTTCTGGGGAGACTTGAGATCTGCAGAATTGATGAGACATGAGGCAGGTCCATAACATCCATTTAAAGCAAACCCAACACACATTTAAAGCACATCACACACACACACACACACACACCCACCCACCCAATATCCTGGGAACTGTAGTTCCCCCCAGACATGCAGTTCCCTGCATCCTTGACAAACTACAATTCCCAGGATTCTTTGAGGGAATTCATGTGCTTTCAGTGTGTTTTGAGTATGCTTTTAATGAGCAGTGAGCTCTGCCCCAGGAGTTGGGAAGCCAGCTGTGGACATTTCTGGCAGCCAGCATCCCCCTGAATTTATTTCCACAGGCAGCCCCATTATTGCCGATCCAAATGTCATCAGGGGTGCTGCAATGCCCCTCCATGCCACCTGTGCCCACCAAAGAGCAAACTGAGCTGGCTCTGCGCAGGGCAGGAGTGAATAGATAAAAGCCTCTCAGACCTCTGCCAACATGGCGCCCTCTAGATATTTTGGGTGTCAGCATCCACCAGTGCAAGACATGCACTTCCGTGGACTCCAGATCTCCCTCTGACCCAGGACTAACTCTGGCCTTGCCATGTGCTTAGTGAGATCTGGCCTCTGGCCCCTTTCTTCACCCCCTTACTTCACCCCCCCTACAGACAGTGCTGGCCTGTCCATTTGGCAAGGGGGCAGGCCTTCTTTGGGTGAGGCCTAAATGTTGTAAGCAGAGTCAGAGCATTCCTAGTCAGCAACAACCATGTGATTCCAAAGCCCCTTCTGCGCTGGGCAGAGGAGTGTGTAGCCGGCTGCCCTCCCTCCCTCATCCACTGCCTTGGCTGCCTTTTCCAGGGGGTGGGGGGCGGTGAGGCCTTTCCCTTCCCAAATGTGCTCCGGAACCAGGGGGAAAGAACATCAGTGTTGACCAGTGGGGAGCATGTGAAGTGACAGGAGCCTCCCTGGCAGCTGTTGGGGCCTCTTCCTGGGGTAGCTTGGCTGAGCAGGTGGCAGCTGCTGGTGTCATTTGCAGGGCAGGTGTGGGAAGGAGTTGGGTCACCCCATGGCGGGGGCTGGTCTCCCTTGCACCGCGGCCCCGTTCTGCTCCTCATGGCATCCTGGGCCAGGCAGCAGCGTCAGCTTCTTCCGCCTTGCTCAAGAGGAGCCTGGTCAAAAGCCCCAGTTGCTTGCAAGGCCTGGGGGGGGGGGAGTGGATCTGGCCGCCCAGCCACCCACCTGCTCGGACTGGGCTGTATCTCTGCCCATCCGCCTGCCTGCCTGCCTGCCTGCCTGCCTGCCGGTCATCTTGGGGACTGGGGGGAGCTGTCCAGGCCTCTGGTGCTGAAAGTGCTCAGCTCCTTTGCTCAACACAAGGCAAAAGCACCAGTAACTCCACAGAAGAGCAGGATTTTGTTTTTTTCCATTTTGAAAAAATTCCAAGCCAGAAGGTGGTGGAACTAGAAATCAGATTACTAATATTTTTATAGGAATTGTTTTTAGAATTACTACTTTGTTTTTTCCCTTGTTTCTTTGTTTGTTTTTTCTTTACCAAGCAAATCCAAAGTGGCTTTCAAAAAGATGCAACCTGCTAATGCTCTTTTTAAAGAAATGTTCCAAACAGAGCTATCGTAAAGGGAACAGGATTGAAATAACAGCCAGATAAGCATTGTTTGTTTATTTCATTTCTTCCTGTGAGGCACCCCGAGTGATTGACGATCTAATAAAACTGTAGGCTGGTGTTCAACTAAGTTTTTCTGCTCGTGCAAGGATAGTTCTTGTGTGAGGGGGTTCCTCCCCTCTCCAGCCGTGCACCCCCCCACACACAAAAATTTGGGTTGGTGGAACTTCTAGAACAGATTTAGGCGGTGGGGAGATGGGAAGAACATTCCATCATGCAAGAAGAAATCATCTGACTAATGGAATGCCCCATGTTGAAAACAGCGGAAACATAGTTGTTTTTTTAAAAAGCATTCGGGCAAGTTCTGCTCAGAGCAGCACTTTTGAAATTAATGGACCTAACTTAGTTGTGTGCATTAAGTTCAGAGGGTCTACTCTGAGTAGAATTTTGCTGAACACCACCTACCCACTTGGGTAATATGAATGAATTCTTGAGAGATGGCCTTCTGGCTGTGCACAGACTTGCCTTCTCTGAGCAGTGAGCCTGCTGTGGATCTGCACACTCCCCTTTTTGGACAGGTGTGCAGCTGTTCTAGCACAGAATCAAGCCCAAGACTGATACGTCCCCCTGTTTCCAACAGAAGCCAGCTCTGCAGAGGGCGGATTGAATGAGCTGTGCTTAACATCACAAAGCCTCCTCCCTCCCCATCTGGCTGCTCAGGGTGTCGCTTGCGCCAGTCACGGCGCCACTGTCTCCTCTGCCATGAACAGTGTTCCAAATACAGTGGATGCTCGGGTTGCGAACGTGATCCATGTGGGATGCTGTTCACAACCCGCAGCAGCACATCTGCACACATATGGGTTGCGATCCGGCCCTTCTGTGCATGTTCAAAGCCCAATTTAGCGCTTCTGCACATGCGCGACCGCTGAAACCTAGAAGTAACCCGTTCCGGTACTTCTGGGTTTTGGCCGTCTTTAACCTGAAAAAATGCAACCTGAAGCGTCTGTAACCCAAGGTATGACTGTATTTACAAGAAGGGCTGGATTCTCAAAGAGTGCTCTGGAGAAATGCTTCATCATCCTGTGAGGCCCTGGCTCTTTCCTTCCTTCTGTGGGTATGTCTAGGGCTGCAGCCGTGCTCTCCACCTGTGCCCCCCCCCAGAAGAGAATGTAGGGAAGGGGAGACATCTGTGACCCTCTGGTGTTGCTTAGCTACAACTCCCACCATCCCTGGCCATTGGCGGTCCTGACTGCAGTTGGTGGGTGTGGGGAGTCCAGCAGCCCTTGGGGGGGAGGCTTCAAATCTTCCCCACCTGCAGAGTCTTGGTCAAGGCTCCTGTGGCTGGTGCGCTGCAGACCAGGGTGCCTGTGAGGGCAAGGGTTGATGGCTTGCTGTTGTAGGAATGTGCTCTGCACATGCTCACATCATGTTTGCCGTGGTTCAATCCCTGGCGTTCAAAGTGGTTTCTGGGCACTGAGCCCCTTCACCTAAATTTAGGCTGTGAGCAAATCTCTTCTGCCCCCCCCCCCAGCCTGTTGTGTCTCTCTTTCTCTCTCCATTTTCCTGACATGCCAGGAGAACTGTTGGGGCAGCATTGGCACTCCAGGGAAGAAGCGTGTTTAGTCCTGAGTGCCCTGTGCTGAACACAACCAGGGCAATAGAAAGGGGACTTCTGCTTCTGCTCACCAGCCACCTCCTCCCTGCCCCCCCCCATGAGGTCTCGGCCCTGGATTCCTCTTGAAATTGTGAAGGCCTTGGAACCCAGAACCATCATGCAGGGTCCTTGAGGGAATGTAGGCAAGGCAGCCAGCTTCTCCCTCTCCTCCCACCCCCCCCTCAAAAAAAGCAGCTTTGGGGATTAGCTGATGTCCCACAAGTGTCAGCTGAGGACACAGCCTTCCCTTTGCATTAGCAAGAAATGCTTCCTGCCGGCTCCTGACCCAGGGCCTCCACGCCAGGAAGGCTGCAGGGCTTGCAAACTCTGGGTTTGGCGTTGGTGGTTCGCTCCTCTGGAAGCTCTTTTGAGGTTTCCACGAGGGCAACTCTCACCACCTTCCCTTTGCCCCTGTGCCCAGGCTGCCCTGGTGGGGGGAACCACGATGGTGATTGGGCACGTGCTTCCGGACAAGGACATCTCCCTCCTGGACGCCTACGAAAAGTGCCGCAGCCTGGCCGACCCCAAGGTGTGCTGCGACTACGCCCTGCACATGGGCATCACCTGGTGGGCACCAAAGGTAAGAGGGGAGGGGGCGCACGGGGGGGGGGGGGCTTGTTGGTCTCCCTGACTCAGAATGAGGAGGTCTTTTGCCTTGACTGGCAGGGGGGTTTTAGGGTTCCGAAAGTGGGGTCTTGTAAGAGCACAAGGGGTAATAATACAGCAAAACAACAGCACCACAAACTGGCTTATAAGTATAAAACCAAATTTACTAGAATAATAGGTAGAATAGAGATAGACTTGTAACTATTCAAACAACAAACATACTAAGGTGCCACGTGCAAGAGAAAGTCTGGAGATACTGTAAACATGGAGTGGATAAATGTACAACTCTATCTTAACAAGTTACATGTGCAGTAAACGTTATACAGACTGGATAAATGATCCATTCCACAAGTAGCCACAAGTAAGTCCAATCGCAGAACAGCAACCCTGTGCCGCCACAACGGCAAGGGTAGCACACTAGAGAATATGAAAAAATTTTCAAAGCTGTTTTTCAAAGATTGAACTGGACGAGATGTTCTTCAGTGGGCCTTGAGTTGGAAACACAAAGTCGTATGCATGGATCAATCACGGGAAGGCAAATCAAAGCCGCCACCCTGGTGAGAATAACACAAGTGGGCAAAAGGAGACCTGTACGCTTCATCAGTCCGAAAGGCCAGTCATACAAAACGGTTTGCTCAGGATAAAGAAAGTATTCACAGGCCTGCCGGATCAGGCCAAAAGCTCATTGCATTCTGCATCCTCTTCTCACAGTGACCAGCCAGGTTCTCATTATGGGAAACCCACAAGTGGGACCTTAGCCCAATAGCCCCTTCCCCTCCTGTGGTTTCCTGGCCTCCTGTGGCAGGGAGTTCCATAGATTAACTTTGCACTGCATTAAGAAGTCCTCCCTTTTATCCTCCCCAAATCTTCCCACTTTCAACCTCATTTGAAGCCACAAACTCTGGTGCCAGGAGAAGAGAAAAACTTTCCCCTTTTCTCTGCGCCATGCATATTTAATTTTTTTTTTTTAAAAATTTGCTTATGATTTCCAGGTTTATACATTTCACTAACTTTACAGTCATTTTAACATTTCCAAACTTGACTTTCTTCCCCCTCTTTCTGCAGTTCCTTACATTTATTTTTAATATTTTCTGCATATCCAAATTAACTTAATTTGTTCATTTATTCATCTAAATATATATGAAACCACAGGTTATTACAATAACCCTGCCAATGTTCTTATCTGTTTACAATTAAATTTTCAATAAACTATTTCTTTTCCTTTATAAAAAAGTTTGTTATCTTGATTTCTTATTTTTCCAGTGTGTTTTGCCATTTCTGCATATTCTGTAATTTTACAAACTGCCATCGTTTTGCTTCTTAACTCCCCTTTAACCTAAAAAGCCCCCAACACTGCAAACTTTCTTCATGGGGGGAGGGTACTCCATCTGCCTGACCCTTCTGGTTGCCCTCACTGCAGCCCCTTGGGGAGGGTGCCTGGGGCTTTGCCCCTTCTCCAGTGGTGCCACCTCCATGCCCCGCGGCCGTGCCTCCTTCTCCCAGTTCTTCCGCAGCCATCCAGCTGCCACCCTCCCCACCTTCTCCAGCCTGCAGAGATTTTCCTCAGGCCAACTGCCAGGCCGTAGCAGGATCTCAAGGCCAGGGGTCTCAAGCATGCCTGCTGGCCGTCTCATGGCCTCCAGCTGCTCCAAGGGCCGTGGAGCATCTGCTGGCTGGTAATTCTGGATTAGACCCCTGCTCACAGCCATCTTGTTGCCCAGCCCCAGCTGGGTGGCTTGACCTCCTTAGCCTCTTGTTTGGGTGTTTGTGGCTCAGCTCCTTCCTCCTCTCGGCCCCCTGACAGCTGTAACGGCCCTTCCTTTCCCTCCGCGGTTGGCCACTCCCTCCCCCTCTTTGGTGGGCTTTGGCGCTGCCTTGCCTGGCTTCTGGCACTGGGAGAAGACCCCCACCCCTCCTGTGTCTTACCTGCGCTGGACCATTTCATCACAGCTTGGGGCACCCAGATGCGGCCTCTGTCTTCTGTAGTGGCGCCTGCCCTGTGGAACGCCATCCCACCAGATGTCAAGGAATTAAAGAACTATTTGACTTTTAGCCCTGTATAGGGAAGTTGTTAATGTTTTAGTGTGTTTTTAATATTTTGTAGGGAGCTGCCCAGAGTGGCTGGGGGAACCCAGTCAGATGGGCGGCATATAATAAAAAAAGTATTATTATTATTACTAAGATTACCAAACATAGACCAACGACCTGCACAGAATACAGATAATAATAATAATAATTTATTATTTGTACCCCGCCCAGAGGGGTACAGAGACAGAACATGCCTCTTGAACAAGGCGTGAGCATGCAGGAATGAAGAGCCGATTCCTGGAAGAGGACCCTAGAGCAGAGATGCCTCCTTCCCCTTCTCTGCTCCCCACTTTCCCCTCCCATTGGTGGAGGTTCAATTTGGAGCAAGATGCTCCAAACACATGCTCCCTCCCGGCAGGGCCAAAGAGCCCATTGCTCAAAGGCAGGACCGGCTCCTCACAGATCCAGGCACAGAGCAGCGTGTTCCAGGTGACTCGAGTGAGTGAGCCAGTCTGCAGAGGAAAGCTGGAAGCAACCAAAGTCTGGAGACATTGTGATGTGGGGAGAACTCCGGGCAGAGGATTGGGAGCCTCTTGAGGTGGTGGTGGTGGTGGTGGTGGGTGCAGCCAGACAAGAGGGACTTGGGACATCAAAGCAATAAGTACATCAGTGTCCATCGCTTCCTGCTTCCAAAGCTACCACTGTAAACAGGAAGAAGGTCTGGAAATGTTCAGGATTTGCACCAACTTCCACATGAGACTCCTAGCTCATCTTCCTATGTTCATCAGGGCCTTAGATTTGGGCACATTAGATGAGCTCAATACCTCAAGGCCTGTGGCTTTGGCCCTCTGCGTTCAGCTCGCAGCATTTCCGCGGGTGTCGGTGGGCAGGTGAGACCTTTGAGCAAATGACGCCTGCCCCTTCTGCCTCAGGTGAAGGCGGAGATGGAGACCCTGGTGCGGGAGAAGGGCATCAACTCCTTCCAGATGTTCATGACCTACAAGGACTTGTACATGCTGCGGGACAGCGAGCTCTACCAGGTCTTCCACGCCTGCAAGGACATTGGCGCCATCGCCCGCGTCCACGCCGAGAATGGAGAGCTGGTGGCCGAGGTGAGCTGCTCGGGGGGCGGGGGGGCAGTGGAAGGGGATGATCCCATCAGCCGATCCATAGGCTGTCCTCCCCTGGGGGAGAGGGGAGGAAGAGGCAGGGACCAGCAAGGGGGCAGGAGGAAGGTGACCCCTGTACCCACCTACCCCAGACCCTCTCTTTTGCCTTTCCCTGCAGGGGGCCAGGGAAGCCCTGGAGCTGGGCATCACTGGCCCGGAAGGGATCGAGATCAGCCGGCCGGAGGAGGTAAGGGTGCCCACCAAGAAAGGAAGTGTTGCGTTCCCAAAGCAAGCAAGGATTGGACTCTGATTAATAAAATACACACAAGGCTTGACCAGCAAGACTCTGGGAGGAATGCGTATAATAATAATTCCTTCTCCACCCCTTGGCCCAGGTCGTTTTATTCACAAAAGAACTTTTTACACAGTGTTTGTAAGAACCAATCAGATTTCCACTGAGCATTTCAAAAAACCCCACATGGGGACAAAGTTAAAGTTAAAACTACAAAGAGCTAATTTGAGCATGCATATGTAGTTCAGAGTAAATAAAATAGGAAACAAGGAGGAATGCTTTTAGGAAACCCTGGAGGTCATAAAGAGGAGTAAACAGGAGAGGAAGGATGGCAGTATTTACCATCTCCTTGTGAACGATTAACAAACTACATCAAAGTAACCTACTATCTTTATGATCCAGGATGCCTGATGAAGCAACTGGCCTGTGTTTCAGAATGCTTATACGTGCCCGTCAGGTGCAGAGAAAGCAAATGGCAGAGGTGGAGAGGCTTGTGGGATTTGATCAGAAATTATTGCCAATGAATCAAGCCCAGTCAATGCAATGCTTTCATTGCTGACACAATGGCTTCCTCCATATTTTATAATTCCTCATACCAACCCCACCTGACCCCCACAAGGAAGGAGGCACACCCATGAATGAACACACCTGCCCTGCTGGGAATCTCACTCCCCCCCCAAGGCCCAAGAGAGAAGGGGGCAGTTTGGGAACTTGCAGGGTCTCTCCTTGCCAAGGCTGCCCAGTTGCCTGGTGACTGTTTTCAGAGGGCAGTTCTTCCACCAGCCAGGAAGAAGGACCAGGAGGAAGGCTGGGATGAGGGGAAGTGCTTGGGTTCTGTTGGCACCTGCAGGCACTGTCTCGGGGTCGATTGGCCGGGCTGCTGCCTGCCTCATCTCTCTCTCTCTCTCTCTCTCTCTCTCTCTCTCTGCATTGCAGTTGGAAGCTGAAGCTACACATCGGGTCATCACCATCGCTAACCGGGTGAGCAGCCTTAACCGCCCCCTCCTTCTGCTGCGGAGGACTGAGGCTGTGTCTTCTTGCCCGACTGGGTGGGGGCCCCTTTGCCATCCCAGGTGGATGGATGCCTTGGACTCCGTGCCCAGGTCTCTCTCATTGCCCCAAGCCCCCTGACGCCTTTCCTCTTCTTTTTGTCCTCCTCCCTCGGCAGACTCACTGCCCCGTCTACCTGGTCAACGTTTCCAGCATGTCAGCCGGGGACGTCATTGCCACCGCCAAGATGCAAGGTGAGTGGCGTCCCATGGATCTGGAGCAGGAGGTGCCCACACGGCAACCACAAGGGGAGATGGCAAGCTGCCCTTGGCATGTTCTGGCCCCTGGACCCATCCTGCCCCTCCTTGCTAGCCGTTGCAAGGAGTGGGTCTTTTCTCCCCAATCGGCTGGGGTGCCCTTTGGGTCCCTCCCAACTCTGCAGTTAACCTTCCTGGACCCTGAGATCGCCCTCTGAGGCCCTTCTTTGTGTGCCTCCTCTATGATATCTCCGGAGGGTGGCAACATGGGAATGGGCCTTCTCTGTGGTGGCTCTCCCCAGGGAGGCTCGCCTGGCCCCTTCCTTACAGACCTTGAGGTGCCAGGTGAAATCGTTCCTTTTTAACCAGGCCTTGGGCTGATTATGTTCTACATCCTTTTAACTGTGTCTGTGGGAAGGTTGGGGTTATTGTTTTGCTGTTTTGTTTTGCTTCGCATGTTTTTATCCTGCATTTTATTATTCTGTGAACCGCCCTGAGACCTTATGATGAAGGGCGGTATATAAATCCAATAAGTAAAAATAAATAAACAAACACAACTGTGAGCAAAGTGTCCCTGGCACCCCCCTCGAGCGCACAGCTGAATGATGCGCCCCTCAAGTCCTGCCTCTGGTTGCTGTGGGGCTCTTGAGACAGCCACCCTCCTCCCCACCCCACGGCCAGGCCTGAGGTCCCTCCCCTTGCTTCCCCGCAGGGAAGGTGGTGTACGCAGAGACCACCACGGCCCACACTGCGCTGACGGGCTTGCACTACTACCACCAGGACTGGTCCCACGCGGCGGCTTACGTCACTGTTCCCCCCTTGCGGCTGGACACCAACACCTCCACCTACCTCATGAGCCTGCTTGCCAAGTAAGGGGGCCTGGGCTGGGGGGTGATCCAGCCCTAGAGGATGAAGGGAGAGGAGGAGGAAGAGGAAGGGGGTCCTGGAACGGAGGGAGGGAAGGAAGGGGTGGCTTTGCATGGAGAGGCCAAGAAGCCCCCTCCCTGTCAGCTGGCGAGGGGGTTGCTAAGACCATCTCTCCCCGCAGTGACACCCTGAACGTGGTGGCCTCCGACCACCGGCCCTTCACCACCAAGCAGAAGGCCATGGGCAAGGAGGACTTCACCAAGATCCCCCACGGAGTCAGCGGAGTGCAGGACCGCATGGCCGTCATCTGGGAACGGGGAGTGGTAGGTGGAGGCACCCCATGGGAAACGGGTAGATGCCCCCCTGTTGCCCCCATCCCGCCATGGAGAGGGGAGGGAGCCTGGGGCGTGAGAGGCTGCCAAGCAAGGAATTAACTCTTCATTGTCGAAGGGACGCTTGCAAGGTGGGGAAAGGCATGTCCTTCAGCCCCACATCTCTCAGCTCCTCCCAGGCGGTTGCCACAACAGAGATCGCCACTTATGTCTCTTCCCCACCTGGGCTGCCTGCAAGCAGGAGGAGACTGCGCCTGCACGTGACCCACCTCTGCTTCTCTCTCTTCCATCCTCTCCTGGTCCTGCCAGGCAGGAGAGGTGGGGGCAGGAGACAGCGGTGTGGAAGCCCTTGGCTCTCCCCCCGCCTGAGCCGTCTCCCTCCTCTGCTGCTGTTCTTCACTCTCCACTTCTGACCGCCGATTACCGATCCCTTTTCCCAAGTCAGTCTCCAGTGCCCCTTCTCCCCAGAATGCAGACACCACTTCCTGTGGCTCCACCAGTTCCCTGACTTGCCAGTGTGCCAGTCTGGTGTAGTGCTTAAGAGCGGTGGACTTGTAATCTGGTGAACCGGGTTCGCGTCTCCGCTCCTCCACCTGCAGCTGCTGGGTGACCTTGGGCCAGTCACACTTCTCTGAAGTCTCTCAGCCCCACTCACCTCACAGAGTGTTTGTTGGGGGGGAGGAAGGGAAAGGAGAATGTGAGCCACTTTGAGACTCCTTAAAGGGAGTGAAAGGCGGGATATCAAGTCCAAACTCTTCTTCTTCTTCCCTTCGCTCGGTGCAAAGGGACAAAGGCTAGCAGGAGAGGCTTGGAGGAAGCCCTCCTGGGGTCCCTCTGGCTGGCTGGCTGGCTGCCCGCATGAGAAAGAAAGGGGCTCAGGGCAGGGTGCCCCCAACCCAGTCTTGCAGCAACACTCAGCGCTGATCCTGTGGCAGAGCTCCCCTTGCCTGCTTCCCTGCCACCAGTACAGCCTGTCCTCCAGCAGCCAGCGGGGTATACAAACTAACATGGGGAGGGGGGAATGCTCCAAGATCCATCCCAGCACAGCCCCCCCCCCCGAGATCTGCAAGAGGGGGAGAGAATCCCATGGCAGGCCTGTGGAGGGGGCTTGGCGAGGCTATTTCAAAGGCAGCAGTCCTAGTCAGGGAGTGGTCCTCTGGTGGTGGTGGTGGGGCTCTCCAAGAGTGTTTCCCATCAGTTGCCCCCTGCCCCCCAGCTCCTGCCAAGTCCTCTGACCTCTCTCTCCCCTCAGGTGGGGGGCAAGATGGATGAGAACCGCTTTGTTGCCATCACCAGCTCCAACGCTGCCAAGATCTACAACATGTACCCCCGCAAAGGCCGTATCATCCCTGGGGCCGACGCAGACGTGGTCGTGTGGGACCCAGAGGCCACCAAGTAGGTTGGGGGGGGCAAAGGGGCAATGGGGAGTGGGGAGGGGGCTGGGTGTCAGCAGGGAGTGGCGGCCTGGGGCTTATGGGCTGTGAGAAGAGGGGAGTTGACTGGGGGGGGGGTTGCTTTGGCCTGATGCTGCTTCAGAAACCAGGCTCCCTCACCACCTGCTAGCTGCCTCCCCAGGGAAGTGGGGGCAGGGGAGAGAAGGATGCTCACAGAGATAAGAGGTTCTCCCCAGCATCATGGCTGTGTGTCCAGCGCTTTCTGCATCAGTTTATTTGATGGACTGATATATTATTTCATACAATTTATATGCTTCCTGGTGGTTTGAAAAACCACACAAATAAACCTCCAAGCAGCTTACAAAAAAGATAAAACAATAACATGGTCAATAACAGATATTAGCAGCCATAATTTAAGACTTCCAGGGGGACAAAATAACAGTAGACTAAAAACAGAAGAAAACCTCCATCAGCTTCCTAAACTTCTGGCTTGGCTTGTCCAAACTAGAATGTTTCCAGCATGTATTGGCTTTTCAGTGGTTCTTGTTGCGGGGGTTTCTTTTAATTGTCAGTTGCTTCAAGGTGTTTTTGTGGGAAGCCATTCGTAAGTCAATTCAGTAGGTAATGAAGAAAGGCTTCACCCTCACCCTGCCCCCTCCCCAACCAGGCTTGCCTTTCTGCCACAGAGGCAGCGGGGGGGGGGGGCATAGGAAGTTGCCTTGTTCCATGTCAGACCCTCAGTCCATCTAGCGCAATGTCGTCTGCATTGACCAGCAACAGCAGCAGCAGCTCTCCAGGGTTTCAGGCAGGAGCCTTTTCCCCAGCGCTGCTCAGAGATGCTGCCACTGGGCACTGAGCCTGTGGCCTTCTGCATGCCAGGCGCGTTCTGTACCCTTCCTCTGAAGCTGCAACTCGTGTTGGCTGGAGCTCAGTCAAAAACAGCTGGAGGGCATCAGGTTGGGGAAGGCTGCCTTCCCAAACTCCTGTCACTGTTCAGAAGTGAGCTGGAACTCCCAGTAAACAAGCCTCTTCTGGCTGGAACCCCTGAAGGCGTCTCTGCTTCTCAGGAAAAGACACCCAGTTTCAGTGCCAAAAGAAGGGCTCCAGTTTCGCCAGACCCCTTGGCTCTCCCTTAAGTCCCTTTAGTGCATTGGCAGAGAAGGACCCACTTGCTTCTGGGGCCTGCGCAAAGGTCTCTCTTCTTCCTCCTCCTCAGTTGCGCAGGGGCAATCTACTGTCCTCCTTGCCCAACAGATGCTTGCAATACATTTCCCTGTGCTCTGATCCTGTTGCTTTCACAGCACACAGTAGATGGCGCAAACGCACCACTGCGTCCCGCTTCTGCCAGGGGAAGGGGACACCCTGAGGTGCAGCTAAATCTTGCAGCTTGGAGTCCTCCTGGTCAGGGTGCCAGGGAGCCAGCCACGCTGTCTCTCAGGATGCCCCGTTCCATTCCCCCTCTGCCACCTCCGACAAGAAGCAGAAGGGCTCTTTTTTGCCCTACGTCTGTAGCCTTGCAGGGCACCTCTCCCCAAGCCTGTTGATCCATCCCTCTTGCTGGGGCTCCTCCGTCGCTGCTCATGGGATGAGCACATGTATGACACTGGGGGCCCTTTCTAGTTTTTCCCCTTTGAACTGACTGCCCACCCCCAGATGGTGTGGACATAATGCATTTCTGAGATGAAAAGCTAGGAGGGAAACTTGCAAAGTGAACTGGGCAAAGGGCACATTTCAAAGACACACCTGGGAGGAAGTTCCTGCTCTTTGCTTGGAGGCCTCATCCTGCCTCACTTTGACATTGCGTGTTGTTATTTCCATAGCCCTCCTTTCCCAAATCACAACAGAGAAGGTTAAATAAGAAAAACCTATAAATGTACACAATACAATGTTGACATGCTCCCAGAAGTCTTTGCTCTGGTGGGGCTTCTAAAGGAGCAGGGAGGGGGCTGGGAGCCCAAGAGGGAGTCGGAGCAGCTGCCGGCCCAAGCCCTGCCTCACCTCCCTGCTCCCTGCTCCCCCCAGGACCATCTCAGCCAGCACCCAGGTCCAGGGTGGGGACGTGAACCTCTTTGAGAACATGCGCTGCCACGGGGTGCCCCTGGTCACCATCAGCCGCGGGCGCGTGGTCTACGAGAACGGCGTCTTCATGTGCGCCGAGGGCACCGGCAAGTTCTGCCCCCTCCGCTCCTTCCCAGACTCCGTCTACAAGAAGCTGGTGCAGCGGGAAAAGGTACCGGGGCAGAGCGGGGTGGGAGGGAGCGCAGTGCATTGCGTGCAGAGACACCCATCGCATGGCAGCCTCACCACTACACTTAGCAGCAGAGTGAAGACCACCATGGATTTGGGGGGGGGGGTCTGCAAAGAGGAAGAAGAGGAGGAGGGGCATGCCCAGAGGCTTTTGCTTGTGGCAGACACCAGACGGTGGGCAGGGGGAAAGGCTGGAGCCCCCCCCCCCCGTTCCTCCTTTTTGGGCAGGAGTGTGGCTGCGGGAAGCCCAAGGGTTAGGGTGGGGGCTTGCGGGAGGAGAATAGTGGGGCAGGGGGAGGCACAGAGGGTGGAGATCAGGACTGGGCATCCCAGGTGTGCTTGTGATTTGGGCGTCCAAGTGCAGAAATTCGCATCCAGATGTTTGGGGTTTGGTCTTTTGCAACGAGGGAGGAAATGTCTCACCTTTTTCCTGCAAGGAGAAGAGTTGGGGTTCGGCCGGGCCTGGCATGGGTAGCGAGACTTGGCTGGGGGGGGAACTGAAATGGCTACCATTTGAGCAGAGGGGCAACTTAGGGATGAAGAGGAAGGGGCTTGACTGGGAGGGGAGATGTTGGTCCCAGGAGAGGCTGGCAGGAGAGCAGAGGAGCGACCGAGAGACCCAAAGGAGGGGGCTTAGGGAAGTCACCAAGGAGGCCCCACGGGCAACCCAGCCCTCCCCCCCCCAAATCCTGGAAAGGTAGAATTGGTGCAAGGACCCTGAAAGCCGTTTAGTCCTTCCTGGGATGGGGGGCAGCCAAGCTCTGCACCCAGAGATGAGGGAAGGCAGGGGGAGCCGAGGGAATCTTCCCAAGGGGTGGGGGCTGAAGAGGGGGTAAGCCATGCAACCAGCCCCCGCCTCTTCGCCCCACTTCCCCTCGCAGTCCTTGCTGCAAAGAAGGGGAGGCTGGGGAGGCCTCCTCCCAGCATGCCTCAGTGTTTGACCAGTGGTAGTCTGGGGCGAGGAGAGTGGAGTGGGGGGTGGGTAGCAGAGAGTGGCGTCTGGAGGGGGTCCCTGGCAGCAGACTGGAGGCTGGCAGACGTGGCACCAAGGGCCCAGTACCTGCTGGTCGAGGGGGGCACAGGGGGGAATGCAAGGAGCCCCCGTTCCCAGCCCCCAGAGGCAGCTTCTCCCTCCCAGCCCAAGCCCCCGCCCCGGCCTGCATTTCACCCGCCCACCCCGAGCCCCCCAAGAGGCAGGCTCCCCCTTTTCCCACCCTGGGGGCGTTGGGGTCTCCAGAGGCCGCCTCTTCCGCTGACCTGTGTGTGCCTTTTGTTGTCTTGCTCCGCGCAGAGTTTAAAGCTCAAGGGCGTGGACCGCACCCCCTACCTGGGGGACGTGGCCGTGGTTGCCCACCCTGGGAAAAAAGAGACGGGGACGCCCCTGGCAGACACGCCCACCCGGCCGGCCACGAGACACGGGGGCATGCGCGATCTCCACGAGTCCGGCTTCAGCCTTTCCGGTAAGAGCGGGGCTGGAGCGCGGGGCCTTCTGTGGGGGAGGGCGCGCAGAGGCGGGAGAGCCCCCCACGCCATGCTCCTTGCACCCCCCCAGGCTGCGGCATCTTCCCTGCCCCGCTTGCCCGCCTCCTGCCTTGCCCAGCAGAGCCAGCTGCCCCACGAGGGCTAGGACCTGGCTTCCCCCCTCCCCTGCCCTACCACCCACCTGCGCCCCCCACCCCCAATTCCTGCAGGGCCTGCTCCCCGCCCCAATCCTGCATTGGCTGAGAATGAGGAGAAGGGAGAGCGAGAGGAGGAAGCCGCCAGAGTGGGACGCAGGCAGGAGTCAGGCCAAGCCGCTCTTGGGGGTGGGGTGGGCATAGCATCCTGGATGGGGCACCCAAGGGTCATCCAGCCCAGCCCCCTGCAATGCAGGAATCACAGTGAAAGAATCCCTGACAGGTAGCCAGCCAACCTCTGTTGAAACAAGGAAGGAGAGGCCCCCAATTTGGGGGGAGTGGGTTCCCCAGTGCTGGGTATTTTGGCTGGGTCAGGATAGCCCCCCCCCCCCCCCGGCCATTCCCCCCCCCCCCCCCCCCCCCCCCCCCCCCCCCCCCCCCTTGAGGCACACCTGCAGGGCCACACAGAAGGGGTGTCGCTCCTTGCAGAGGAGTCTCCTGCCAGCCGCGGCCGAGAGGGAGCAGTGGGGCAGGCAAGGAGGCCTGTGGGGCTTAGGGGTCGGAGGACAGGGCTCTGCCTCTTGCCTGAAAGGTCAGCTGGAGAAGGGGCAGGCGGTCCCTTTCCCTCCCTCTCTGCCACAGTCCTTTTCCACATTTTTTTTCAAGTTTATACATTTTTATTTATTTTTCAAGTTTATACATTTCACTGATTTTATAATCATTTTGAAATTTCAAAACTTGACTTCCTTCCCCCTCTTTCTGCGGTTCCTCACATTTGTTTTTAATACCTTCTACATATCCAAATTGCTCATTTATTCATCTACTTTAAATATAAACTGCAGGTTGTTACAATAATCCTGCTGGTGTTTTTATCTGTTTATAATTTATCTGTAAATATTGAATAAACCATTTCCATTCTTTTATAAAAAATTGTTATCTTGATTTCTTATTCTTCTGGTAAGTTTTGCCTTTCCGCATATTCCATAAGTTTTTTCATCAATTCTTCCTTTGCTGGGACTTCTGCTTCTTTCCATTTCGGGGCGAGTGACAGTCTTGCTGCTGTAGCTGCGTACATAAATACGTTTCTCTACAATTTAGGTAGTTCCCAAAAGAAAAGCTTTTGGTTTTTTTTACAAAGGTTATTTTAAATATCCTTTTCATTTCATTATATATCATTTCCCAGTAAGCTTTAACCTTACTACAAGACCACCACATACGGTAAAAACAACCTTCTTTCTATTCACATTCCCAACACTTATTTTAGTTTTATACATTTTTGCCTATTCACTTGGTGTTAAATACCATTGATATATCATTTTCATATAATTTTCTCTTAGACCATAACATGCTGTAAATTTTATATCCATATTCCACAATTGCCCCATACTTCCATGTCTATATTATGACCGATACCTATTGCCCAGTGTATCATTGAGGATTTTACTTGCTCATCCTTTGTCTCCCATTCCAATAATATTTTCTACATTTTAGACAACACTTTTACATTACATTCCAACAGGTCTCTCTCCAGCTGTGATATTTGTTCCCCAAACCCTCATATCCTATCTTTCTTAAATACTTCATGCAAATGATATTGTATCCATGTTATTAATTTTCCTGATAATTCCTTAAATTCTTTTATTTTGTACTCCTCCCTCTTAATAAATTTCTATAAGCTGTCTATCTTTCTATCATATTATTTTTCTTTACCACTATGGCTTCCAGCGGTGAGAGCAAAAGTGGTGTTTTTACCTCTAATAAATTATATTTATGCCATACTCTATTAAAAAAATTTCCTAATTAAATGATTTATAAATCCTTTGTGAACTTTCACCTTTTCATACCATAAATAAGCGTGCTAACCAAAAATGTTATCATGACCTTCTAGATCTAGAATATGTGAATTCTTTAATGTCATCCATTCCTTCAGCCAACATAGACAAGATGCCTCATAGTATAATCTCATATCTGGCAGGAAAAAAACCTCCTCTTTGTTTTGCATTTTCTGCCGCAGTCCTGAGAAGAAAAACCCCACCCCAAAGTTGCTAATTGCATTTCAAGGGAGTTGAAATGCGAATAGCAGCTTCCAAAAAGGAGGTTTTTCTTGGTACCACAGCAGGGCATGAGAGAGAGTTAAACTTCTCTCCCCCTCTCCAATCCCATGATTTGCATGTGGTTTGGACCTGAGAGTGGCGCTGGGGCTGGGGTGCGCAAACCATGTGCGGTGCTGTCTCTTCTCTGGAGGGGGTTCAGGTGGCATCTCTTCTGCTGGAGGTTGCATGGTCAGTCATTTTAGGGGGGGGCTTTCATGGGGTGATGAGTAGGCGAGAGGGCAGGCTGCACCAGGGATGTGAATTTTTTCTTCTTCAGTGGGGGGAGAGATTCTCTTTGTACTGAACTCTGCGAAGAGGGCTCTGTTGTGCGCAGAAGCTGTGGTTGGCAATGGGGAATCTGCTTCCTAGAGCAAAGTGGGGGGAGGCTGCCAGCCTGTCTCTTTCGGCCTGTTTGTCCCTTCAAATTGCGGGGGGGGGGGACGGGACACATGCCTCTTACTCAAGGCTGGCAGAGCAAGACGTCCCAAGTCTGGCACTCAAACTTAATGCCAGGTGTCAGAAGTGAGAGGGTTCAGCCTGGCCTCCAAAGTCCTGCTTGGGAATTCTGGGAGGTGCTTTTGCCGATGAATTGGACCTGGCAGGTCCCTCTCGGCCAGAACCTCAGTGTGTGTCCCCCCCCCCCCAAAGGATGGGAGCAACTCCTGCTCCTCCTCAAACTCAACCCCTGGCAGGCTCTGGAAATGGGGATTATAGCCACTAAGGGGGTCTCTTCCTCCTCTTCCTTGAATTGCTCAGCAGTGGGGGGGGGCAGGGAAGGGGGATTGCAAGCCCTGATGCAATAATAATAATAACAATAATTTATTATTTACACCCCGCCCATCTGGCTGGGCTTCCCCAGCCACTCTGGGCGGCTTCCAACAAAATATTAAAATACCGTAATACATCAAACATTAAAAGCTTCCCTCAACAGGGCTGCCTTCAGATGCCTTCTAAAAGTCAGATAGTTATTTATTTCCTTGGCATCTGATGGGAAGGAGGTGCCACCACCGAGAAGGCCCTCTGCCTGGTTCCCTGTAACCTCACTTCTCACAGTGAGGGAACCACCAGAAGGCCCTTGGTGCTGGACCTCAGCATCCAGCAGAATGATGGGGGTGGAGGCGCTCCTTCAGGTATACTATATTAGGTGAAACCCCCTCTCTTCTGCTTGTCTCCCCTCCAGGGGCGCCGACTTGCCCCCCACATGGAGGGGGCCTGGCATCACATGGCACCCCCTGCCTGGTGTGCAAGTGCTTGCCTGGCGGTAGCAGGAGATAATTACCCTTCAATATTGGGGGTGCTCAGCCCCTCCCCACAAATACTGAGGGGCCAAAGCCCCTTCCGCTCTCTTTAGTTGGGGCCCCTGCTCCCCACCCCCTCACCCTTTGCTTGCCCCAAATTGCAGCAGCAGGAAAGAGTTTCTTCTAGGCCTGGCATTGGGGGGGGATTGCGCCTGAACTTGGGGGAGAGCTGGTGGGGCTGTTTACGGGGGTCCTCCCCGCAGCTTTTCTCCTCCCTGGCTGGACCTTGTGGCCTGGTTGGGACAGGATGTGCCCCCCCCCGTTGCCGATGTGCACCTGACCGCCCCGTCCTTCTCTGTCTCCAGGTTCTCAGATCGATGACCATGTTCCAAAGCGAGCTTCGGCCCGGATTCTCGCTCCCCCCGGAGGCAGGTCTAGCGGCATTTGGTAGCTGCTCCCCCGACTTGTCCCCCGACTAAGGACGCCGTCGCCACCCCCCCACTCGCCCGGCTGCCCCCCCACGCCCCGCGGGCTCCAGGCAGACACACCTTTCACCGGAGCTGCCGCCGCCGAAGACCAGCACTTCACACCTGATGACCCCCACCAAGACCCCTCCCCGGAATGAGGCTGCCGGGGGTGGTCCCGGGCCAGAGGCACCCCCCCTCACTCCACGGCTGCATGGAAACGCAGGCTGATGCACGGGGGGGGGGGGGGGGGTGGGGGGCGTCTGTGTCTCTTTCTTCCAGGAGGGGGGGGGCAGCTCCCCCAGGTGCCAGGGGGGGGGGGGGGGGGGGCCGACTTAGGGGGGGGGCAGGGCCAAGGGGGGGCCACCTGGGCCCCCAGTTCCTTTCTGTTTTGCACGTTGGGTTTTTTGGATAAGTGACATTTTGACTTGTTTGTGCATCACGTGGAAAAAAATGAATAATCCTGAATTAAAAGGTGCTTTGTGTGACTAGCAGTAGGATAGAAAGGGGGAGGCAGGTGGGGGGGGCTGGACAGGTCTCTAGGGTGGAGCCCCCCCTTTTCCAAGCAGCGTTTGCTGTGCAGAGAGGTTCATCCCAACATTGCTTAGCAGAAGTGGGACCCCCACTTTTTGCTCTCTTGCCCGGGGAGGGGTGATGATGCCATGAGGTGGATGGGGGGGGTCTTCTGCTGCCTGCCCCCCTTTTCCCTGGCCGCCTCTGTAGGCCCCACTCAGTGCCTTCTCTTGCGAGGGGGGAGAACTCCCACCCACCCCGTCCTTCCGCCAGCCCACCAGGCAGGAGTTGCCAGGGGCGCAAGAGGAGGGCCAGGCCCCCTGGGCTCCCCCTGGAGAGTGCAGTGCAGTGGTTAGAGCAAGGGGACCTCTCCCCCCACATTCCAGCATAGGATACGGAGCTTTCGTATCTGCACCTTTTGGTAGGCAGGAATCCCTTTCTTATCCTTGTGTAGGGAGAATGGGCTGTGGGGTGAAGGGACCAGATAGCCGGGAGGAGGAGGCGGCTGGCTGCTCCCCAAAGCCTTGGGGCCTCTCCTTGCCACTCCGCAGATGAAGAGGGGCTGGGTGCATTGTCCTCTGTGACCTACTGTGAAGAGCTTGGGGGGGGGAGGCAGTCGGGGTCTCAGCCCATGGTGGAGATCACCCGTTTGACCCGAGAGGCACCCCGTTGAGGTATGGGATGTCTTGAGAGTCGTCAGCATACTCACCCCAACATTCCTCTTTTAACACAATGGTGCTAACCCCCCACCCCCCTGGCTGACTGTTGGGGCCACAGAGCCCCCCCGCCCACCCCCCACCTGGTCTCCCTCTGGAGTAGTGTGAAGTGTGAACCGTTACTTGTGCACCTTCTCTCCCCCCCCACTAGTTGGTCCCCGTAGGTGTGCGAGGCTGGTGGGGGGCACGACAGAGGACTCCTTTGCCCCAGGACCGCAGAGGAGGAGGAGGAGTCCCGGCCCCCCGAGTGCAACCAGCCCCCCGCCCGCCCCTCCGTTGGGATAGTCTTGTAATGGCTGTGATAGCACCTGCTGCCCTGTGCGTTTCTGTTTCCTCATTAAAGAGTGTTCTCATGGTACGAGGCTCCTGCGTCTGTGCTTCCGGGGTTGGGAGGGGGGAGCCTTCACAAGCGCTCTCTCAAGGGTGGCTCAAGCCAACAGTCCATCAGGCACCAACGATCCACAGGTCGCAATTGCATCTGCTTTGGCCGGCTACCGTATTTTTCGCTCTATAAGACGCACCCGACCATAAGACACACCTAGTTTTAGAGGAGGAAAACGAGAAGAAAAATATTCTGCATCTGCACAGCGCCTCTCCAGCAAAGCGGGAGGAGAAACGGAAGGGGCTCCATTTCTCCTCCCACTTCTTGTTGTTCTGGCTTCAGCGATAGCTGCGCAGCCTGCAATTCGCTCCATAAGACGCACACACATTTCCCCTTACCTTTTAGGAGGGAAAAAGTGTGTCTTATACAGCGAAAAATATGTTAATTGAATCTGCCGTGCTAAATGGGATGTGGGTGTAAACGAAATGTGCAGAGCTACGTGCACCAGTTGGCAGCAAAGGGCAGCATCGTGGGGGGCACAGAAGTGCATTTCCTCCTGCCCCCCCCAAAGGGGCTGAGGCTTGGGATTCCCGCCTGCTTTGCTCTGTCACACCCCCCCCCCCCCCCCGCCATGGTCCCTTGGAAGGTTCCAAGTTGATCCACTAGTGGCATTTGATGGGGGGCTTTCCTTTGAAGAGATCTCTTGCTTTTTCAAACATTGCTAAATAATCTAGTTGTCAGTATCTCTATTGATAATAATTTTTAATAGTTTTCAATTACAATAACCCAATAATAGCCTCATTATAACAATGCCAAATTATAATACAGTTATTAATACCAATCCTTCAGGTGCCAAATCGTGTAATTTAGGTGCCCCCCCCGGTGTGCTAGAATGATTTGATATTTCTGCGTTCCAAAAACCTATTAATTTCAATCATACTCCAGTCAAAATAGCAATCCCTTACACAACAACTGCAATATTAACAACTTCCATTCGTACTGACACATTAAATGATTTATAAACGTGCAGGTGAAGCATTCAAACCATATCCTTGTTCTTCCTGTGGCAATTATTCTGTCTGTGGTGTTTCTTTCTGTCCTTGAAAAATATTATGTCTATCTTTTCCCGGTTGTTGCTGTTCTCCATCATTATTTGGGTGAAACTAATATCCCATTGTTTTTTCAGAAGTTCTCCATTGCTCTGTCCCGTGCTTCATTGTTTTGCAACTTTAGCAGCAGCTGCAAAAATCCCAAGCTGTCCTGATAAAAAACCTGTTTTCGCCATTTTTTCCTCTCAACCTGGGAAGGAGAGTGATCTGCAAATAACTCAGTGATGAACCTTATCAACTCCTTGGCAAGCTCGCAGATTCCTTTCATCCCTCCATTCAGCCGAAGATAAGCATTTACACTTCCAGTTTAATTAAATTCCAAGTCCTTTTAGCATTATTCAGTTCAGTCCATAGATAATAAAGGATAGGGAAGAGTCAGCTCTAAATTTCCATTGTAAACCTTTTGCAAAATAGAGCTTCCCTACCTTTTTCCTTTTCCTTTTTTTACACACACAGTTCCATTTGATGTTATATTCCATATCTGCAATCCAGTTTCATCCCACTTCCCTGTCCATACACAAATTGAACAAAGCACTTCAAGGGAGGGTTGCTGAATGATAAATGTACAAAAGAAAACTTTATATCAAGAAGCTGTAGGCTCCCCCTCATCTTTTACACCGAATGAAATCATCTTTCAAGTTCAAACCTTAACAACCTTGCAGCTGCTTCAATTCCACAGTTGATCTCATCTCTTCTAGCACACACCTGTACATTAGTCTAAATTAAACTCTTAATAGGAGAACCTCTGCTTCTTAATGGCGGCGAAGGAGGGTTTTCGGCAGGTGAAGGGCTTTTGCACTCAGCGCCTCCCTGCCCCCCACAATCCATGCCAGAGCGAGAGCTGGGTACCGAGACGATCTGCGAGTGAAGCCAGTTTCCCCCTGTCCCTGGGGGGAACTTGCAAGGATAATTACCCTTGTTTTTTCTTTGCCAACAATCACCCGCTGTCTTGGGAGCTGCCTCCATTAAGGCAGACCAGACTTGGAAGTCCCTAGCTGTCTGTGTCTCTGATCTTTGAGGATCCCCTTCAAGGTGGTCAGTCTACTTGAGTTAAAAGATCCTTCAGGTAACCACTGTACTGCAAACAAAGTACAGATCACCCACAGTTCCTTACACTGGTTCTCAATTTTACTCTTGGACCCCTCAGTTTGATCCCATTTGCTAGAATGAACTGGAGGAGGTCCAAGACAAAGGCAGAGAAAACTTCAGAGCCTTCTTACCTGCGAGATGCTTTCTGGTCTGCTTCAAAGTGTTTGCACCCATTTTCTGATCAGATCCTGCCCTTAAGACTGCCACCCCCCCCCCCGCCCCCAGTTCTCTAACTTGGCTCTGTGGTGCCCATCTTTTGGGGACCTCCCTCCTAAGTTGGCTGGTGGCCTTTCACCTGGGTCCCTCCTTATCTAGTCCCTTTAATGTTCAAGTTTTCCTGGCAACCCCTCCCCCCTTCACAACTGCTACGGAAATGCCCCCCTTGCTTTCGGATGCCCGTTTCATGAATGGTACCAGTGCAGCTGGGTCAATAGACAGGACAGAGGATATGAAAAAGAAAAATGTGCGCCTCCTTGCTTTCAGATACTTGTTGACTCCCTTGCTTTCGGATGCCCAATTTTTGCTTTTTGTTTTTTTAAGACCTTTTTATTGCAAAGTAAATACATCAGTAACAAGCCATACATAAAGAATAATATAAAGAAAAAGAAAAAATAAAGAAAAAAACGCAAAGAAAAATAGACAGTAAAACAATAAAGAAAAGTATATTTCAATACAATAAACACTTCCCACCAGTTTTCCAGGTTAGGACGTTAAGCTAGGCGGCCTGTGGTTTCCAGGATCCCTCCCAGAAGATAGTGGCACGCTCACAACCCTGTGGTTGTTCAGTTTAGAAGTCACCAGGCCATGAATTGCTGCACGCGACATACCTGCTAGCCTCTGAAAAGTGCTGAGTGCCCCTCAGTTCTCTGGGACCATGTAGCTCAGCATCATCAAGACGGGAGGGGGGCAAATGCAACCTCATCCAGAACAGTGCTGAGCACCACTTTCCTGCCAACAAAAACTCTCTTCCCTGGATTCCGCTTTCCTTTATTTCCCACATCTCCTGTCCATCATGATCCCAGGCACCAATTCAGCACCCCCCCCCCCATTGATGAAAAGTAGAACTGGGAGGCTGGAGTCCTCCCTTCGCTCCCAATCTCTGAATGGCTTCGCTCAGCAGTTTCATTAAGATTTTAAAGTGCTTGTGAGACAGGCAGAACCCTCCATGACCCCACACTGTCTGTTCTCGGGTGAGGAAGGGAGGGTTTAATTACTGGCTTTCTTCATTATTTTTTTCCGTATAGCAAAGTATCACTATTTTGTTACGAAGATGAGAAGAAGCCATTAATGAAAGGCATCTCGCTGGATGAGAAATAAGACCTTAGAGGAATTAAGAGAGGGCATGCAAGGGGCAAAAATATGGTCTGAAGCTCAACATCAAAAAAACGAAGATCAAGGCCACTGGGCCCATCACCTCCTGGCAAATAGAAGGGGAAGTAATGGAGGCAGTGAGAGATTTTACTTTCTTGGGCTCCATAATCACTGCAGATGGTGACAGCAGCCACGAAATTAAAAGACGCCTGCTTCTTGGGAGAAAGGCGATGACAAACCTAGACAGCATCTTAAAAAGCAAATACATCACCTTGCCAACAAAGGTCCGTATAGTTAAAGCTCTGGTTTTCCCAGTAGTGATGTATGGAAGTGAGAGCTGGACCATAAAGAAGGCTGATTGTTGAAGAATGGATGCTTTTGAATTCTGGTGCTGGAGGAGACTCTTGAGAGTCCCATGGACTGCAAGAGGATCAAACCTCTCCATTCTGAAGGAAATCAGCCCTGAGTGCTCACTGGAAGGCCAGATCCTGAAGCTGAGGCTCCAGTACTTTGGCCACCTCATGAGAAGAGAAGACTCCCTGGAAAAGACCCTGATGTTGGGAAAGATGGAGGGCACAAGGAGAAGGGGACGACAGAGGACGAGATGGTGGGACAGTGTTCTCGAAGCTGCCAGCATGAGTCTGACCAAACTGTGGAAGACAGGAGGGCCTGGTGTGCTCTGGTCCAGGGGGTCACGAAGAGGCAGACACGACTAAACGACTAAACAACAACAACAATGCAAGGGGCAATTAATACTAACCCCCTGACCCTGATCAAGAGGTGGCATTTTAAATTAACAGTGAAAAAGACTCCTGGTGAATGTGACTTACTTGAGTGTAGACATTACAGAAGGACCTTGGCCACGGGGGGAGGACATGTCTGGGTTCTATTCTGCTCTGCACAGTGCTGGGCGCAACTTCGGTTCTCATTCTGCTTCCAACTCATTATGGGAAAACAAATGCCTCAACAACACGAAAAGCTCCAATACAGAGGCAGCTGTTGTTTCGGGACAAACAAAGCAGACCTGTTCTCCAAAACATTCCCCCCCCCCCATAAGCCTTTTTATGTTCAGCTTATTTGCTTTGGTGAAAACGGCATGAATATGTCTAGGGCAGACCTCCAACCAGCCTCTTAATGCTTCCTGAGAGAGAGGTCTGCACAGAGTCCAATGCCCTTTCGGTTGCAAAGCAAGCACGATTGAGTCACGTGGAGCCAGAAATCAAGGGAGTTTAGAGCAGGGTTCCTTTGTTTACTTCCCAAGAGGAGGCAGACAATAAGATCAGACTGTTTGCAAATATTCCATAATAAGCATCAGTGCGTAATGCCAATTATTAACTGATATATGGGGCATGCTCTAAGCTGCTGCACACTAAGTCCCTATTGCTGGCTGAAGCCTCAACCGTCCAGGCCTAGCGATGGCCTCAGCACTGCACTTGTCATGCTCAAGCTTCAGCTGCCGGGGCAAGCGCCACACTCTGGCCCATAGAATCACAGAACAGTAGAACTGGAAGGGGCCCCTGAGGGTCATCTAGTCCAGCCCCCTGCAGTGCAGGAATCTCAGCATCCCTGAAAGATGGCCATCCAACCTCTGCTTAGAAACCACCAAGGAAGGAGTCTCCACCACGTTCTGAGGGAGTCCCATTGTTGAACAGCTTTTATATATATTATTTTTATTGGTTTTCCAAATGATTACAAATCAGCCCAAATTATTTAAATTTAATACAATTTCTTTTTTAAAAAAAAAACAGGTTTCCCACTCCTGTCGCAAGCGTATGTCCATTACTTCCTGACTTAGCCACTTCATTCTTCTTTAATCTCCCCTTCATCCATCTTGATGTCAGTCCGTTCTTTTTAGTTTGGACAATATGGAGCAGGATGTCCCAGGGGCCTCACTCTGCAAGGAAGCGGCTGGGATTGGAAAGCATCCCCTACCCCCACGCTGCCTAGCAACCGCCACACTCCAGGCTGGGCAATGGGGTTCCCTGGTTGCTTGGCAACCCCATGGTCCTCCCTCCTCTTCAGAAAGTAGCCAAGCTCCCAGCTGGGGTTGCCACATTGCGATGGCCGTGGAAGGAGACTTGCCCTCAAGGTCAGTTGTGGGGAGCCAGCCGGCCAGGGGGCTGAGATTCGACGGGGGGGGCCTGAGCTCACCTCCTGGGGAAGAGGCGGGAGGGCTTCTTGAGAGGAAGCAGCCCCTCTCTAACCCTCTGCGGGAGGCCCTGGAGGGATGATGCCCAGCCTTGGGTCTCCTGGCAGCCCCTCTGGCTCCCAGAGCCTCAGCATGGCACCTGGGCCCCCTCGCAGCCCCCCACAAGGCCAGACCTCCAGGGAAGGCCTCTGGGGAAGGGGATGCTCTAAAGCAGGGGACTGGGGGGCGGATCATAGAATTGTAGAGTTGGAAAAAGAAGAAGAAGAGTATGGATTTGATATCCCGCCTTTCACTCCCTTTAAGGAGTCTCAAAGCGGCTCACATTCTCCTTTCCCTTCCTCCCCCACAACAAACACTCTGTGAGGTGAGTGGGGCTGAGAGACTTCAGAGAAGTGTGACTGGCCCAAGGTCACCCAGCAGCTGCAGGTGGAGGAGAGGAGACGCGAACCCGGTTCCCCAGATTACAAGTCTACCACTCTTAACCACTACACCACACTGGCTCTCCTCAGGGGTCCTCAGGGTCATCTAGCCCAACCCAACTGAGCTGTCCCAAAGGCTTGACGAGGGGTTTGAGTAGCCCCCTCCGCTCCCACCACCACCGCTTCTCCTCTCCAAATGTCCCCCCTCCCCTCCGGTTAATGCTGGTGGGTCATTTTTATGGGGAAAGAGTGGCTGCAGCAACCCAGAGAAATGGGTGGGGGAATATTATTATTATTATTATTATTATTATTATTATTATTATTATTATTATTTACTTCTAGCATTCCATTGCATGTTGTTCTGCTTTGCAGAAGCTTTCTACTAGCTTTTTTGGGGGGCGGTGGTGTTTGTCAGGGGTTTCCAGTGTCCACTTTGCAGACTTGCTTGGCAATGAGAGCTGGAGGGGAAGGCAGCACACCCCCGCCTCTGCCTTTGACCCCCCCTTGCCACCTCTTGCCCCTGCCCAGCAGTGCTGGGGGGGGGTGGGCAGCCACAGGTCAAAGAGGCAGGACTGGACTGGGTGACTTCCCTGATGGGAAATCTGCTGGACTACCAAGGGGTCAGGCATGGCTACTTCAGGCTCCTTGCTCTGAGCCCCAGTTCTGCCCAGAGGGAGGCAGCACTGACTTGAATCCAGCACAAGGGGATCCAAGCAGATCCATCCCTGTGGAGGGGAGTCAGCTTCCGTGGTTGGAGACTCGGATCCCCTCCTGGAAAAGGGCAGCTGAGCGCAGAATATGCCTATATCAGGAACAGCAAAAAATGTCAGGGAACAAAGGACCAATTTTTGAGTTCATCTGGCGGGACGTTAAGCCAAGTGGGGAGCAGAAGAAGGGCTGGATGTGATATTGGCAGCCGACTCCTCCCAGAACGGGATGGCCAGGTGACGCTGAAGTCAGGACAAGGAAAGGGCTTCTCCTGCTCTCGTCATCATTTCACCTCTTCTTCCTTCAGCACATAAAATATGGGAGGGTGGCTGTGATGGCCACTGTTGAACTTGTTGTTGTTCTTTAGTCGCTTAGTCGTGTCCACCTCTTTGTGCCCCCCCTGGACCAGAGCACACCAGGCCCTCCTGTCTTCCACTGCCTCCCCCAGTTTGGTTAAACTCATGCTGGTAGCTTTGAGAACACTGTCCCACCATCTTGTCCTCTGTCGTCCCCTTCTCCTTGTGCCCTCCATCTTTGCCAACATCAGGGTCTTTTCCAGGGAGTCTTCTCTTCTCATGAGGTGGCCAACGTCTTGGAGCCTCAGCCTCAGAAATCCAGCATCACCTGAGCTCTGCAAGTGCTGCTTTTTCCCGATTGAAGTGCAGTTTTTGAGGACTAGGACATTTGCAGGGAAACCAAAATGCCTGTTTGCAAAGCTATTGTACTACCAACCTTACTGTATGTTTGTGAAATGTGGACCACTTATAAACGCCATCTCCAACTCTTCAAAAGATTCCATCAATGGTGTCTCAGAAAAAAATTACACATCACTTGGCAAGCTAATGCCAGTGTACTGGAAGAAGCAAAGATCACCAGTGTTGAAGCAATGATTCTTCAACATCAACTTCGTTGGACTGGTCACGTTGTGCGGATGCCTGATGATCGTCTTCCAAAGCAAATACTCTATTCTAAACTTAAAAATGGAAAGTGTAATGCTGGTGGTCAACAAAAGAGGTTTAAAGACTCTCTCAAGGCCAATCTAAAAAAATGTAGCATAAACACTGACAACTGGGAAACGCTGGCCTGCGAGCGCTCCAGTTGGAGAACAGCCTTTCCCAAATGTGTCCTGGGCTTTGTAGACACTCGAACTCAGGACGCAACGTGCTATAACTTCTGGGTATAGGGTGGTATATAAATTCAAATGATAATAATAATAATAATAATAATAATAAGGAAGCCTGCTTGGCTAACCCTCACTGGGATGAACTCCTGCCCGGAAACCAATGTCCCCACTGTGGAAGGATGTGTGGGTCCAGAATTGGCCTCCACTGTCACTTACGGATGTGTCCATGGAAGACCATCTTCCTCGGCTACGAGGGATCGCCCAAGAAGAAGCAGAAGGCTGCCAATGTGGGTCTAAATGTGCCTCCTAGTGGGGACCCCCCCCCACCTCTGGCCAGGAGACCCCCAGCCCCTCCCTCCTTGGGCTTGTGGGGGGATGCAAGGCTACTTTCCCTGCGGACGTGTAAGCAGCCTCTGACGCGAGGCAACCGAGAGGAGAATTGCCTTTGGGAAGGCAGCGCCCAGGATCCTGTGGGCGGGAGTTCCACAGCTAAGCTACGCGCTGCCTGAGGAGGCCCGAGGGGGCTCCGCTTTCCCCT